>OY282558.1:280052355-280578718 GCA_958295665.1 Tipula vernalis
TTTGTGGTGCTATATCACACCTTTATATCACTAGTGGAGACTTTTTTTGTGTGATATAAAAAAATGGAGAAAGTCTACAAACACACCCCTGCAAAATGAATTTTAAGGGGAAAATGATGAATCAAAGTGATAAGTTGACGTTTCCACATAACCTCAAATGACATTATATGAAAATTTTATACGAAGTGCTATTTGTGTGATGATAAAGTAATACTTGAATGCAAAGATGCTTATTATTTAAATAAAATGTTAAAAATATAATAATCAGTCCTTTGTCAATCAACAATTTTATTTTGCACTTAGTTTCATGATAATTTTCATTCATTTTTTTAATATCCCAATTTAGTGGTTTTCCATCAAACTATTTGGAGTTTGATCAAAAACAACCAAATTAAAGTTTCAAAAAAATAAATGAAAATTATCATGATACGAAATGCAAAACAAAATTGTCGATTGAAAAAAGACCAATTAATATATTTTTAACATAACATAACTTGAAAAGCCTTTGATTTGTTAGAATTTGATGTTTAAACATTGACCAATATTTGCATTTTGTGGGGTTATGTCAGATGGTTTATATTGATTTTTGTTTAAGAATATTTTTTTGTCCTTTGTGAGCTCCCGAAGAAATTTGTTATTCTAGGCAACTAGAATGTTATTTTTAACCAAGATATACAGAAAATAAAGGTACAATATTGCACATGCTGTTGCCATACTTTTTTCGCAATTTGACGTCACGTGTTGCCAAAAATGCTGATTTTTATATGGAGTTTCGTGATATTTTTATTAATTTTTTAAATAAATGGAAAATAAATGAATTGTTTTTTTTTTATTCTTGCCATTTATTGTTTTTCGACTTTATGTTAAAATTAAACATTTCAATTTTTATTTTAGTTATATACTGCAATACTTTTGGAATTAAATCGCGAAAATAGGCATGTTTTAATATTCGTGTCTAGAGCAGACTGTTTGAGCACATTGCATAACAAGTTTCGGAATTTATGAGTAAATTTTTTTTGTTAAATGCAGAGAACGTTTAGATTTTAATTATTTAATTCAAAAATTTGGGAGTATTCGATTTTAAATATACTAAATTTGAATAATTCCTATTGCAACAAAACTATCAGTTGTACTTCTGATAAGAACACATATAGAACACTAAACAGTGAATGGGTGTTTTGATGTAGTTGTAGCGAAAACCATAAGACAATAAATGAAATAAGCCAGAGTTTTAATTTTAATTTATAGTTTTATTTAATTTCCGTTTTTTCACATTTATGTTTTCTATTAACTGGGCGTTTAATAACTGAATTTTAATAAACATTTTACACCTAAAAAACAATTTTGTGAACTGAAAACAATAATTTGTGAACTGAATTTTTACTTAATATATTTTTACATTTACATATATTTAACGTTGAATATGAACATAATATTTGAATAGGTACGTGGATACCAATAATTTGAAGCCAAACGAAAATAGATGGCAAAAATTTGAGTACATAACGTAAAGAAATAAAAATTTTAATAATTGGTACGTACATATGTTTAAATGACCAAAAACATTTAATAATTTAATTGTTTTATGTTATGTACTCATAATTTTGTCTACCCTTTTTTCCATTTATCTTAGACATTATATACTCGAAGGAATTATTTCTCAAATATTTGGACCATAAAAAAATATAAAGCATAAAAAGGGTCTCGGTAAACTATCATTATCAATTGTAAATACGGTTTGTAAAAAAAAATTACGATTATTCTTGATTTATTTAAAAAATTAATCAAAAAACCGCCAAACTTCATATACAAATGTGTTTTTTTGACTACACGTGACGTGATGCGCAAAGAAAGACAAAAATGAGACACGGGAATATACTACCTATTTTTTCTGTATACCTTGATTTTTAACAAATAATTTACTACACAAAATTAAAATAATTGTTGATTTTTATATTGCATTTTTCTTGTAAATTTAACAATAACCCATTAATTTTATTTCAAAAATATATAAATGATCATTTTGTTTATAAATATCATTCATTTATATTTCGCGTCAATGTAAATTTCATTCATTTTTTGGTATTTTTATTAGAGCTTTTTTTAACTAAACTCCATATAAAACAAATGTAAACAAGAAAATAATTTTTTTTTTGTTCCACTTGTAAAAGTAAGACGGAAGAAGTTGTGGTCTTTTTCATTTAAATCATTATGTGACGTGACGATATTCATCCATGACAACACCGTAGTTAGCTACGACAATTTATTTTTCGCATAGTATCGCCAAATGTGATATATTACCACAAAATGACAACACTGCAAAATGAATTTTAAGGGGAAAGCAATGAATCAAAGTGATGATTTGACACGTAACCTCAATTGTTGATTTTTATATTGCTATGTAATATAAAAATCAACAATTATTTTAGTTTTATGTATTAAATTGTATGTTAAAAGAACCATTCTAGTAGCCTTGAATAACAAATTTCACAAAAACAATCATCCTTCTAACAGAAATGGACAAAAAATAAGCAATTCTTAAACGAAAATCAACATAAACCATCTGACATAACCTCACAAAATGCAAATAATGGTCGGTGTTTAAACATGAAATTCTAATAAATCAAAGGGTTTTCTAGTTATGTTAACTTAAAAATATAATAATTAGTCTTTTGTTAATCAACAATTTTGGTTTGCAGTTCGTATCACAGTAATTTTCATTCATTTTTTTAAAACTTTAATTTAGTTGCTTTCGATCAAACTCAATGTAGTTTGATATAAAAATATTAATTTAAAATTTTAAAAAAATGAATGAAAATTACTGTGATACGAACTGCAAACCAAAATTGTTGATTAACAAAAGACTAATTATTATATTTTTAAGTTAACATAACTAGAAAACCCTTTGGTATATTAGAATTTCATGGTTAAACACCGACCATTATTTGCATTTTATGAGGTTATGTCAGATGGTTTATGTTGATTTTCGTTTAAGAATTGCTTATTTTTTGTCCATTTCTATTAGGAGGATGATTGTTTTTGTGAAATTTGTTATTCTAGGCTACTAGAATGGTTCTTTTAACATACAATTTACTAAACAAAACTAAAATAATTGTTGATTTTTATATTCCGTTTTCCTGTAAATTTAACAATAATCTATTAATTTTATTTCAATAATAGATAAATGATTATTTTGTTAATAAATATCATTTATTTATCATTAGCGTCAATGTAAATTTCATTCATTTTTTGAAATTTTGATTAGAGGTGTTTTAACCAAACTCCATGTAAAAAAAAATTAAACAACAAAATAAACAATTTTTTCCACTTGTAGAAGTAAGACGGAAGATATTGTGGTCATTTTCATTCAAATCATTATACGACGTGACGTTGTTCATCCAAGATGGGACCGCAGTAAGCTAGGACAAATGTCAGTTTATCACAGTTTTATCACCAAATGTGATATAGCACCACAAAATGACCACCCAGGATTGTTTTGTATGTGCGCTTAATGGTATTAGCTGTATGGATATAAAATAATGAAAACATGATAAGTCTTCTGCTACGCGCGTGGAAGATTGTAGAGATATTTGCTTTTAATGTGTGTTGGTGTTATGTATTCGACTCAAATAGGTTTCTTATATTTGTGTATGATCAAATGGGTTTTGAGTCGAATTGGAATCCGTCTTATATAATTCATATAGGATGGATTTATTTTAGATATGAGTTATTTTATTTTTTACAGGGTATTATAACATGCATTAAATTATTAAATTTATTTAATTAATGTGAAAAGGCTATAAATTAACTAAACCATATAAATAGGGTGCTAACTTGGAAGTGTTGATTTGAGTTGAGTTGTGATTTTGGTTTGCATCACATAATGACGTATTCATTAATGCATGCCAAATTTCGATTAAAAGATGGTGAACGAGGTGGAATTATGTGAAAACATTTTCGAAAGGCTAAATGTATTGAACTTAATTGTTAACTTAATAGAATATGATTGAAGTTTTAGGTTGCAGTTTTTCACACGTAAACGTCAATTTTGCTTGTATAGTACACCGATTAGTTTTGTAGGAGAATAATGTTTCAATTTTATTTCATGGATTTATTATTTTACTTACTTTGCAGGCTTTATTTTGCAAGGTAATATGTCCATAAACGGAGTAAAAATTTTATAGATATATTCATATTTATTTTATAGATAAACATAAAAAAAAAAAATCTAATTCTTATATAAATAATAAATTTCGTAGTTTTTTTTTTTTTTTTTTTTTTTTTTTTTTTTTTTAAATTATGTCAACTAGATTAGTAAATTAAAACATCAATAATAATAATAATTTTTGATGTCCTAATTTAGATTTATAAAATCCTGAGTTCTGGCATTTAAATTATATTATATAATTTTATAAATAAATAATAAATTTCCACATTATTAATTTCCTTTTTTTCTAGATTTGTAGGAAATTGCCGATTAGTTTAAATTTAATAGTATGGTTAAATATATATTTTCAATTTTTTATTTTTAAATCTAGTTGCAGTAGGTAAATAATTAATTAACTATTTACAGGAGAATGGTAACTAATGGAACAAGTCCTGTGAATTTAAATTATAACTTAGTAATTTTAATTTTTTAAACATTCTTTTAGAATTTTAGCTTAGAAGTGGGAGAGTTTTTAATTTTTGTAATACTTTTATGTAATATATTGTGTTTTGCTCATTAATATATATTAATTAATTTAGTTTAAAAATATTTAAAGGTTTCTCTTCCTTAATTTGCTAATAAATAATTCAATTTTCAGAATATAACATAGTTTCAGAATCAATCTTTAATATGGGGATTAAATTAATCCTGAATTTCAGAATTGAATTTTACTTTGATACTATGGCGATTTATTAATTAAAATTAGTTTTCAGAGTTGCCTGGGAAATTATATATTGAATTTATTTGTTGATTCTTGATATACTTATAGTACCTAACAGAATTATTGATGATTTTAGGCTGTTGTGGTGCTGTAACATTATCATTTTTAAATTATTTATTATAAATTTTATAAAATAATTGAATTTTTAATTATTTATTCTCTTTTTTTTGATCGGTAGGAAATTTCTGATTAGTTTTAAGTAAAATTTTATGTTTAAAATGGTTTTAACGTTTATATTAATTCATGTTGCAGTACGTAATAATTAATTAATTAGATATAGAAGGACCATGAAAAATGAAATAAGCGCTGTTTTTGTAATCTTAGCTTAGTAATATTAAATTGTTCTTAAATATTTTATCAGGTAAATTAATGAAAGGCGGACAGGCGGAAATTACAACATTAATAATTTTTTAAGTCCTGATTTAAATTTAGGTAGTCTTGAGTATCCGGCCCTGAATTCCAGAGAAATGATCATCTAATAATGTAGTTAGATTGTGCTGTCTTGTGCTAACCTATTTGTTATATATTGTACTAGTAATTTACTAACTATCGATCACATTGGTGTCTGTAACCGGGTTGAGTTTGGCCCAACTGAATACTATCAAATCCTTCGGTTTTATTATATGTATATGGGTGTACTGTGTGTGCCCGGGAGTCCGGGAGATCCTGCTATAATGCTTGGCCGTACACTCTCAATCAATCAATCAATAAAATGTTAATTTTTTGTAATGTGTAACATATTCTGTTTTGTCCATTAATATATTTTAATTAATTTAGATTTAAAATACTTAAAGGGATCTCTTTTTTAATTTACTAATAAATGATCCAATTTTCAGAATAAACATAGTTCTAGAATTAATCATTATTATAGGGATCAAAATTAATCCCGAATTTCAAATTTAAATTTTAGTTTGAATCAACCCTCCAGGATTAACAAGTAGTGAATAAGCTGTAGTTTAGAAATTGTGTTGTCCTGTGCTAACTATTTTTACTATATAATTACTAACAATTTACTTTTATCCTTTGGTGTGCTCGGGAATATTGAAGATCCTGTTATAATAATTATTCATTTAAGTAATAAAATTTGTTATTATGATGTTTATTAATTAAATTTAGTTTTCAGAGTTGTCTGGGAATTTGTATGTTAATTTTATTTGTTGATTCTTAATATACTTATAGTACCTAATTGAATTATTGAATTATTAATAAATCTAGGTATTGTGGTGCTGTAATATTATCATTTAAATCATTTTATATAAATTTTATAAAATATGTAATTGAATTCATAATTACAATATATATTTTCTTTTCTGGATCTATAGTAAATTGATGATTAGTTTTAAGTAAAATTTTATGTTTATACGGTTTAATATTTATGTTAATTCTTGTTGCAGTAAGTAATAATTTTTAATTGGATATAAAAGGACCATTATTAAGGAAATAAGCGCTGTTATTTTAAATTTTAAAATTTTATTAATTATTTTATAAGGTAAATTAATGAAAGACGGACAATGGTGAAACTACAACATTAATAATTTTTAATTTAGGTTTAGGGAGTCCTGAGTATCCGGCCCTGGATTCCAGAGAGATGATCATCTAAAAATGTAGTTAGATTGTGTTGTCTTTTGTGCCGTTAGTTTACTAACTATCGATCGCATTGGTGTCTGTAACCGGGTCGAGTCTGTTCCAACTAATATTCCTATCCTATCCTTCGGTTTTGTTGTATATAAACGGGTGTACAGTGTGTGCTCGGGAGTCCGCGAGACTTGCTATAGTGCTTGGCCGTACACTCACAATCAATCAATCAATTCTTTCAGAATTTTAGCTTAGAAGTGGAAGAGTTTACGTAGGCAATTTCATAAAATGTTAATTTTTGTAATACTTATATGTAATATATTGTGTTTTGCTCATTAATATATATTAATTAATTTAGTTTAAAAATATTTAAAGGTTTCTCTTCCTTAATGTGCTAATAAATAATTCAATTTTCAGAATATAACATAGTTCCAGAATCAATCTTTAATATGGGGATTAAATTAATCCTAAATTTCAGAATTAGATTTTACCTTGATATTATGGTGATTTATTAATTAAAATTAGTTTTCAGAGTTGCCTGGGAAATTATATATTGATTTTATTTGTTGATTCTTGATATACTTACAGTACTAACTGAATTATTGATAATTTTAGGCTGTTGTGGTGCTGTAACGTTATCATTTTTAAATTATTTATTATAAATTTTATAAAATAATTGAATTTTTAATTATTTATTCTCTTTTTCTTGATCGGTAGGAAATTTCTGATTAGTTTTAAGTAAAATTTTATGTTTAAAATGGTTTTAACGTTTATATTAATTCATGTTGCAGTACGTAATAATTAATTAATTAGATATAGAAGGACCATGAAAAATGAAATAAGCGCTGTTTTTGTAATCTTAGCTTAGTAATATTAAATTGTTCTTAAATATTTTATCAGGGGAAATTAATGAAAGGCGGACCGGGGGACATTACAGCATTAATCATTTTTAAAGTCCTGATTTAGATGTAGGGAGTCCTGAGTATCCGGCCCTGGATTCCAGAGAAATGATCCCCTAATAATGTAGTTAGATTGTGCTGTCTTGTGCTAACCTATTTATTATATATCATATTAATAATTTACTAACTATCGATCGCTTTGGTGTCTGTACCGGGTCGAGTCTGTCCCTACTAATAATCCTATCCCTTCGGTTTTGTTATATGTAAAAAAGGTGTACGATGGCTGCCTGGCCAGGGGCGGATATCACACTATTAAACTTTTGTGGTTATCGATGCGGCGCCTTGCTTTACTGGGTGAATATTGTCATGTTTGGCTTCATGAAAAGCTGAGTATGATGGTACATATTTTCTTGGTGAGGGAGAGTTATGGTGTCGTGTTGTAACATGGGTATAGTGGTGTGGTATTCGCATTTATAATACGGGAGACTTGCTTAATGCTTGATCGTACATTCAAATCAATCAATCAATCAATTACTGATGGTGCAGTCACACCTTATAAAAAAAAAAAATGTTGTACCTAAGTTCAAAGAGGATTTCTGCGTCGATTGAAAGTGGGATTTTCACGCAACAGCTCATGGAAAGGGACCGTGCGATGGAGTAGGAGATACTATCAAACGAATGGCGTCCAAAGCCAGTCTCACCAACGAATACGATAGTATCATAACCATCACTAATCCTTGAAGACTGATATGGTTTTTGAATATTGTTCAGATGCTGAATATAAGTCCAAATACATCCAGCAACCCAGTAGATTCGAGAACCAGTTTTGACGAAATTCGATATGTGCGATAGAAATCGGATTTTAAAATGATATTTAGGAGAAGTTCTGGAATATAGCCAATTAGGAAGGAACTAGGTTAGTTCTTAACCGATTATGATGAAATTCGACATGAATATGGGATTCTAAAACGATATTTAGAGGAAGTTTCGGAATATAGCGTTTAATTAGTTCTCAGCCGGTGTTGGTGAAATTTGACATGTACGATGGAAATGGGATTCGTTAGTTAGTTGAAGTTCCTGAATATGGCCTATTAGGAAGGAACAAGGTTATTTCTTAACCAGGTTTGATGAAATTCTCCACGTGCGATAGAAGTGGGATTCTAAAATGATACTGTGGCGAACAAAACATTTGCAAATGTTGGGAAACAATCATACGTACTTTTATTAAGTAATTTATAAGTAATACGAATTTTATTATGTAATTTATAAGTAATAAGAATAATTTTAAATTAAAAAATTACATAAAAATATTTTAAATTCGATTTTTAATTTCAATATTACTTTTAATTATAAGTTGCATTAGTTGCAAATGTTTTGTTCGCAACTCTATTTAGAAGAAGTCTTGGAAAATGGCCTGTTAGGAAAGAACTCGGTTAGTTCTGAACCTATTATGGTGAAATTTGACATGTACGATGGAAATTGGATCTAAAATGATATTTAGAAGAAGTTCTGGAATATGGCCTATCAGGAAGGAACTCGGTTAGTTCTTACCGATTATGGTGAAATTCGACATATATGAACGAAATGGGATTCTAAAATGATTGTTAGTTGAAGTTCTGGAATTTTATTTTTATTTATTTATTTAATCTATCATGATTTCTTAAACGCAAAAATTACAATATTATACATAAAAATATAAAAGATCAATTATTCAAATTAAATATTAAGAAAATTTATAGTAGGTGTAAAAAATGGTCAAGATCAAAGGCTGTTACTCCTTCGTAATAAAAAAAAATATTTTTCAAAAAAAAAAATTTTAGTTTTTGAACAGTTGGTAAGGGTGCTGATGTTACAAAAAATAAAAATAAATAGTATTTGAATACAACAATGCATTGAAATTATAACGTAAATTACTTAAATAACAAACAAATCTAAATATTAATATTATTAAACTACTAATGTAAAATAATTTAGAATTAATTTGTTGGAGCCAGGTGGAAAATATTGAACAAAAACGTAACATCTTTACAGTTCATTAAACAAATTTTTAAGTTCTTGTTAAAACTGTTTAGGACGAGTTTCAGTTCTCCAATTTGACGGAAAATTGTTAAACAAAATAGGGGCAGTTACAAGAAAATATTTTTTAAAATGGGTATGAAGCAGTTCAATAGTGCATAAATTATTTTTCCGAAGATTGTAGCTCTTCAGTATTCTAGTTAACCTATTACCACTCATTTCAAAAAACCACCTCAAGACCCTAAGTACGAATAAATGTTGTAATGGTAAAATCCCCTTTACCACAAAAATAGGCCACGATGACTGATTTGATTTCTTAAATTTCTTTATCCTAAGTATCTGTTTTTATAATTTAGCAATATAGAAGCCGTAGTTGCATGATATGCATAACCCCAGAAAGTTATTCCATAACGTAATTCAGAATGCAATAAAGATAATAAATCATGTTTAGTACACCTTTAGGAACAAGTGTTCTCGACTTATAAATAAAACTAGTAACCATAAACAAATATGTTTTTGCATGGTGCAGTGTATTTTCCAATTTAACTGTGCGTCCAAGCATAATCCTAAATAAATGTAATTTGATACTTTTTCAATAGAAAAGCATTTAGCAGAACAATAATTATTATTGCAGGCCCTAGTGTGGAATTTAATTTCATGGTTAGTATTATTATTAGGCAAACTTTTAAGTTTAAATTCCATTGCTTTAGATTTACTACTAACAATCATTTGATGACTATTCATAAACATTCTGACAACTCCTATCAAAATATAAAAATGCTAAGTCATCAGCAAATGCTATTAATTCACTTTTAAAATTTACCTTGAATATTGAATTCAAATAGACCAAAAATAGTTTGGGGCCTAAAACCGAACCTCGGGAGACACTTGTACTATAAACTTGTAAGCCACTGAACGAGTCTTCAATCTTAGTTTGGTATAGTCTATCAGATAAATAAGATGAAAACCAATCAGATACCAAAGCATGAAAACCTAAAGTATTTAAAATCCTAAGTAAAATTGCATGATTGACGGTGTAAAATGATTTCATCAAGTCTGAACAGCCCATTAATAGGCCAATTAGGAAGGAAAAAGGTTAGTTCTCAACCGATATTGGTGAAATTCGACATGTGCGATGGAAATGGGATTCTAAAATGATTGTTAGATGAAGTTCTGGAATATGTCCAACTAGGAAGGAACCAGGTTATTTTTTAACCAATTTTGGTGAAATTCGACAAGTGCGATGTAAATGAGATTCTAAAATGACATTTAGATGTTCTGGAAAATGCCATACTAGAAAGAACTCGGTTAGTTCTTAACCGATTATATAGGAAATGGTATTCTAAATTATATTAAGAAGAAGTTCTGGAATATGGCCAATTAGGAAGAAACTCGTTTTAATACTTCACCGATTTTGGTGAAATTCGACATGTGCGATGGAAATGGGATTCTAAAATGGTTGTTGGATGAAGTTATGGAATATAGCCAATTAGAAAGGAACTCGTTTATTTCTTAACCGAGTATTATGCAATTCAATACGTACGACGAAAATGGTATCCTAAAATGATTTTTAGATGAAGTACTGAAATATTAGGATAGAACTTGACCTTTTCTTAAACGATTTTGCTGAAATTTGACATGTGCGATGGAATTAATATCCTAAAATGAAGTTCTTCAACATGACCAATTAAGATGGAACAATCAATCTTTCGCTTTAATCTTTGGGCTATGTTTTTCAAGTATGATTGCTTTCAGAGCGACAAGACTGTGTTTTAGCTGTATCCGGCTGGGCACCTACTTTTACTAGATTACTATAGCTTGATTTTAAAAAAACCAAGTTTTCCTAATGAAAATGGTACAATTGTACCGTCATATAATTATATAGGAAAAGAAAAGAAATTTAAATTAAAAACAATGGTTTAACATGCTTAATTTCATTTTATTAGAAAAAAATCACTTTCATTTTAGTGCACGTGGAAAGTAAATATTTGGGCAGCTTGATTCTAATAAATACATGAGGTTTTTAGAAACACTATGCTCATCACATACAGTGTTTATGCAAGAAACACAAGATTTTCGAGTTTTCCTTTGCTTCAGGTTTATTTCCCGGCATTGTGTTTCTTGCATAAAAGCGGGGTTACACACAGTAGATATTGCCGCTTTTACTGCACGCTTACTCGCAAAAGCTTAACCGAAAGATTAAAATTAAGGATTGGCGAGGCAATTTGTTAATTGAACTTCATCTTCATTGTTCCATCCTAATTGGTCATATTCGAATTCCATGGTACACGCCGAATTTCATCAAAATAGTTTATGAAAAGGTTCCATCCTACTTTGCCATATTCCTGAACTCCATCTAAAAATCAATTAAGGATCCCATTTTCATCGTACATGTCGAATTTCATAATAGTCGGTTAAGAACTAACCGAGTTCCTTCCAAATATAGGTCATATATTCCAGAACTTCTTCTAATTATCATATTACTTTCTTTTACTCTAGTAAAATAAAGTAAAGTAATCATGAAAATTTTGGATCTTGAGATTTCTAGAGAATTATCTGTTTTGAGGTCCCCTGAGTCCGAAAAAGTGGGTTTCGAAATGGTGTCTGTCTCACTGTATTGTTCGAAATATATGCCGCCTTACTTTGAGCATTTTACAACAACAATGCCCTTTATTTTCATTCCGGAATGAATAGTTTCAAACCTAGTTTTTGTTGGTATAGAATTATTCTAGGAATATTTTTGAAATTTTTTTTTGTTTTTTTATTTAATTTTTAATGTCAATTGATAAAAGTAAAAAGGAAAATTATTTTCGGTTTTTATTTTGAGCATAATTTCCATTTTTATTTTTATATCAATAACTATTCCAGTGACCAAAGTAAGACGGTAATAATTTCTACACCCAAATAGGTATTTTCTAATTTGAATTTTTTTTTTATTCGACATGAGACACTTCTATGAAATCTACTGTAATTTTTGTTATTATTCTCCGGTTGATCGTTACAAAAAACCATAATTTGTTCTTTAACGATTTAAATTTATTTCCTTATTAATATATCTAATAATTGTTTCTGCTAATTTTATTGTTTAGTTTTATTTATGTTTTTTTTCTTTGTTATATATTTAACTAATACACAGCTAATTGAAATTGGATAGACATATGCACTTGTAATTAGTATTTACACTTGTAATTGGCTTAATTATATCAAATAAGTAAATAAATATACTAAAATTATATAGAATTATAGACTGCTATGTAATATTAATACACAATTATAATATCAGTTAAAACCAATTTCATTTTTTCGATTTAATCGAATTTTTTCTCTCTTTTTATTCTTACTTTTACAAAACTGGCTATTCAGCATAGTATCAACTAATTCAATTGTCATAAAAAATGCAATATTTCAATTGACAATTTTTGTAAATTTAACAATCAATTTTATTTTGTACAATTCTTCTGTAGAACTACTATACATACGTCTCTGACAATAACACTCAAACGATAAGCTTGTATCTCGTACATACATATGATGTTTAGGCAAATAGTAAAGGAATCAAATTTTCACGAAGTACATGTAGTTTGCTCGTTACTTTTGTAAAACTTCTATTATTATTTTTATCATTGGTACTATTTTATGAAACAAATATAATGTAGAAGGAAATATATGTACATGATGTGATTATTATAGATGAATCGATGATTGAATTTCAATTTTTCAGTAATATGGAATTTTTTGTTAGTGCTACCTATTTTTTTTTTTTTTTTTTTTGTTTTTTTTTTTTGTTATTCAATGCATTTTAAATACAGATTATATTGTAATCAGATTACTTTACATTTTGCGGAAAAAAGCTAATGGTATTGATTATTAAAAACAAAACAAAATTGAAAATCATTGTAGTTGTAGCTTGTAGATGTTTGAACTACATTTCAATTTTTACATTTATTGTGAGTTAAAACTAATGATCGAATGGGTTTTATAAAATGGAAATATTTTAAATTTTGAGAGATATACTTTCATCTGGACAGCGATTTTGGTCGCAATTTGAGGATTGAGTTGAGAATTACCGGAAGGCGATAGTATTGGTAAATTGTATTTGTGTCCAAAGTTAGTATTTATATTAGTAGAAATACGAAGTTACTTCTTATTTTTTTCACATTATCCCTCTTATTCGATGTTAAACAAAAAAACTTTTGCCATGTTAAACAAAAAACTAAAAAAAACGCACATTTGACAGTGTCAAATGGGCGTTTTATTTAGTTTTTTGTTTAACATCATTCGAATAAGAGAGATAATAAAATGACATAAATAAGAGGGATATAAAATATAATGTGAAAAATATAAAAAGTAAATTAGTGACTTTGACTTTAGTGTTAAGTCAAGCGCAGAAAAGGGAGGATGTATGATGTATGTCGTGTGATTTTTCATCATTTAAAATTTTTAATAAAATTATAGTTTAAAAATATTTTTCTGACTTATTTTCCATTTTTAGTTAATATTTATTTATCTTTAAATCATTCTTCAATTAACCATTTTATTAGTTTTAAATTTTGCAGAAAATTACTGGAAATAAAAATACATATGTACAAACTTCCTTTCGTACGCATGAGATAAAACTCAATTGTTTTTTTTATTTTTCAAATGTTTATTCTCACATAACTCAAAAAACCAACAAATTCCAAAAAAAAAAAGTTAAAAATATTATGAATGTGGCCGACGAAGAATGTATAAATTAAAATCCATTTATTTATGCTGCTTTTTGTTTTTTATATTGAAAATCACGAGCCATTTTTTTTGATTCCGTTTATTGTTTTGGATTTTTGTTGCCGAAGTAAAATGAATGTCTCGGTTACAAAAACAATAGATAGAAAAACATGAATTCCTCATGTTAGAAGATAAGGAAAAATAACTCAAGGCGAGCGGAAGCAACAAAAAGTTGACCCGCTTAGCTTATTTTTGATACTTACCATCATGATGACCTGGACATCGATTTTGGTCGCAAAATGAGGATTGAGGATTGAGAATTTTGTATATGTACACGGCGTATAATATACATTTTGCTATTGTGTGCCGTCAAACATTTTTATTGTATTAGTGTGTTTTCTCATGATGGTCAATAATCCAAAAATAAAAAAACCAAAAGGCCAAAATCCAAACATTTTAAATAATCCAAAAGTTGTAATTCAAACAGTTTCTTCGAATAAAGGTAAACAAAAACTATTTATTGACGGCTATGTTTATTATCTCGATAATAAAAGCAATAATATATTTAGATGGAGTTGTTCGCAACGCAAATCTAAAAGTTGCAATTTCGTGTAGACACAATTACAATTGAGGAAACACATAATCCAAAGATTCGCCGGCATTCTGCATTTCCGTGATCCACATTCGTTTAAAAAACAGATTTGTCAAACAAATGACCTAATTAAACAAATTCAAATAGCGATACATTCATCGCAACGCCCTCCTAAAATTATATTGATTTCTGTTGTTGAAATCGATCCTAATTAACGACGATATCTACATTCAATACCGAGAAAATTCCATAAAAGAATCAAGAAATTTAAATGATATCAACATTCCCGACAATTCAGCGAAAAAGAATTTTACGGAGAATGTTTTATTGTTTTAGGAACTATAGACGTACGTCCTCGATTTGGCTACTTCTGCTTAAAGTAGGACGGTAAAAGTAAACTGCAAAAGAGTTGGGAGTGCTTTGAGCCCCAGAACAGATTGCATGGATTAACAAAATAAAAAAATAAAAAAAAATAAAAAGTAAATATCTATATGTAAATGTTGGATAAAGGATGGGATATTTTACGTTGCGCCATAATGATGCAGTTATTTACTATATACGGCTTAATTAGAGGTCAAATTGTACAATACCACTTTTGTTTTGTTTAATAAGCAAAAAATCAGTAGTGGCATATGAAGAATTTGTTTACGAACTATGTCGGTTGGCATGTGAAAGTGGAATTTCATTAAATCCAGAGTGGATTATATTTCGAAAAAGCAATTACTTCATCAGCGAAGTCATTTTTCCAACAGCTAAATAAACGGGTGTATTTTTCACTTTGGCCAGATATTATGGCGTTAAAATGCGTTCATTGTTCAAATTTGAGGTATCTTTTAAATTTTAAATGAAAGACATAAATTGTGTGAAATCTTTATTTTTATTGGAAATTAAAGTACATTGGTATCGGTTAATAATGAAAAAGAATGTCGTTCAAGTGACCTCCTCTACTAGCTCGGCAGGCTGTCAATCTTTTACCGAAATGTTGAATAACTTTTTCGCATAATGATGATTCAATTCGATGATGTTGTCCTTGAGGTGTTGAACAGTTTGAGGATTATCCGCATAAACTTTACTCTTCAAGTAGCCCCTTAAGAAGAAGTCCAATGGCGTTAAATCGCATGATCTTGATGGCCAATTCACGTCTGTTCTTCGAAAAATTATTCGATTGTTAAACTTCTCTTTCAAAAGATCAATTGATTCCGTTGCTGGGTTGTATGTTGCACCATCCTGTTGAAACTAATATTGTGCACATCAATATCTTTCTGATCTTTCTATCGTTCTGAGCTTCATTCACAGTAATTATTGCATTGCCATTTTGATTTTCGAAAAAATATGGACCAATTATGCCACCACACCAAAATCCACACCATACAGTAACTTTTTTTTGGTTTCATTGTCTTTTCAAACAATTGCTTAGAATTTTCTTCAGCCCAAATGCGGCAGTTTTGTTTGTTGGCATAGCCGCCAATTTCAAAATGAGCTTCATTGGTGAAGATAATTTCATTGAAAAAAATTCTCATTTTCTTCTTGTTTTTCTATGGCCCAATTAACAAATTGCCGACGTAACGCGTGGTCAGTTGCCTTTAATTTTTGTGTTAACTGTATTTTGTAAGCCTTTACATGAAGATCTTTGTGTAAAATATTGAACAAAGTTGTTGGTTAGAGGTTTAATTGCTGTGAACGACGACGAATTTATGTCCTTGAATCTTCAGATGCGATAATAAATTCTGCTTCTTTAATCTTGAACTGAACCAGTTTCTTCAAATATATCAAATTTATCAATGATAAGTTTAATAGTACGGTTTGTCGGAACAATTTCCCTACCGTATTTTGAACGAAATTTTCTTCCAACTTCTGAATAACTTTCACTATATTTAAAATAAGTTTTAATAATGAAAAGACGTTGTTCACTCGTGTAGCCATCCATTTTAACTAACCGGAATGTTTGAACTTGTCATCTGTCAAATAACATATGGTACTTTAGTACAAAAAATATAAATGGCGGAATATTTAAAAAGATACCTCAAATTTGAACGCCCTTTACTATAATTTAAGAAAACATAAAAATATCTCGATTGGCAGAACTTGGCAGAATAGTTCAAAAAAAAATTATATAACTGGTGTAAAAAAAACATGACCGTGATATTCACCAGAATGGTGTGTTCCGTACAGATTCTCACGAAGCTTTCCTTGAACCACAAATTCGGTAGAAGGTTGGCATAATCTTGCTTCTTTGAGTTCATATCTTCTGAGATCTGAGATAAAAAAGTTGGATAACAAAGGGTCCTTGACGACATTGATAATATTATAGTTAAAAAATGTTCGTGGTATTTGGTGGATGTTCTGAAATACTTATGTAATCTTAGATTGAACAGCGGTGAATTTCCAGACGATTTGAAAATAGCGGTTGTGATCCCGATTTTTAAGAAGGGTATGAATTACAACCAAGTTCGCTTTTAAGCATTTTCTCCAAGATTCTAGAGAAACCAGTTAAGCGTCGACTAATTTGTTATCTGGATAAGATTCAATTTTGAAATAAAAATCAATTTGGGTTTACTGCCGGTAAATCAACTGAAGAAGCTGTGTTGGACTTCTTCATTGAGATTTATAAACATATTAATGATTCTCGGAAACCCATAGCTTTATTTGTCGATATCGCCAAGGCATTTGACCATGGAATGCTTTTATTGAAGTTAGCTAACCTAAAATTGGTATTAGAGGTAACATTTTTGATTGGTTTGCAAGTTATATTTAAAATCGTCGTCAGGTTGTTAAAATAGGTAAAACAACTAGCTGCGAAGGTCTATTAAGTTGTGGCGTTCCTCAAGGATCAGTTCTGGGGCCTTCATTATTTTTGATCCATTTTAACTCAATCTTTGTTATTGATCTATTAGGACACACCACAGCTTTTGCCGATGATTTGGCTTAGACCTATGGTGCGAATAGCGTTGCCGACACTAAATTGCTGCTTGAATACGACTTAAGCAACCTAAGTAAATGGTTTTATCATCATCGGCTCGCTATAAGCGTTAAGTCAAAAGTTATGTTATTTGGAAAGAATAACAAAAATTCTTCGGAATGCCATGTGAAATATCATGCTCATCCCTCTGGTACAAACATTTGCTTGTCTCAGTGTTTTACACTTGAATTTGTCAACGAGTTTAGATATTTGGGTCTAACAGTCGATGCTCAACTAAATTGGAAGTCTCATCTTAATAACACTAGGAAAAACGTACTCGGTGCAGTACATAAATTCTATTAACTTAGGAAATTATGCCCAATCAGTACTCTGAGAAAACTATATTACGCCCTAGTTGAATCAATAATATTGTATGGAATATCCAGTTGAGGTGGCACATATTTTAGTAACATTGAGGATCTGTATATTGCCCAGAAAAGGATAATTAAATTAATATACCATTTCCTCAGACAACACCTTCAGTTCCTATGTTTCAACAACTAAATTTGCTACCACTTAGATATCTTTACATACATAAAGTCTTGAAAATGTTGGTGTATAATACAGTTGGTGTATAATGCTGGTGTATAATACAAGAAATCCAAATTAATATAATGCTGATTTTCGTTGCAATAGTGAGAAGTTTAGAAGATTTTATCTTTACATGGCACCGTATTTTTCATATGTATTACCTAAAGATATAAAAATTCTAACGATTGAACATAAACATACATTTTTGAGGAGTGTTCGGACTTCGCTGCTCAGCATTGAAAATGTTGAAAGATTTTTTAAAGAAAAAATTAATATTATATAGTTTAGAGTAAATTACAGCAATTAAACTGTATAAAACTGTACGAAACATTAAAAAATTGGAAATATAAAGTTATTTTACGTATAATTATTATTATATAAGACAACTAATGTACAGCAATTAATTCACCACATAGTGACCAAAGATTGTGTAAATAGCATACCTAAATTGTTTATTTGCTCCAACACAGATTTTAATCTAAACGGAGCTTTACTTTGTTCAACTAAAATATATAAATTAGTTTATAGTTTGTTCGTATATTGTTAAGTTATTAGTTGAAATAAATAAATAATCGGCTGAAAATTTTAATCGGGGAAAAAAATTGTGTGTTGTATACCATTATAAAAGAGCTGCAGAAGGAAATGTTAGTGGTTTTCAACAATGTTGAAAAAAAAAATCCGGTAAAGTTCCAGTTTCGAGGAAGAGGTTCTGCAAACCAATTGCATTAGAAAAATTATTAAACAGCCGAAAAATACCGACATAACGGAATACTTAAAATTAATTTCATATAATATTTCATTATGTTGGTTTGATTGTGTTTGTTACAATGATTGTATAAATTTTAAATTAAACAAATTACTTCGGTTTTAAATTGATTTATGTTGTAATTTGTTTAATGTGGACGTCTATTCATTACGTTAAACAAAAACATATCCAAATTTTATCAAAATTTTGGCTTTTGGATTTTGGATTTTCTTTTTTGGACTATAACACAGAATCACATTTGTGTAATTTTATAGTCAAATAGCCCTAAGATAAGCGATAAGCTAAGAAGAATTCCTTAGATGCAAATAAGTTTAATTATACAAACAAATTATTGTTGTTCTTCATGGAAGAACAGAAATGAAAATCCGATCCGAGGGATTCTTACCGATAAAATTTAAAATATGTAGTATCGTTTCCATAAAAAGAGTTACTTGAAAATATAAAAATGTAATTTTTTCGTTTTTTGATCGTACTTCAATATGCTTTAATACTTAATATTTCTAATAAGATAGTTTACACTGTTTTACAAATACTATTTTCTATTTATCTGTCAAAATACAGCAGTAAAATAATAAAAAACACTTATTTAAAATTCTTATAATAAACTAATTGAAAATTAGTTTGCCAGATTAAAATATATTTTTTTTTCTCCATACTGTATATCGGTCTATAGTTGGAAATAATTATTGTGAGACCATCTTTATGGATTTCTGCCAGGCTTGTCCAATCCAAATGAGTATTTTTGACAAATTTTCAAACCAGATAGAGCAATTAAACTTCGATTATAAAAAAAAATCAGCTAGAAAATTAAAACATTACTTCAACGATTTGGTTATTTTTGGGTTTGCTTAGGAAAACAGCTTCTCACATGCTTTAGTTTTTCGTGGTTTATTGTTGAGTAACTCGAACATGAAACTTTGGAAGGTAACTGAATAAAAATATAAAGTTCTATTTTTAAGTTGTTTTTTTAGTTACCAAAATGTATTTAACAACTTTAGATAATTTTCCTTGATTTAATTTTTTTTTACTTCTTAAATTGATTTCTGCAAATTTTATAGAATAGAATAATAGAACCAAATAACTTATTTATTAAAAACCATTTTAAGGTAAAAAGATATAAGCAAAAGAAACAAATTTTTTTATTTTTTTCTGAATCAATTTAAAAAAAAAATAAAGAAAAACCATAACACAACAATTTTCACAAATAATTTAATTTAATATCTTTTACTTTCTTATGGTGTGCTATCAAAATCAAACTTTAGACTTTTACAAATATTTTTTTCTTAAAACTGTCGATACATACAACAAAATTTTTAAGTTATTATTGATCATTTCTTCAAGAAATAAAAATTGAACAATAAATAATATGGCACATTCGAGCGTTGGGTTTACCACAGGGAAACGAAAAGAAAAATTGTGTTTGATTTTTCTGCTTAGCTCACACCTTCTGGATCTTGATCGACTAGGCCAAATAATACCATTTTTAATTATAAAAAATTTTAAAACTTACGTAACTGCTTAGAAAACAGCGATCGAATTTTTTTGTTCTAAATATTTTTTTCTGACCGTAAAAATTAAAATTCAATTTTTTAAGCGAACCAACAATTTTTTTTTTTTGAATTTTCCTTAAATGGCAAATAGTAATTATCCAGTCGATCAAGGTTTGCAGGATTTTAGCTAAATAAAGCTAAAATTTAAGGGTTATTGCGAAAAAACATTTGGATATCGATGACCGAATTAATTATACGTAATTGCTGAAGATATGTGCTGCAACTATACGGGCTGAACGGTTTCGTGTATTGAAGTAAAGAATCTTTTATTAGGCGCCATTTCTCTTTTCAAGTCTATCTGTCATTATATTTACATTTCATAAGCAACAAAATTGACATATTCTGCATTTGATAAGAATTTGAAATTTGAAATTCGTAGTATAATTCATTATCTTTATACAATATTATGAATATAATGTTAAAAATAGGCAGTACAGCAGTAGGTGTTGCGTTTGGAATATTTTTTAGTATAGAATAATTAAAATTTAAAATTATTATTATTACAAAATAATTTTAAATTATCAGAAAATACAATTTTTAATAGTTATTTATGGTACCAGTGAGCAAAACGAGATATTATCCATGAGGGATAAGTTTGTCCCACGAGGGGATAGCCGAGTTAAATTGTTATGATGTACATTAATTTAACTACTTTTTGGAATATAGTTTTTCATTCAATTTGGCTACGAATAATTTTCCAATGACTACTCAACATTTTGTTATATAAAATATAACTCACGTTGCCCCTAGCAACATGGGTTATACAATAACAATGGGTTATTTTATCAAACATTTATTAATTTGGTTTGAAAAAAATGTACATAACTTGGCTTGAAAAAGGTGTATTTAAAAATTGTGGATTGTAAAATGGAAATCAGCCTAATTAGGTATTGTTTTGAGCAAATATGAGCGGCCTATTCTGTTCATTATACACGCAAGGTGGCAGTTAGATCAAACCTCCAAGCGAATATGAGTTATTTTTTTGGCAGCGATGTAAAGTCAAATAAATTCAAATTCAAAAATAACTTATTTCTTCAAACCAAGTGTTTTAATTTGCTACAACCAAGTGTTGTTTTACTTCGATTACCTTTATAAAATAAGTGCTACAAATCAAAGGCGTTTGTCGACATCTCAAAAAAGCATGGGCCACATTCATTGGTTCAATTTCGAACTCTAAAAGAGCGAAAAATTTAAACTCTAGTTAATGTCGTTTTCCTGTTGCAACAAAAAACAGATTCAGAGCGAAACCCAAGTGACAGCAGCTGTCATTCTTCGCGAAATGTCATTTAAACATCAAAATAAATATGCGGAAAAATATATTTAAAAAACAGCAAAATAATTAACAAATAATAAGTTATTCAAGAAAGAATATTTTGTTATGAAAAAATAAAATTGTTGGACACAAATGCAGCTGTGAAATTTGAATGGGAATCATAATGTCATAAAATGTATTCCATAACTCTGTAACATTAACTCCCTATTGCTTTAAAATAATTAGGGCAATCTCTTTACGGATTTAGTTGGTTTGATATTATCAACATTATTAAGGTTTCTATATATAAAGCGTACAAGTACAAGTAGGTTTAAAGATTAGTTTACTGTACGACATTGATTCAGCCATTATGTATTAAACAATAACTTGAGAAACTGTGATGTTAGTTTATTGTACGATGTCGATTCAGCATTAAGTATTAAACAAGAACTTGAAAAAATTGTGGTGTATTTAATTCAAAATTGATTCTGTAGACAACTGATTTGTCGATATTTTTGTTTATTATGTTAATGTTCTTATTTGTTTACTTGACTTCATATGAAAAAATTCTTTCATATGATTATTGAATTATTCGTAAAAAATATACATTATTACAATAAATTATTTATTAATTAACGGAAAAATTCATCAGTATTTTCAATCTAATCATTGAGGAAGGACTTTAAATAGAGAGAGATTTTGTATGGGTAAAATATGCAAGGAAAAATAATTTCTGTTTCGTTTGGAGATTCTAGTTGTGATATTATGAAAGGAATATATAAATTTTAGTTGCCTCTTTCTATTTCTCATGTTTCCTATCCTTATATTATTACTTTCTTTTACTCTAGTAAAATAAAGTATAGTAATCATGAAAATTTTGGACCTTGAGATTTTTAGAGATTTATTTGTTTTGAGGTCCCCTGAGTCCGAAAAAGTGGGTTTCGAAATGGTGTCTGTCTGTCTGTCAGTCTGTCAGTCTGTCATTCTGTCTGTGTCCTCTCTACAGCCCAGATAGTTTAACCAATCGAACTGAAACTTCAGATTTAAGCTTTTTTGATAAATTGGGAGATCCCAGTGAATTTTACTCCAAATCGGCTAACCGGAAGTGGCCACTCCCTTGGTCCAGAAAATTTATTTTGCAAATATCTTAAAAAGTATAAGGTTTACAAAAAACTAATTAACACAAAATGTTTCCTAAAATTAAAAACAAATAAAAATAAAACATAAAAAATTAAAAAACAAAAATTTAAAAATTAAAAAAAAAAATTAAGAAAAAAATAAAATTTCTCAAAATTCTCTGTTCGTAAAAGAAAGTCGTATGTTGGCCACACCTCAATTTATATAAATGAACACAACGGAAAATTGAAAGGCGGTGCTTAATATTTCATTCTTTCTTCTTTGTATATGTAACAAACAAAAAATCGAACGCAAATGCTATTTCAATACCAACAAAAATGTTCAAACCATTACCAAAATTTTAATCCCTTAGAAATTTCGAAAATAAGGAGATTTGAATACAACAAACACAATAATATTTTGTAAACAATGATTTTGGTTAATATGTATTTTTTTTTATTATATGTAGCGTGTTGATATTTTTAGGCTAGAAAGGAAAGAGGAAAACAGTTGATTTCAATGTGATCGTTTATAAATCGTATATGTATTGTTTTACTGTTGGTTAGATACATATATTAAAACCAAACCAAAAAACAGATCAAAAATATACATTCCGTTGCAACTTCGTGAATGTATTTTCGTTTTTTTTCCTTTTTAAAACGACGTATTTTATTCTACCCCTGCCGGCGCAAAAAAGTATACATAAAAAATGAACCACTTACGAACAGTTTACAAACGGTTTCTTATATGGGGCACTACTACTACTTCACAATTTCAGATTTCATAAATGAATTTACAAAACCGTGTAGTTTTCTTCATTCTATCTCGAAACAGAATGTGATTTTTGATAAAGTAAAGCGTAGTGCGCCATTTTAATATTTAGTAAATTTTTAATTTGATATTAATTTTTGTTGTTTATAAATACAATTTAGTGAATGATAGTGACGACGACATTTATAATAGATACAATACATTATTAGCTATTTCTATTTTCGTATTATGTTATTTTATTTTAATATCTTAATGAATTTGTTGAACTTGAAGTATAACTAAAATTGAGTATAATTAATAATAATTAATTGATATAATCAAATAAATAAAATCATATACTCGTATTTGCTAGAAATAGAACAAAATACGTTGTTTTCATTATTATTTCAAAATTAATTGCGGAATAATACTCTAACCGTACGTAATGTTCATTTTAGAAGGCTAATAAACGTTACGCCCATATGAGTTCTTAAATGTTACGTAAAAGGTGTACACATTACGAATATTTTTTATAAACCAATACATATAAGTGTTCGCCAATTTGTTTCACTTCTCATGTGACAAGAGTATCATTTATGTAACATATCTACTCATTTTTAGCGTAATGTTTACGAACACTTTAGTAGAAGAGACTATTCGTAAAATGAACGTTTGCGTTACGCGTGGCCGGCAGGGACTTTTCATAAAAAAATCACAAATATATACTCAATAATTTTTGAATTTCATTATACTGAATGTTCTTATTTGAGCTTCGCGTTTTTATTTTTTTTAAATACAGTATTTCGTTTTTTCTATTCTTGTATTTCGTTTTGAATTATACATGTATTATGAACAAAGACCAAAATTTAAATACTTTAAAGAATGAATTAACAATCCACATATTCAAAAATTCTTGTATTATGATTTTACTTATTCGCAACGTGATGAATTTGGGATTTTTCGATTAATGAATTTCAAAATCCTAAGCACAGTATATCAAAGATCGAATATTCAGTATAATAAACGTACGAAGAATGTAATGAAGCTAAAATAAAAGTACGAACTCCATCCTTATCTTAGTTATTTATATTTTTATAATATTTAGGTGCGTAAGTACATATTTCGGGGTAAGGTGAGTTAAATCGCCAAGATGATAGTTAAATGACTCTGTTCATTTATCTTCGCTCCCAAAACCATCTAATATACAATATTAATTTGTTTTTACTGCCAGAACTTTAAATATAGCCGAGAATGATGAAACTTTTTCAAGGTCAGCTTCAATGTTTTACGAAGACATCCTGGGTTCATTTCCTCACCAGGTTTTCTCCACATTCGCTGAATGTCGTTCGACCCAAATAGGTTAAATATTGTTTCGCTACTAAATAAATCTGTAGTAAAAAAGATTTGAAGATCACTTTATAAGATCTCTAGCCCATTCCAATCGAGCAATTATATTTTTCATGAAATGAACGGCTTCTTACGAGCTATTATTGAATTGTATTCGGCGCATGTATCGCATTCCGTACAGTTTGTGCGGAAATTTCAATTTCAAATTTATTTTTTTATTTTCGGCGCAATTTTAGGTGGTAATTGTTTTATATTTGCTTTTATTTGGTGGATAATATTACAGTAGATTCCAGTTGTGTTTTTTTAGTCGTTCCAAAGATTTAAAAAAATCGAATGCCCTTGGAAAAAATCACATTCTGAAAAAATGGACCAGTAGGTACATGTATTTACATTAATTTATGTATAAACTGAATTTTTATTTGTACATAATACTTTGATAAAGAAAAAATAATTTAATTTTTTTAATTCTATAGAATTATAATATTCTAAGAATATCATAGTCGAGTCCATAAATTATCCTTTTTTTATTACCATAATATTTAATTTTTTAGAGGCATTACTTTCTTCAGTTTAAGTTTTATTTTATGATGTTTGTCGCATTTAAAACAGACGTTTGTTGTCCAATTTTTATAATGCTGCCGATAATTTGCTACTTGAGTACAATTGCCACAAAGATGTTTTGCTGCTACATTGACATTTTTAAAAACTTAAAACGATTGAGCCTCAAAAAATCCAATTTTACTTCAAAAATGGTATAGAGGTTTTTGGCCCAGGGCCAAATTACGCAAGTTGCAACAGTACGATTTTCTTTAAGTTTGGCCAAAAGTAAGCTATGTATATGTCCATTTAAAAACCATTGCGCCTCAATCCGACAAATTTTAACTTTTGTTATTACAGACGAAAAATCTATATCATTTCAAAAAGCGAATAAATATTTCAATATTATGTACAGATGTTTTGAAAGCGATACACATTTTTTATATAATTTTTCTTTTTGTAGAAATTATTGTTTAATTATTTAATTTAGATATTTTTAGCTATTTTTTTTTATTAAGTTTTTAATTTAAAATTAATTAAATTCTGGGCTGGGCTAACTTCACAAAAGAATGCTTGATGTATAAAATTTTATGAGGGTTGCCTGATTTAATTTTTTGGTACTTGTCTCGTCGTGAATCATAATACCAATGTTGGCCACATACCGGCCAGCTGAATCAATGGTCTCGTCTATAGATAACCATACAAAATGATTTTTTATGTTACGTATTACGTGAAATGTGCAAAAATATGCCATTTTGGAAAAATATGCAAAAATATGCACCAACAAGTTGGGCTTAAAATGCTTGGTTTTTCTTGAAACGGATTTGTATCTTGCTTTTCTAATTATTACTTTTTTTTTTATTTAACAAATTTGTTTATCAATTTGATTTTCCCTCCAATCTAAAAATTATAATTATTGCATTAGAAATCGCAAACGCAATTTAAACTTCATCAGGGGCCCTATTCTCGAATTCCACATCCATTTTCCACATGTGGACATCTGTCAAAATTCATAACAATTGATTTTTTTCGGTACTAAGGGAATATTTCCGAATGGGTATAAGCAGGTGGAAAAAATTCCCCATAATATAATTCATAAAACACATGGGTCATGGACATTTTCCTATATGGGGAATTTCTTTCACCTGCTTATACCTATTCGGAAATATTCCGTTAGTACCGAAAAAATTCAATTTTTATGAATTTTGACAGATGTCCAAATGTGGAAAATGGATGTGAAATTCGAGAATAGGCCCCCAGATGGAGAAAAAAGGCAGCAAAAACATAAGCAGTAAAATAATCAAAACACAAAAGGGAATGACCGTTCTGTGACACAAAATAAAATACATTAGTATAATTTTTCATCTACATTTTTATGTGCACATGTATTATCAACCTGACTTTATTATGATCATTTATTTCTTACGTTTCCCAAACAAACAGATTCGGATCATTCATATTATTTTTTTTTGTTTTGCTTATAAATAGAGAAAAGAAAAAGGGACAGAAAGATGCAAATCGAAATTTAGTTATATACATATTTCCAAGTGTTGTGTCAGTGTGTATGTTGCATGTTTATTCAATGTGTTTCATTTCGTTTATTTAACCTTTGTTTGGCACGATTATAAAACTACTTCTCGTCAACGCTTACAATTCGGGATGTGGAACAATTTTATCACGAGTTTTCCATAAAAGGAGGTAAATTCGAATAATATAAATATGATATCATAATTTAAATGTCGTTTTAATTTATTATAAAAAAACTTCATTCTAGTTTTAAATAAAATCAAATTTAGGATGTGTCGTGTTAACAAAAGGGTTAAAAAACAAACACGCTGAATCGACTCTTTATTTTGTTTTTTATTTTTTGTTTTACTTATACAAAACCAAAATACATATAGGTAAAATGATAAAAATTGTTAGGACAAAACCAACAAAAATGCTTGTAAAAGTATATAAACATTTTTGTTGGTTTGGTGAGGGGTGTGGTTTCTAGTATTTGTATTTCGTAAATATTTCATTTATTTTAAAAACATTTCGTTGTTTATTTAAAACATGAATGATAGAAGGAGAGGCATATAGAAATTATCCTCGTTTCATAAAATTACAAAAACAGAACTTAAAATATTTGAAATTATTTTATTTGGGTATATTTCCCTCATACAAAATATGCTTCTTTAGTAGTTATTCTATGATCTAATTATAAAAATAGAATTTGACAATTAATACGTATATTCACACAACCATATAAAAAACAAAAAATCGCAGAATCCGGATTTTTGGCTGATCCAGTTAAAACGTCAAAAAACTGTCATTTTTCAACTCGGATTCGACTCCGAATCTGTTTTTTGTTGCAACAGGAAAACCACATAAAACAAAAAAATAATAGAAACTAAAGAAGACGTCAGATTTATTGAGGTTATGTCATAGATACAATAGATTTGAAACAAAGTTTTTTCCCATATAAAATCTTCTATTTCAAGCGTAGACAGTTGGAGAAGGACGAATATATATGGTTTCTTACGAATAATATATGGTTGCACTTTCTTTGATGTAAAGAAACCATTTAGTTTTTATTCTTGTTAAAAAGAGGTTGTGCGTAGTTTCGTGAAAATTAAAAATTATCAAATAAAACAAAACAATTAAAAAAAATAAATATAATTAATTATTATTTGTGATAAACTAAAAAAAAAAAAAATGGAGGTGTGGCCAACTCACGACTTTCTTTTACAAAAAGAGAATTTTGAGAAATCTTATTTTTGTTTATAAATTTTAATTTTTTATTTTTAAATTTGATTTTTAATTATTTTTTGATTTGTTTTTATTTTTGGGAAACATTTAGTATTAAGCAGTTTTTTGTAAACCTTATACTTTTAAAGATATTTGTAAAATAAATTTTCTGGACCAAGGGAGTGGCCACTTCCGGTTAGCCGATTTAGAGTAAAATTCACTGGGACCTTCCAATTTATCAAAAAAGCTTAAATCTGAAGTTCCAGTCCGATTGGTTAAACCATCTGGGCTGTAGAGAGGACACAGACTGACAGACAGACACCATTTCGTAACCTACTTTTTCGGACTCAGGGGACCACAAAACAGGTAAATCTCTCAAATTCTCAAGGTCTGAAAAATGAAAAAAATTTCATGATTACTATACTTTATTTTACTTACGTAAAAGAAAGTAAAAATTATGAAAAATGAAGTGTATAATCAGAAAATGTCGTAACAATACTCACAACAAATTACCTGAAATTTCTTTTCATCTAGAAGTTTTATTCTAGTTTATGTATAACGAAATTAGAATTGTGATGTAAATATTGTAATTTGTGATAAAAAAGTGTACTTTTAATGTAAATTTATTACATAAAATACAAAAGTTGTTGTTGTTGTTGTGGTTATTATGATTTGTTTACATTTATTTTTACCAGGTCCTCACTAAAAGTGTAAAATAATGCGGCGTTTTAGAAAAGTTATTTTTAATAATAAAATTAATTTAATTAAAAATGTTGAATTTAAAAACAATTATAAGTGTATTTTCATCTAAAATAAAAATATTTTTTAAACTTTGTTTTCTTTTAAGCAACCCACTTTATTCTAATCCATTGAATAAAATTCTAAATACGGCCCTTATATATCTTAGCCTTTCCCTTTTTCGCACAGAATTTTCGATGCTTGACGTTTGCTTATTTCAGCTCTTTTTATATAATATATGATAACTTTGCGGATGTATGAATTTGAATTTTTAATTTAAATTTTAATTCAAGTTAATTATTTGAAATAAATACTTTGTTAAGTTTTAATTTTTTATGTTCGTTTAATTTTATTTAAATTTCAATTTTAACAATTTTTTATTTGCACAATTTATTTCTTGTTGACTGATTGATCGCTTTACTTGTAATGTCTCACTTTATTTTACAACAGATATTTATATTCTTCTACATTATTTTTTTTATGGATAACAATAATACAATCTACCTTAAAGTACTTTTCATACCAGACGCCTCGGCTTTGAGCTTCGTAAATAAAAATTTTTTATTTCGTTTTTTAACTATGTAAATTAGTTTTATTCGATTGATACCGTTTAATTTTATAGAAATAAATTCAATTTGTTGAAAAATAATTTATATTTAAGTGATAATTTAATTTAAACAACAAAATATATTGCAATGAAGTTATCTACAAAGCCAAGGCAATGCGTTCCACACTCGACTGCGACATTTTAAAGTATGTAGTACAAAGCTAAGTGCTTTCTCAACATAACCTACAAATCACATTTTTTGGACAAATATTTCATACTTACGAAAAAATCTAGCTCATATGTACATTACAAATTTAGAATATTTCAGTTGTTGGTATAATTCACGTGTAAAATAGACCTAAATAAAATATTTTATAGCAACCAAATGTTCAAAGCCAACGCCACCGGTATGAAAGGGTATCAACTTCGCATTTGTGGTAACTAAATATTTCGAGGCGAGGGGCTTGGTATGAAAAGTACTTAATTGTGGTATAATAAATTTCAATAATACAATTTACCTTAATTATAGTATAATAAATTACATTTTTGTTTATAATTGTGCTGACTAAAATTGAAGTAGCTTAACAAAATGTTGTCAACAAAAAAGTGTCAAAAATGTATAAATTTAATTGACTAAAATTATAAAGCTAAATGGTAAGTTTGTACATATAGTATGTTAAATTATTTAATCTAAATTTAATTCATTACAGAAGTTAACAATTAATTTGTACCTAATTTGTTCTACCTTTAGATTTGCGGTAAAAGATAAAAATATCCAAATAAAATTGAAGGTTGTTGACCTTGAACTTCAACAATTGGCAACAATGTAAGTGTCAATGATAATAAACAAAGTAGGTAATAAATTTTTAAGAGATTCAAAGTTACGTAATTGATTTTAATTAAATATTTTAAATTTTAGGAGAATCATTATTCAGTTGCAAACAATATAACTCTATGGGTTATGTTTAGCAGCAAAGAGCATTTTTTCGCTGCTGATTGTGGAACCTGTTGATGCGACGTTAGGACCAACTTCATTCAGTACATTTTCTTTTAATTGAAATATTTCTATTAAAAATATAAAATAATTGATTGTTTTCTTTAAAAATGCCTATAATAATGCTCAAAGTATGACTTAAATTCATTAAATAGGTAAATTATGTAGTTAATATTTAAATCTGCTGCTCGGTGTGTTTCACCCTAATGAATAAATACATTCGTACGAGGCTCGTACTACGAGCATTTTTTTTATAAATATTTTCAAATGAATTATGTATTATAAACTGATTTAAATAAATAATGTAGAAAAACAGGTTTTGAGGATTTTGAAACAAATTAGCGTATTAATACAAATAATTGAGCATACAGATGGTATTGATTTTGACATATAAATTTGCTCACATTTAGTGGGAATCCAATTTGAGAATTCGTGCTTGGAATATATTCGCAACTCGCGGTTCGCGTTTGGTGTGAGTAGTCTTTATAACTTTAAAATAATTTTCATACCAGGCGCCTCGGCTTTGAACTTCTTGTTTATTTCATTTTTGAATAATGCAAATAAGTGTTATTTGATTGACAACGTTTAATTTTATAAAAACTTAATTTTATAATATTTATTTGAAAAATAATTATAAAAATATAATAAATATAATTATAATATTATAAATATAATTTTAAAACATCAAAATATATTGCTATGAAGTTATCTATAGCCAAGGCAATGCGTTCCACACTCGACTGCAACATTTTAAAGTAGTACAAAGCGAAGTGCTTTGTCAACATAACCTATAAATCACATTTTTGGGACAATTCTTTTATATTTAAGGCTGAAACACACCAAGAGCAACGCGGCATGTCTCAAACAATCCACACTGTCGGCTGCTTGTATCCGTTTACATCGAGCAGTGCAGCAGATTAATTTTTTTACTTTTATTAAAATTTAATACTGTATTTTGTAAAGAATGTTTATTTTTCAAAAAATTTTATTTCAAAACAAATAGGTACGCACGAAAATAAAGTACTTTTCATAGAGGCGCCTCTGGCTTTGAGCTTCAAAAATAAAAATTCTTTATTTCATTTTTGAATTATGTAAATTAGTTTTATTTGATTGACAACGTTTAGTTTTATAGAAATAAATCCAATTTGTTGAAAAAATAATTTATTTTTAAGTGATAATTTTGAAAAAATCAAAATTTATTGCAATGAAGTTATCTATAAAGCAAAGGCAATGCGTTCCACACTCTACTACAACTTTTCAAAGTAGTACAAAGCAAAATGATTTGTCAACATAACCTACAAATCACATTTTTGGCACAATTATTTTACACTTAGCAAAAAATCTAGCTCAGTTTTATGTTCCAAATTTAGAATATCTCAGTTCTTGCTATAATTCACGTGTAAAATCGAACTAAATAAAATATTTGATAGCAACCGAATGTTCAAAGCCGACGCCACCGGTATGAAAGGGCACGCATTTGTGGTAACTAAATATTTAGAGGCGAGGCTCCACTACACAAAAAGCCATGATACAAAAATGTGTGGTAGTATTTGTTAAGGGTATAAAGATTTTTATTTTCTTATGAAACGTAAATAAAATCATATGGGCTTTTCAAATACATTTTTTTATATTGTCTTTATTTTCAATTTTTATGAACATTTTTATTTACAAATATAAATAATTTGATGTTAAATATATCTAAATGCAATTTCAGAACAATTTTTATTGAAATTAATAATCATTTAATAAGTAATTTTGCATTTTTATAAAGTTGTTTTTTTCTCGAAACATCGTCGTGCTTCGTGTTTCTTTAAACATTTCATTTTCATACTAAAACTAATCTAGTAATCTACGAAATGAAATTTTTAAAGAAACACGAAGCCTAACGATGGTTGAGAAAAAAAATCAGTTTACTAAAATGCAAAATTGTATATTAAAATTTTATTAATTTCAATTAAAATTGTGTACAAGCTGCAATACGATATATTTAATTTAAAATTATTTGTATTTATAAATAAAAATTTTCATTGAAATTGAAAATAAAGGCAACACAAAATAATGAATTTAAATTTTAGTGGCATTGCGCCTGGTATGAAAAGTACTTAACAGAAACGAAACAATACGTCACATTTATTGAGGTTATGTTTAGCATCAAAGAGCATTCTTTTTTTCCTGCTGGATGTGGAACCTGTTGACGGCAGAACCAAATAGGTAAATTAATATTTAAATCTGCTGCTCGCTGCCACTGCTCAGTGGGTTTCATGCTTTACCGTAAAATCTAGCTCATATGTACGTCACAAATTCAGAATATCTCAGTTCTTGCTATAATTCATGTGTAAAATAATTCTAAATAAAATATTTGATAGCAACCGAATGTTCAAAGCCAACGCCACCGGTATGAAAGGGTCTCAGCTTCGCATTTGTGGTATCTAAAAATTTTGAGGCGAGGCGTCTGGTATGAAAAGTACTTAAGTGCTTTTCATACCGGCTGGGTTGACTTTGGACTTTAAAAAAATTTACTTTTTATTTTTAATAATTATCACTTATAAATAATTTATTTTATAACAATTTCAAAATATTTCTAAAAAAGGGACACTTACCGAGCAAACGGCGCAGAGGTTAAAGCTGCGGCGGTTGGATCGGGAGGTATCGGGTTCGAATCCCTATAGGGGCGGGATGCAAAAGGGATTTTTCATCATCTGATTACGATCAGTGATGAAAATGAACACATCTATGACCCCCTGTTGAGAGTGCAGAATCCATGGGCCGACCCACCTTTCATGTCAGCACTACAGGTTGGCATGAAGCAATGCAATGTGCAGGTGGTTTTCAAAAGACGGATCTGTAGCCGCCCGTCCTCGATTTGGCTACTCCAGGCGTAAAGTAGGACGGCAAAAAATAAATCAATAATTCAAACAAACAAACAAGGGACACTTTTCGATGAAACAAAACTAAATTACAAAACTCAAAAGTTAAGCATGTATTCCATGAGAAAAATTGTTTGACAGTCAAAAAAAACGAAAAGAGAAAAATAATCTGATTCGCCATATAAGAGACAAGGACATCGTTTTTTATTTTATTTTTTATTTTACAGCAAAATTGTTTTTCTATAAAATTAAAACCGTTGTCTTTGTCTCTTATATGAGGCATCATATTATTTTTCTCTTTTCGTTTTTTTTGACTGTCAGTCAATTTTTCTCATGGAATACAGGCTTTAGAAAACGAATTTTCATTTTTGAAGTTCAAAGTCGACGCAGTAGGTATGAAAAATTCTTTAAATTGTTAAAATCGTGTGTGGAACGTATTGCACCTGCTTTAGATCACTTCACTTTTTTTGGATTTATTACTTAAAAATAAGTTACTTTGTAAATGGTTTTGATTAAATTCTATAGAACTTAACATGGTTAATCAAAATATTTTGAGTTTTGTTCTACTATTGTTAATGTTTAATAATGAAATGGTTAATAGATTGCAGGTATTACAAAATAGGGGAATGCGTATTATTCTAAGAAAAAATAAATTGCTTTCTAAATCTATTTTATAAAATTCGTTAAACTGGCCGAATGTGGATCAAAGAATTTTAAATCTAATGTTATAAATCAAATTGAACAAAAATAAAATTATTACCTATATTCATAAAACTACATATTTACAAACATTATTTTTAATATAAAAATTACAATTTTAAGAAAATGTATCGAATGAAATTTCATCCGCCTCGGCGAAACCCAGCGGGAAAAAAATTCGTCGTTCATCGCTAGTTTATTTTGCACAAACTATGATTTCCTATCACTACATAATCAAAAAAACATGTATATTTAAATTTGACGCCCGCTACCGACTCTTGATGTGATAGGTCTTTTACGAGTATGCACATAGTTAATTTAGCAAAAACATGAACCATAAGTACTTGAAAGTACTTGCTTGCGTTGGTCGATTCCAAAGCCAGTAATGCTAAACTGAAATGACAACAGGGTTACAACAGGTGGTACAAACGTAGGAATTGTGAATCAGGCTTAAATAGGTTTTTTCTAAAAATATTTGAAAAAAAAAATACCGGATAACATACTTTTAACTGCGTTGTCATTATTTTGATGAGCTCAATTGGAAAATTGCATGCAACAACCTTGAGTGCAACGAATAAACATATTCAAACGCTTCAAACAGACGAAACCTTGGAAGATAAATATATCATCATTTCGTTTAATTTGACTCGATTCTTATTTTAGTTCAATTAGGTAAGATCTAATTGAACTATTATATTATAACAGCTAACAATAACAATTACCTAATTAGTAATGGGTCTTTTCATTTTGTTTACTTATTGTAAATGTACAAACCCGAAGTACCTACAGAGAAATCTCAATGCAAAAACATTTTGTAAGTAAATATAATTTCTACAAAATTCACTTACCTAATAAGTTCCAATCGAAAATTCGACAAACGATTGAATTCCATAAAGAATGACATCGCCCACAGCAAATATGAATCATCGTGACCACCACTTGTTTCCCGTTGCACGGTGGCTCGAATACTTGCAACAAAATTATTAAAGGCAGAGTGTAAAATTTCCAAACAAAATTCGCGCAAAAACAAACGAATCGAAAATGCACTTCTCCTATGTACTACATTCTCTTCTTTAACAATGAGATGCGATTTTTTCTTACGGTTCCTTTCTCGATCAAATTCCATTTTATACGCTTTATCGATCGGTTGATGGGAAATCAGATCATTCTCTGAAATCGATTTCACATCTTTCAGCACATAACATCCGCCGAAACGTGAATGACGTGAATTTGGAATTTGTTTCAACTTTTCCTCCTTTTCCCGGCGTAAAATTGAAATCAACTCTTGTTCGTCCTGCTGTTTTTCCGTTTCGCTACGTTGCATCAAGGCATTAGCAAGAGATTCCGGAGTTTGCTCACGATAGATGAGGTATATAATCTCCAACGCATGCAAATGATAAACGTTTTCAAATTCAGATGCCAAAATATACAGAATTAAATCGAGAACACCAGATTGTTGCAAAGACCATAAAACTTGATCGTGTACACTAGCATCATTATCGGCACGATTTTCAGTACTGGGATTTACTGGAACTTGTAATATATTACGAATTAATGATAGCACACGTTCGATCAATAAAGAATCGCTATCGGCTCGTAAAGCCACATCAATCTCGAGTACTTTTTGTAAATATACGCCGAGAATTACCCATACTTGTTTCGACGCGAATGCTTCTTTATAACTTTGCAATATCTCAATTATTTCAAGAAAATTGCGACGGCCCGGACCATCTTTCGGTAATTCTTCGCGGTATAATAGAAGCGCTGGATACGATAAATTCACCAATAATCTTAACAAAACGTGTGACAGGTCTAAATTATCGGAATTACTAACAAGCATGGGCAATAAATCCTTCTGCAAGATCTTACTTTGACCAATATGTCGTCGATATTCGTGCGTATCGCCATCATGTCGAAGAAACCAAATCAAATGCTTAAGGCACGATATTGAATCAGATGTGATCTTATACTCATCGTCGACAAAGCTGCCGAGATATGAGCAAGTTGAATCAATTTCTGCTAAAACGATCGACATTTCGTATGACAGGCACTCAACAAATATTGTTCACTTGGAATTAACGTATTTCACGATTTTTATAAACGAACTCGTAATTCTCGCACAAAAACACAACCGGCCCGATTTAAACAAAAACACAAAACTACACAACAGATGATCGATCGACTGTCAAAATGTTGTAATAAATTGGCGCGGAACAGAGGAGGAAAACAAAATAGGTCGAAAATAAAATTGATCGAATTTGGTTGCGATCAGTTGTGTTTATTTCTACATTTTGACGTTTTATATTTGTTAACCTAACAAATGTTTATTAGAGTATGTATTTAAGCAAAAACAACAATAAATAAAGATTTGTTGTGCATTAATGATTATACAAAATATTTTATATTAATTTAAAGATATTTTTCTAGTACCTGGATCTACATATAATTTATGTATTACAAAAACCACTAATAAAATTTTAAAAAAATATAACATGCATATGATATACTTGAAAGCATTTGTAAGGTTTTCAAACAGATTTTGCAAAGTTGGTCAACAATACAGGTTTTACCATACACTTTAAATTGATCCTTTTATGTACACTTTAAATTGATCAATATTACGTTTCAAATTGAACCATTTGCATTTCAAATTGAACCTTTTACATTTCAAAATGAACCTCTAGCAAATTATATGTATTGCCAATTAGGATGGAACTTGGCTATTTTTGAACGGATTTAAGTGAAATTTGACAAGTGCGTTGGAAATGGGATTCTAAAATGACTTTTAGATGAAGTTCTGGAATATGGTCAGTTAGAACGGAACTTCCCTATTTCTTAACCGATTATGATTAAGTTTGACATGTTCGTTGGAAAAGGGATTCTAAAATTATTTTAGATTTTTAGAAAAAGTTCTGGAATATGGCCAAATAGGATGGAACTTGGCTATTCCTTAACCAATAACGATGAAATTTGGCAAATGCATTGGAAATGGGATTCTAAAATGTTTTTTAGATTATGTTCTGGAATATGGACAGTTATGATGGAACTTAGTTATTCCTAAACCGATTATGATGAAATTCGAGATGTGCGTGGAATATGGGATTATAAAATGAATTTTGGATAAAGTTCTGGAATATGGCCAAGTATGATGGAATTGGCCTTTTTCTCAACCGATTATAATTAAATTTGACACGTGCATTGGAAATGGGATTATATGTACATATATTGATTTTTCGATGAATTTCTGGAATAAGGCCAATTAGGACGAAACTGTGCTATTTCTTAACAGATTTTAGTGAAATATATGACCGGCGATGAAAATATGATTCTAAAATGATTTTTAGATACAGTTCTGAAATATGGCCAAGCAGGATGGTACTTGGCTATTCCTTAAACGATTATAATGAAATTTGATATGTTCTTTGAAAATGAGATTCTAAAATGGTGTTTAGATAAAGTTCTGGAATATGGACAAACGGAACATTTATTTTGTTTTTTATTACATCACTGTTGCTCTCTTAATCCTTTTTAAAACAAAACAAAAATTCTAAAATGGGGCTAACTTTTTTTATTGATATACAGTAGAATTGGTATAACGTGACCAAAATAAAACTAATCAAATTCATGTTTAAGAGATTGTCCGTGTTTGAAGGGGTTGATTTTTTTCATAAGAAATTTGGATGTTCACAAGTTTACAGTGATTTGTTTTGATAATATATGTATATATTAACGTATACTATACCACCAAATATATAAATGGAAGATTATTCTCTTCAATAGTAGATTGTACAATGGTTCGGATTTTTCCATTTTATAAACAAGTGGCTAGAAACACGGAAACTTTTTTTGTCCTGATGATTGGTGCTACATCATTAAAACATACAAGAATAAAAACCTATTTAATGTCGTTGAAGTGGGTCGTAAAGACTTTATTTAAATTCACTAAACTATTAGAAGATTCTCTCATTAGGAGAAAAGAAACAAATCGAATTATCTGTTAACTGACTCAAGATGAATTTGATTAAAGTAGGAACGTTCAAACCATAAACTATACAATATAAATACAATTTCAATACAGATGAATCATTTCGGTGGCATAGTAGTAATATTAAGGCAATAAAAACAGTCGCATCAAGTTTAAATGCATTTAAAGCAAAAATAGAAAATTGAACATGGTTCAATTTTGTGTAAGGCCAATTTTTTTACCTTTCAGGCCAAATTACATAACCTTAAAAATAGTAACAGCTTTTCAGCCAACCAGCGTGGTGTATTTTTTTACCTTAAAGGACAAATTTTTGCATAGATCACTGCCTTAACTTAGCTATTTTTAACCGATTATGATGAATTTTGACATTTCTAACGAAAGAAATGTAACGCAAAAATAATTGTTTGATGAGGTTGTGAGAAATATTTCAATATGGCTCCTATAATGTTGTCTGTTGAGGTTTCTGTGAATCATGCAGATTTTGAGGCTTCTTTGAGTCAGCGTAAACGTACTATTTAGCATTCAAGTTCGATTAGAAACTTTTCTCTACAATCCTTTGCTTTAAGCTTTGGGTTATGTTTTTTGAGTATTTGCTGTCAGAGCGGTAAGTTTGGCCTTGATTAAAAAATATATAGTGTGGCAGACACGCGCCGCAGAATCGAAACTACTAACGGTAGGGTATAGTATCGGAATTAGAAATATCAATTTAGAATCTCATTTCCAACGCACATATATAATTTCATCATAATCGGTTAAGAAATAGCCAACTTCCGTCCTACTTGGCTATATTTCAGAACTTTATCCAAAAATCATTTTAGAATCATGTTCCCAATGCACATATCAAGTTTCATCATAATCGGTTAATGAATCCATCCTACTTCGCCATATATTCAAGAACTTCACCCCAAAAACTATTTTAGAATTCCATTTTCAACCGTACACATGTCAAATTTCATCATAATCTGTTAACGAAATAGGTTGGTTTCATCATACTTGGCCATATTCCAGAACTTCATCTAAAAATCATTTTAAAATCCTATTTCGAATGCAAAAGTCAAATTTCACTAAAATCTGTTAAGATATAGCCAAGTTTCTTCCTAATTGGCCATACATATAATTTGCTAGAGGTTCAATTTGAAATGTAAAAGGTTCAATTTGAATTGTAAAAGGATCAATTTGAAATTTAAAAGGATCAATTTGAAGTATAAAAGGATCAATTTGAAGTGTAAAACTTGTATTTGTTTGTAATTGCTGATTTGGTTGCTATCCATATTTGGTGCACTGCAACACAAATTTATTAAAACTGATTAAAACTAAAAATTCAAACAATATTCAAAACAATAACGCGATAATCATTAATATTAAACTATACTTGAAAATGCATCAAACCACTAACACTTGAGTAATTAAATAAACGTCCATATTTTTAAGCCAGATGAAAATTTATTACATTTCCGATAAACTCTCAATTCAACCGGAAGGCTATTAAAGACTTTCGGAGCAAGAAATCGTTGTAAATCTGTGAAGACGAATAAATTGAACATTTCTCAAATTGTGACAAGTAGTGACATTTGATTGATTGACATTAATAATAAAAAAAGTTTTCGTAATTTTGAACACAAAAAAATGCTTAACAGGAAGTATCTCCAATAGATATTATAATATTGTATATTTCCAAAGACTGAAATAAAGGCCACGAAGTAGATAAACGCAGAGCATTAAGAATAATTCTTATAATTTGCTTTTGTGTTATAATAAATGAATAAATTCTAGCATAGTAAGTACCATCCCAACACATTAATCTATAGGACAACTTCGAATCCACAAGAGCAAATTAAACAGTTCTTAAAACGGCTACTGGACACTTGTCGTAATATATATATTTTCCTAATCACTGATGCCAGATTAATGAAGAATACTAACGTAGTTTTACAATGCATCGAATTATCAATGGTTAGACCGAGATAATTGAAACAAGGGTCAATACAAAGCAGCTTGAACATAATTTACATCATGATAAGTAATAATCGGGTCTACAACAGTAGCATTTTTAATTTTGAAAACATACCCTTTAGTGCTAAAAAACATAGAATGAGCAAGACACTACTTCTTTAGAAGGCAAAAATCTGATTACATTTGATGAATGTTTGGGGTTGGCTATATAAGAGTAAACCAAAATCTCGGTTAGGTTTAGGTTTAGGTGGCTGTCTCTAGGACCAGGCATAGACACAAAAGTCCGTAGCCATACCACGATACCACGATTTAATTATTTATCCTCTAACTCATTGAAACCATTTTGAGCTGCTAACGAATCGCTGGATACTCCTGACGTCCATCCTGCTAAGGTTCGTCAGGTCATTGAAGAGCGTGCCCCTATGAACTTTAGTCTCTTTCGTGTCAGACAAGGGCAGGTGCAAAGAAGGTGGAGTACTGTCTCTTCCTCCTCTTCGCCCTCGCAACTATGACAGTAATCTTGGGAGAAGAAACCAAGTCTACTCGCATGTCTGATTATGAGGCAGTGCTCCGTAATCATTCCAACAACCACATTGATCTGACTTCGCTGAAGTGAGATCAGCTGTTTGGATTTCGCCAAGTCCAATGTTGGCCAGACCAGCCGAGTTATTACGCATGAGGTGCTACTTGACCATCTGTCGTTCGTCAACTTACTGGCTTCTTCTTGAAGCAGCAGTTTGCATGACGCAAGAGGCATTTCAATATCCTTTCTGCTTTTTGAAATGTGGTCCGTTGTACCATGTCGAGCCAGTTCATCGTCTTTAATATTTCCTGTACTAATGAAATGTCCTGGCACCCATATGATATGGATGTTGAACTGATCTGTCATCTCGTTAAGAGATGAGAGACAGTTCTGGAATACTTTCGACGTGAGGAGGTGTGATTGAAGCGCTTTAATGGCAGCCGATATTACATTATACCTGAACCAGTCCACGACTTCCTTCATCGTAGTTACTTCAGCATGAAAAATAATATATTAGTCGGGGAGACAGAAGGAGAAGTTTAAGATAAGTTCCTCGCAGATCACCCCAGGCCTGACTTTTCCATCCCGTTTTGATCCATCAGTAAAGAAGTTTATAACTCCTGGTTCCAAAACTGCATCCATCATCTAGTCCTTTGTGGATGAGATCCTAGTCCGGAAGTTTGTGTCAAAAGATAGTGACGGGACAGTATTGTCGGTGGTCTTGGAAATTTGTTTGTTACACAATATAGATGAGTGCCCTGTATTATTGCAGATCCACATTGAGGTGGATTTCAGTCGGATGGCAGTACAAGCTCCCAAATTTTCCAACAAGATTTCTATAGGAGTCAAAAATAGCAGATTCTCTAGTGAATGAGTGGATGTGCCCCTCAGTGCACCAATGATCCACAGGGAGATTGTTCTTTGATCTTTTGTCAACAGCTTTTGGTTGACAGTTTTGTCCAGAGCAGGCCACCAGACTGTCACCCTATACAAAAGTGTGGATCTGATTACTGTGGTATAAAGTCAATGTACGATGCGGAGCTCCAGCCTCCATCCTTTCCCAATGGCATTTTTGCAAGAGTGCGCTACCGTAGCCTTCTTTACCATTTCCAGAATATTATGTTTCCAATTTAATTTGCTATCCAAAACGAGACCCAGATCCTTCGCTTCATCTGTAAAAGTCAACCTGACTCCATTTAAAGTGGAAGGATCAATATTAGGAAGTTTATATTTCCTAGATAAAAGAACCAATTCGGTTTTGTGTGGGTTCACATTCAACCCACAACCATTAGTCCATAATGAAAGAATGCCCAGGGCATTTTGCTTAAGCTCACTAAGGGTGCCGGGGTATTTGTCACGGACACCAATAACAACATCATCCGAGTAGGCAACCACCTTGAAGCCACCGTCCTCCAGTACTTTGAAAGTAAAGGTAAGCAAGGAGATTTACATATGTAAAACACTAGTGCTCATCAAAGATTTAGTAACTCTTAAATGGACTATAGCTTTTCAATAATTTTACCAACTACAGAAAGAATTGAAATTGGCCTGTAATTAACAATATTTTTTGTTTTTTGAATATTGGAATAACAACAGCTTCTTTTAGTCTGGAAGGAAAATGCCGGGAGAAAACCTGCAATTTACAATGTATGAAAAATATCTACAATAAAATCGATAATTTCTTAACCAAGAAATTAATAACATCATCATTGCCCGATGTGCAAGTTGGTTTATAGAAAAAACAAAATGTACAAAGGAAAAAGAAGAAAAACTTTTGATTGCACAAATTACTAAGAGGCAATTGTGTTTATTCCAAAATCAGTACTCCTTTGAAACTGAAAATAATAAAAAAAATCGTGTTTACTATGCATGTGCGTTCGACTCCATATCGCAAATTTTTAATAATAAAAGGAACAATAAAAGGAAAAAAATTCCAACAAAATTTTGTTTGTTAATATGTTTGTTCTTGTCTTTCAAATGAAATTCGCTATATACTAATCTCTTCATTTTTTGTTGGGAAACATTGTTGGAACGTGTAAATCACGCATTAAAAGAAAAGAAATAAATGAAAACCATAGATTTGTAAATACTGTAGATTTGAAACAAAGTTTTTATACAGCTTTTTCCACATATATCTTCTATTTCAAGCGTAGACAGTTAGAGAAGGACGAACATATATGGGTTCTTACGAATAATATATGGTTGCGCTTTCTTCTATGCAAACAAACTATTTAGTTTTTTTATTGTTAAAAAGTGGTTGAGTGTAGTTCCGTGTAAATATAATTAATTATTATTTGTGATAAACTATAAAATTTTTTTTTGAAAAATGAAGTGTTTACTCGTATAATCAGAAAATGTCGTAACAATACTCCCAACAAATTACCTGGAATTTCCTATAAGTTTCATTCTGGTTTATATATAACGAAATTAAAATTGTGATGTAAATACTATAATTTGCGATCAAAAAAGTTCACTTTTAATTTAAATTTATTACATAATTATCAAACATTATCAAAAAAGAAATTTTGTTGTTGTTAGGTTCTTATGATTTATTTACAATTATTTTTACCAGGTCCGCACTAAAACTGTAAAATAATGCCGCGTTCTTAGAAAAGTTATTTTTAGTTACAGAATATGTATATCCGCTTAAAGACTATGGCCAAAACATAATATTAGTTACTATCAGAATTTATTATTACACTATTAGCACTAATATTATTAAATATATGTAATTTTTTTATCTATAGTTATTATTAGTATTATGATTTAATAACTATTTATTTATTTATTTTAGTTATTTGTTTAAATATTTTTTTTCGTGACCACATTCCGTTTTAATTTATGTTTTCCTGTTCGTCACCTATAGGGGAAGGAGGGGTAAGTTGTCGAGTCGGGTAAGATGACGAATCATTAGTTTCATGAAATCCCGCACAGTAAGCACTTTTTTCTTATTTTGCTTAGTATTGCGCGTGCATCATTCGCATTGTGAAATAAAAACCACCAAGAACTGCCATTTTTTAGTTGAGTTATAGCTGTTTTAGTGTTTGCATCGATTTTTTTGTAAAATTAAACTGAAATTGAATAATAATTTAATAAAATTTGGTAAGTACTATTGCTTTGATTTAATTTTATTTTGAATTGAGTGTTTTGTTTTTGTCTATTAACTAATTAATAAACTTGAAATAAAGTTTAATTAAATGTGTTTTCAACTTTTAATGTTAAAATGGCGGGACGGGTAAGTTGGCGAATTTACGTGGCGGGTAAGATGACGAACTCGTCGTCTTAGCCACTTTGTTTATAAATTATTTTAATGTTTTCCCTGTTAATTAAATTTACAGTATAACATGGTTAAAGTGTACGAAAGAAAGTCCAACAGGCAGGGATGGTCTCGTGAGTCAATGACCGAAGCCGTAAAGAAAGTGAAGGAAGGTGCAGCAGTTAATGCGATGGCAAAACAATTCAAATTACCCGAAGCTACGTTACGGCGTTATGCTAAAAAATATCTTGAGGACGTAAGTATGCTCTGATGGATCCTCGAAATTGAAGTTTAGGTTACCTCATACATAAAATTTAAAATTTGATTATTTATTAGGGTTTTCCAAACAGCGCGGGACGGTTCAAATCAACCTTTTCTGATGAGCAACTGGCGAAACCTTAGGTAGAAAACCTAGACAAAAGAGCTTTCGGCGTAACGAGCGATCAGTTCGCAAGAATTGCTTTTAATTACGCTACTGTTCTTAATATTCCTCATCGATTTAACAACGATAAGAAGAAAGCGGGTAAAGATTTTATTCAAAACTTCATGAGTAAATTTAAATTTTCATTCAGGAAACCGGAAGCTACTTCTGCAGCGAGATTATCTGCCTTCAATAAAACAAACGTTGCACGTTTCTTTGATATTTATCAAAATATTTTAGCTGATAAAAACTACCAATCCCATCAAATTTTTAATGTGGATGAGACAGGCTGCTCGACCGTTCCCACCAAAACCCCTAACGTGTTAAGTCCAACGGGACAACGACGCGTTATCAAAGTGTCATCTGCCGAAAGAGGTTCCAATGCCAGCGTTGCATGCTGTATTAGTGCGGTTGGCCATTACGTCCCACCATTCTTCATTTTTCCGAGAGTACGAATGCAGCCACATTTCATGAATAATGCACCCCCTGGTTCTTTAGGCGTGTGCAATGAATCTGGTTGGATGAATGCAGAAACTTTCATTAAATGGTTAGAATACTTCATAAAAAACGTAAGACCTAGTGAGGATAACCAAGTTCTTCTATTAATGGATAACCATTCTTCTCATGTAACACTTCAAGCTGTAAATTTATGTCGTGACCATCACATTAGTGTCCTAGGTTTTCCCCCGCATACTAGTCACAGAATGCAACCACTGGATGTTGCATTTTATGGACCTTTCAAAACCGCTTATAGCCGGGCGTGTAACGACTACCTAACGCAAAATCCGGGAAATGTTATAAACATTAAGGATATAGCTGGTATATTCAATGTGGCTTACAGTAGGGTTGCTACAATCAATAATGCTGTACAAGGTTTTAAAGCGACTGGGTTGGTTCCATTAAACTCTCAAATATTTCATGAGTTTGATTTTGAGCCATCATTAACTACGGAAAATTCGTATAATTCGCCTGAAGCTTCTGCCGATAATTTAAAACAAGCATCACAAACAAGCTTTCACGCTTCTTTAACTGCCGAAAGTACTGCAGAAGCTTCGTTATCTCATGAGAGAGTCCCCTTAGCTACTGAAGGGCCGAAATTAGTTGAGCTACCTCTTAATGGCCAACAAGCGGGGCCATCAAATGCAGAGCCAATGTTTGGCCTTCCGCCATTACCTCACGCTGCCAGAAAAGAAACAAAACAGAGGAAAAAGTTACCTTCGATGCACATAACAAGCACTCGCGTTAAAAATGCGTTAGAAGAAAAACAAGCTGAAAAAGAGGCAAAAGAACAGAAAAAAGAGGAAAACAAAAGAAAAAGAGCAGAAAAGAAAGAGAAACTCACAAAAAAGAAAGCTCTAATTAATAATAAACATTTCAGACGCGTATTTTCGGATAATGATGATGATGAATCATCGGATTCCTCGATTTCAGTTTCTTATATAGACACTGATGATGATGCTGATAATGATGTAGTAGAGGAACAGCTTTGCCTCGTGTGCAACGAATCCGGAAAGAGGGAAACATGGTTCGCATGTTCTATTTGCCAGAAATGGGCACATGCAGCGTGTAGTGGGCTAACCCCTGCAGAAGCCAAACGCAAAGCATATATTTGTGACTTTTGCTAAAGTAATATATATTTTGTTTAATTTGAGAATTAATGTTATTATTTTTGAAGTGAAATACAGTTATTTGTTTTGTTTATTATGTTTACTTTGATTTCCTATCGTGCGTCATCTTACCCGCCTAGTAACGTCATCTTACCCGCATGAGAGGGCAAGATGACGAATTTGACCTGAACTCAAAAAAAGTCAAAAATCTTCTAAACTGTTAAAGTAATAAAAACGACAAAAATAATGTTTAAAAGTAAAACTACAATGAATTAAAATAAACAAGAAATAGGACATTATCTGTATTTCATAAATAGAAAAAATAAAAAAAGTTTACTATCGTCATCTTGCCCCTCCCTCCCCTACTCGACTGCCTTTTTTCGTTTTCTCTCCTTTTATCCGGCCTCTTCATCAAATAAAATATGATTTATATGATCACCATCGATCCCGACCATTCAAATAATTTCCCAATAATTCTCTTTTTATTGTTATACAATGGTTACCATAACCATAATATTAAAATACAGGGAATAATTACAAATTATTAGAGGTGACCAAATCAAAACCTAAGAAGAATTCAGTAGTCCAGTTTAATGTAAATTAATAGCAGTGTATGGAACGCAATAATTTCGTTACAACGGTTAGAATCCAAATTTGGAATGGTAATCGTTAACGTGCAGCCAATATATGTATCTACTATCTATAGAATACAAATCAAAAAGATACAAAGTGAGTGATCTTGTCTGAGTAATCCAATACGAAAAATTGAGCAAACAAGATCGATGCAATATTCAACAACCAAATGGATTTTGGAAATCTATGATGACCTCGAAAAATGGATTGTAAAAGCCGCAGATACGCACCAATTGTGTGAATCCGCCATTTTAATAAGGTAAGGGTCCTATCTAACGCCTGCCATACACCACTGAATCTATCAATTCCTGTGAGCTGAGATCCAGTTGTGCACAATTGAAGGTTTTTGATATCTCAAGCTGTATATGGATTTAGCTCTAAAAAACACCTTGCAATCTATCGCGTTGATACAGAGGTGAACATTTTTAAAGCAAAAACACCAATCGCCACAGTATACTTTGGGAAAAAATAATATAAAATTATATTAAAAAAATCACAATAAATCAATTCGCAATTCCCCGCACAAACCAGAATAGTACCATCGGAAAAACAGACATCAGAACATTTACTATTGACTTTTTTTAAGTGATGAAATCGTCGTCTGCCAATTTAAATTTCTCGCTGCATACAAAATTTAGTAGCCCAACGCTAACGCAATAGGTATGCATGAGTTAGTGGCGTTTATCAAGGTACATATCAGTTCTTTAATTAAAAAATGACTCGACATGAATTATTATACAGAAAGAATAAGGTCGACGAATGCTATCCCTCCTACAGTCAATTTCTAGTAGATATTGGTTATTTAAGCCTAGTTTTGCTAATAAAAGCATTTACTTATTTTTATGCATTCTAGCCAAAAAAACATATAGCTTTATAAAAAATAAAGCCAAAAAATAAACCGCTCACTCTAACACAATAGCTTCTATGACATGGATGCTTGTGTTACAAAATACTTTTCCAAATATTGTGTTATGGCAGGAAAACAAGATGAACCTTTTTAATAATTTTTGACTCGACGAGAGACATGGAAATCTTTCTTTAAATTTCATTATTGATATGAGCGATTGATTCTATATTGGCTTCGTGGTATATTGGAGCTGGTTCTAGTATTACTTCAGAAGTCTATTTCAAAATGGGTATTATAGAGTTGAATTTCATCTTACTTAGAGAACTCTTGCCGCCTTTTAAACTTGCTTTATTAGCGTTATCTCGCGTTACCTGAATTAATTAAAATTAAATATTAAAAGAATTTTACAAATTATCTATTTTAACCTAAGTTTGCTGCTTAGACAGTTTTTCTAACCGCAGCATTGGTAATTGCGCAGAACGAGCATCAACCCGACCGTTAATATTTATTCTTATGAAGCCCCTTTTGCTTTTTACTAGCTCTATTGTTAGTAAACTTCCCCAAAATAATGCGTTCTTCATTTCATTGGAGCCAAATATTATATCCCAATCAAACCATGGTACAATATTGGCTCACTTTTGAAAATTAAGGGCTTTTATTATATAATTTAATTGTATATTTGCGAAAAATATTCTGTAATAAATAATAATCAATCAAAGAAAAAATGTCGGCCTGATTAAAAGGACGTTAACTTTACCATACTTGCAAAATGTCGTACCGAATTTCCAAAACGACAATTAAAATTTTTGACAAAATTGTTATTCGAATTTATGAAAACCTTCAAATATTTATAAAAACTAATAAACACATCTTCAAGGACAAAGATTCTTATCTTTTGTCAGCCCAAAATTTTGTTATTTTAAAACTACCCATGTTCTTAGTTTTTTTTTTCGCCATAAATTGGAAATGTCTTTTTACCAAAAAACCAGTTGAACATTTTCCATTAATATAAAACAAGTAAGAAACAAATCTAAATAATTTTAAAAACTAAAATTTTAAATTTATTAAGAATCAAATAAAATATGATTTATCAAGTTGGTATTGGGAAATCACATTAAAATGAAAGCTGATCATTCCTTTGAATTGTATTGAAAATTTGCTAACCGTTTGCCCGGACAAAATTTAGCACTTCGATTGCTAAGAGATTTTCGCAGTGTAATGAATTTTTAACAAAATAAACTAAATTTTACTAAACAAAATTGATCGGGCAGGCCCCAGCCTGTTTCTTACGTATATGATTTAGGTTGAGTTCTTAAACGAATGAATATGGATCAACGAAACCGCACGATATTATTTCATTTTATGAGCAGTCGTTTAATTTTTTTTCGTCGATTTATATATTGTGGAAATCACAAAATAAATTTAAACTTCTTTTAAAGGTTTCGATTATTTAGATTTGGTTAAACCTTCACTTATAAAGAAAATTGTTATTACTTACGTATACTACTCTAAACGAAGTTAATTCCCAAGAACATTTTCATTCATTTCCACCCTCCAATATACACGCACCTGATTATTTTCTTTTATCAGTTTATATTATTCTATTTAGCTGAATAAAGGAAATGTATAATATAACAGTGGTGCCCAAGCAAAATGCGTATTTTCGAGAAATTAATGAAACTTCGATAAAAGGTCCCATCTTGAGGCATGCAGCCAATGGGCATATTGAGATAGCCCTTACACTCATTCCAGGTGGGTAAATTCTGTGACACTGGAAGCATAAATAATTACCGCGTTGTTCAGCTAACTCTTTTAATCGAAGTTTTATTGCTCCATCTATTTTTAAAATTTGTGAAAAATACGCATTATGCTTGGGCACCACTGATATGCTAGGTAACACACACACACACACACACACACACAGGATATAATGAGCCTCGTGCACAACAATAACCATTTCTTATCAATACAATCAATAAAGAATAAAAAAGAAAGTTACACAAAAAAAAAAAAAAATCGAGGAAAACAAAACCCAGAAAATAAAATTTTCCAATCATTTAAATAATTTTTATTTTTACCGCAAAACAAAACAAAAGAAACTCGAAATATTTTCCCTAAAATTTTTCTTATTCATTTCGATTCTTCTGTATTTTGAGTTGTATGTATTGTAGCTTCCCGTTAATATTTCTTTCCCACTTTAGAAATTAAAACGAGCTCTTTTTCATATATTTTTTGAAAATAGACTTATTTTTACAAACACATACTCATATAATATATATTTGATTTTCATTTTCATGATAGATTAAAATCTATAAACATTTCAAAAGGTTTTCCCTATATATTTTCTGTGAGAGCTCTGAAAAACGAAAATTCATATTGTTTTCCTTTCATCTCGCAAATAAAAGACGAAAAAAAAAAATATTTGGTTTATTGTTTGACTTTTGCTAAAGATAAAAATAAATATACCAACAATAGCGAGTAAACGAATAAAGAAAATTTTGGAAAATTCCATCCAATAGATAGATAGAACACACAGATAAATGTTGGGGCAGAAGATGGAAAAATAATAATTTTCCAATTCAATATCGTAGATATACACATCTGCTGTTATATGTAAGAATTAAAACTACTTTATCTTATTTTATTGACTTTTAAAAGTAATAATTTTGGCATTAATGGATGCTATTAAATGGCCGATAAAGAATGGTGGGTTTATTTTATTTGTTATTTTTGCCTATGTATACATACTTATGCCAAATACACTTATACTTACATAAGTATATATATTTTCTCTGTTTAATTTCACTTCCTTTTTTTAGTATTCGTTGAACAACTATTTACCATACATTTAGCACAATTTTGTTTTACTGCACTACCTTCACTCACCTTTCTTTATCAAACTTTTAATTAATAATTTTGTATGGGAATAGTTTTATACGGAACAGGAAAGAATATTCTTCTGTCCTTGTGAAGTTCAAAATAATTTTAAGTGCAGATTTTGCAATACACAGAGTAGAATAATACTAAACCGGCAAAAGTATTATTGGTTGTATTGTTATAGTTGGAGCATATTATGGTTAACTTTCAGGAAGAGTTTTCGTGTCTTCTTATTTTTAGTATTTAACTTCTCTTTTCTTTTGTTATGTTGCTAAATCAAACAAAAATATTGATATTATTAAAGTTGCATAATTTGATGCGTGCTGGTTGAAAGCTGAATTAGTCATATAATTATCACCCACAAAACGACACTGAAAATATACATTTTATTAATTATATAATGTATGTTATGTTAGTATGATTACAGCTAAGTAAACACAAATGTGTTGAAGAATTTTTTCTTTATTGACAATGTGAGGGTAGTCCAACTTTATGCTTTTAATGTTTCAACAACAATCAGCAACCTATGACCCATGAGTGGGTCACGCGTCAGTCAACGTGTATTAATAAAACCAATCGTACCTACACGTTTGAAGGACTGCGGCGGCTTGAATAGTATGCAGTGGCGTAACTACAAATTTCGGCCCTCGCCAAATTTGTCTTGGGCCTCTAAAAATGCTTCCTTTTTTAATTAAAAAAGTATTTCCAGCCCCGCGTTGTTTAAAATTAAATTGCATAAATTTTAAAGTTTGCAAGTTGATATTTAGACCCTGCAGACCGAAAAAAATCTCAACTAATGCAGTGGAAAATAGTTGCTTTACCGGTAAAACCCTTTACCATTTATCAGTAAACTTTGCAATATTCCATTTACCAGTAATTAAAATTAATCAAAATGTTGCTTAAATTTGTTATTGAATAGAGAAATACACAATTTTACGCCGCTAACCGAATAGTATTTTATATGAAAGAAATGTGATACTCAAGCCTGACACGAAACAAATAATATCAATAATTTCGAAATAATCTCAAAAATGTCGAATTTTCAAAGTATCTTGAATATTCTAGAAAGTTCTCAAACGTCGAATTATTCGTAATTACGTAAAACTGAAGGACATCCTATACGGCATAATCACTACCATGTGAAATGTTAATAACCTGAACATTCTTGAATAATTTCAAATTTCCTAGGAAATCGAAGAAATATCAAAATTTTGGCGTAGTCTCGAGAAATCTATACTAAATATCCCGATTTATATGTTTAATGCTAAAACATTACCAAACAAAATTCGAATAAATTCAAAAATCTCGAATAATCCTAAAATTGTCAAAAAACTTAAGAAATCTGGAATAAACGGGGAATAATCTCGATTACCCCTGAAAAATTCGATTAATCTCTGCATTATATGAATCTCGATTGATCTCGAACAATTTCAATAATACGGAAAAGTCTGGATATTAATGACTAATTTCGGCAAGCCTGTTAGTAAACTCAAGAACATTTCGAATCCGAAAATTAGTGAAATTACCGAATTATTTGTCAAGTAACTTAATGTTACTAATCCTATTGAGCAAAATGCTACTAAGCAAGATAAGGCTAAGCTCAACAAAACGTAGTACTATCGGATAATCATATTCTTAGAATAAGCTCTAAGATTCTCGTGTAACATCGAACAATCAAATACTGAATAATCTCGAAAATCTCGAATAACTTGACTGTTTCGAAAGACCAAATCACCAATTAAAATGGCTCCATGCTAAACTTTAAAAATCTCGAGAAAATTTAAAAAGTGATCAGAAGATGAAATCCGAGAAAAGGGGATTTGAAATCGGGAAGCGACGAAAATTTCCAAAATCAAGAACATCTCAACGAGAACAAATAAAAAAACATCATCCGGTTTACAGTTAGTTCAATTTGTATTTACTATTTACCGGTAATCAAAAAGAGCCAGTAAATGAGATACTATAAGCCGAACGAACGCTAATTCATTATAGAGACTAACTTGTTTGGCTCAAATGTCCATTGATTTCTTCTCTAAAGCAAAGCCGCTTCTAATAAGCGAAATTTCTTTCAATCGTGGTTAGATATTTTCCTAAGAAGAAAGTTTCAAAAATTTATTTCTTCTTGAAAATCACAACACTCTTTTGTATGTTAGGTTCATCCTTTTTCAAATCATATTCATAGTAAAAGGTTGAACTTGAAATGCAAAAGGGGTAAATTTGGAGTCTAAAACTTATACATTCTGTTAAAAAAATACCGAGAATTGTAAATTTAAAATGCCCGCGCTGAAGGGACTTAAACATTTTTCCGCCTAGATTGGTAGGGCTGTCTTTCATTAAGATGCCAACTTTGAGCGCGATTTGTCACCCAGTTTGTTTATAGTTTGTTTGATTGTCAGTCGACCTCATTAGTGTACATCAATTTTTACGATGAACGAAATTATTGAACGAAGAGTTTGTCCTATATTTTGTGTTGCAAACGAAATTTCTTAGGCTGATGCGAAGAAAGTGACCGGAATTATGGAAAAAAACTCGTGGATTTTACACGACAATAACGCGTCATCTCACCGAGCTACGATTGTGAACGAATATAAGGCCAACAATTCAATAAATACCATCGATACCAGGTGACTTTTTCCTGTTTCCCAGACTCAAATTGTTACTCTGTGGACCCCGTTTTGACTCCATTGAAGCCATAACACAAAATTCGGGGCGCGAACTGAAGATCCACCAGGAAAGTGTCTATAAAAAATGTTTCGATTAGAGAAACGCTGATATATGTATGTATATATATACATATATATGTATATCCTCGAATAGGGAATACTTTGAGGGCGACAAAATAAGTTTTTATAATTGAACTTACAATTTGTGTTTTATTTAACAATTCCCGGTACTTGCTACAGCAAACACTAAAAGCATTATCATTTCATGTCGAAAGTCTTGATTTTAAACGAGATTAGTGAGTTTTCTCTAAGGCTGCGGCCGAATTCTCGGGTAAATCATTTATTACGGTAAATGTAGATTTTTAGTGTTCATTGTTTGTTAAATTTCGTATTTTTTCTATTTTATGCTCATTCAATTCTTATAACAATAAAGACTAAAGTATACAAACGTGAAACATATACCTTTTTTTAAATTGATTTTTCGGCATTTTTTATAGACAAATATATTAACTGTTCATGGCAAGCCCAATATTTTCGATTTGGTAAATCAGAATAATACAGAGGCCAATCGCTCATAATATATCTATTGAAAAAAAGTAGAAATATCTTTCCCCCTCCCCGTAATTTTGGCTGAAGGCCCAAAGAGTTATACCAATGTACCACTCTCATTTTTGCAGAGTGGTACATTGGTATAACTCTTTGGTCCTTCAGCCAAAATTACGGGGAGGCGGGAAGATATTTCTACTTTTTTCAGTAGATATATTATAGTTATTCAACCAAAGGTGAAATTATTAGGTCTGTCTTAAGAAAACACCCAACAGTGACAGAAACAACTTCTTAATTTTCTAAAAATTAGACGACCGTTTTGCTAAATACCGAACGCTTGATAAATATCGTGAACCCCAGTAACCAAGGCACCCCCGCGGCTGCGAGTGCTGTGGGTACCTAGTTACGCCACTTATATAATGTAACAAAAGTGTCAAATTTTAAAATAATATTTCTTAAATCCCTTTCAACTTTTAATAATAACCGAATTTGAAAGTGGGCCCTTAATAAATTAGTTTTGATTAAGCCCATTCAACCTATTAATGATCAAAATAATTCAAAATGCAATAAATAAGATTCAAAGTCTCTAATACTTGTATGAATGTATTGAATTTCATACTTTTAAATAGTTCATTACAACAAAAAATGGGCTTGTACTGTAATTTCAAAATAAACGGGTCAATTATTGAGTTATTTAAAAAAGTTATGTACATACATAGCATTACTATTGAAAAAAACTTCCGTATGAAGTGGCTTCACAATTTACTTATTAAAGGCAAATGCTTGGATTGGATGTCATGGATTTACAATTTTTATCATTGCCTTGAAAACGATCTCATGAGCACCAACTATATATGTATATGTTTATGTACTCGTAAGTCGCATGTACATATCACAAAATTTGTATTCTCATCATTTATTCATATTCAGTCTATCGTTTTGTGTAGGATTTCTTGGTGCCTTGTACCAATCTCACATAAACGAAACGAGAAACTCAATAATATAAAAAGGAAAAAATAATAAATTACATATTTATGATTGAAGTTTTCTTCTTGCCATCTTTAATTTTTTGTTGCTCTTACAGTTTTTGTCCTGTGAAGGAAAAATTAAATTTTCTTATCACGTTTTAACATTTATCGAGTTAAGAAGGATTTTTTTTAATTCCTTTTTTATGTTTAAGTGTGTATCTATCTGTATATTCGACATTCTTATATTGTATAAGATATGTATGTATGTATACATTGTTCAATATTATATTTATATACAAATTCTGAAAGATTTGTGTCATGTAATGGGCTTTATTTATATGTATATGGTACATACACACAACTGGGCTTTATTTATGTAATACATACGTATTTATTTTGTTGCTACTTGATGTATTCGGAGGTATACAACAAATATCCCAAGTAAATTTTTCGATGGAAAAATCTTGGGTATTTTTGTTTTATTGGAAAATTACTTTAAACAACTTTTTCTTGTAAATAAAAAACTCAATTAAACAACATTAAAAAGAAAATCAGCATTGAACAACACAATACAGAATTGTCGATCGTTGATGTGATGTGAACAAAATTCTACTGGGAAACAACAAATAATATTTTGTAATTTTTTTGGTCAGGTTTAATTTTTTTAGATTTTTAAAAAATTGTTGGACAGAGTTTATTTGCTTTTATACTAATATGTATATGCAATACTTTATAGTATATTTAGGTGAAACCAATAGTTTTTAGGTATAATTTAAATGTGTACCTACTATTTTAAGTTGAGATTTTTACGTTCGATTCACACGTACAGTGGCCCTATTCTGGTAATTCCCAGGAAACGGGGAATATTTTTTTTAAAGCAGTTGCTCACTTCACCTGTGCTTATTTGTCAAGCCATCATTTTAATTTTAAGTAATAAACAAATAAATTGTTTCCAGAAAAATCGCATAAGTTGCATAAAGCGAAATATTAATAACGAAGTATGTATATATACTATTTGTCAACTATGCAAAATATTTTAGTATGTAAGAATATACCCAACATTATAAAATCAAAACATTATAAAAACTTACTATTGAGCAGTTTCTAAAAATGTATTTAAACTCGAAATTTATTAAAAATAATTCGGAATAAACTTAATCACAAAAAGTGTAGTTTCTAATTCTCCATCTAATTAAACCCCACCAGCGGTAACTTAATTAGATAATTTCGCTAATCAAGCAAACGCTTAGCCTTACAACCTAAGCACAATATTTGTTAGATTAACATTGTTCCTCCGAGTCATTAAAACTGGCAACAACCAAATACGCCAAACAACAATCGGCGGGATAAAGCTGTAAAACAAGCAGCACTTCGTGTGTATCATAAAATAAATACACATCCAGCGTTAAGGAAGCATTAATCTGATGTTGAAAAATACAATTTTCGAGCCATTAAACAACAACCGGCGGGATATTTATCAAATACGTCAAGCAACAACCGGCGGATATCCAAACAACTGCACCGTGAAACAGACACTCGTTGTTCCATTAACTAGCCGCAACATAGTCAATTACAACTATAGGCATGGAACAGCTATTGCAGAAACAAAAACAAAAGGCAGAAGAAATATAGCATCTCATATCAAACTATAAGAAAGATGGAGCAATACGGAAAACAAAAACATATCTTGAAAAAATAGCAGCTTTGAAGAATTTATACAACGAATACGTCGAGGACGACAATTTAATAAGAGAGTTTCAACCACCACTGAAGTCAATAAATCAGTACTACAAGGATAGGCAAAATGTGACAGATAATTACCAAAAAACGATAGATGAAATGCGACAACGCCTAAACTAGAAGCAACCACGCGTTAACCGAATGTAAGGCTAATACATCATGTCAACAATGACAAGGATGGCATCACCAGCTACTACACAATAAGAAGATTGAAACAATAACAACCAAACCCGGTGCAGCAAACACATTACACGCTAGTACGAATAACGTGTACATACCAACCACACTAGTAAGGACAACAACTAAGAATGAGCAAGATTGTTATCTACGTGCCATTATAGATCCTTGCTCACAATCCACGTTCATCACTTCAAACGCAGTAAACAGACTATAAACAAAAACGTTTAGTACAGAATTGCACGTCGCTGGCATTTGCACAAATAACAAAGAAATAATCAAAAAAGTTGCTAAACTATCAATTATGCCTCAATTTTAATCGAGGTATAACCTGGAAATAGAAGCTTACGTAGTGAATAAAATTACAGACAACCAACCACGGAGAACAATAACAACCCAGACTTAGAAAAATCTACCTCAGTTGGCCGATCCTAACTTCCATACGTCAGCACCGATAATAAACTTACTTATTGGTGCAGATTACTATGCCGATATAGTATTACCGGATATAATAAAAATAAACAATCAACAACCAATTGCCCAACGTACATGGTTTGGGTGGATAATTTTAGGAAGATCTAACAATTCACACTCAACAGACGAGCCGTTAACCAAAACCGTAGCAATCACAACAAAGGAAAATATAGCTGAAGAAATTGAGAAAACTCTCAAGAAATTTTGGGAAATAGAGGAACTACATCCACCGAGAAAACATACTACTGATGAAGAAGAATGTGAACAACATTTCGAAACTCCCACAAAAGAGAATCAGACGGTAGGTATACGCTTAAAATTTCATTCCAACAACAGGCAGATCTAGGAGGTTCCAGAAAGGTGGCAACAGCAAGATTTCTCCAACTAAAAAGGTAACTCGTGAAGAACAACGAATTAGCCAGACAATACAAAGAATTCATGCAAGAATATGAATATCTCGCACATATAAAGAAAATTCAACCCACAAAATTATAAACGACAGAAATATTATGTAAATGCTCCATCAAGCAATCAAGTACTACAACAAAGTTAAGAGTAGTCTTTGACGCGTCCGCCAAAACAACCAAGGGCCGGTCATTAAATGATGTAATGCCTATTGGTCCCAAAATACAACAAGATCTATGGCATATGGCGAAAGCACAAATAAGTCTTCACAGCCGACAAAGAGAAAATCTTTCGACAGATTTGGATAAACAAGGAAGATAGAAACTTTCAATGAATTTTGTGGCCAAACTCGTCTTCAGAAAAGAATCAAGAGTACCAACTTAACACAGTAACATACGGAGCAGCAGCTGCCACTTACCTTGCAGTGAAAACTTCAAATCAGCTCGCAAAAGACGAAAAAGAGAATTTTCCTGCAGCATGCAAGCGTAAGGTATTACGAACAGACTTCTATATCGATGATCTCATGACAGGCTGCGACACAATCAAAGAAACATCAGCCATTCCAATCCAACTAACTGAACTACTTCTAAAAGGAGGCTTCAATTTAAGAAAATGGGCAAGCAACCAAACACGGCTCTTAATCAACATAGTCGACAGAGAACTAACAGAATCACATAAAATTGAAATCGATCTAAGTACAAAAGCCCTTGAACTGTTTTGGAAGCCTAAAGCGGATGTATTTGAGTTTAATATAAACGTACCAATTCCAAGTGGCAAGTTGACGAAGCGAATTATTCTCTCCATGACTGCAAAGCATTTCATCCATTAGGATGTCTAGCACCACCAATATTAACAACAAAGATAATGTTACAATAAAATGTGGCTTATGGTTTTCACTTGGGATGAACCGGTTCCTGAAGCCATAGGTCAACAACAATGGTGAAACTCTAAAGACAAACTACAGCTTCTCAGTGATATAAAAAATCCAAGATGGATAAATTACACACCTGAATCACAAATTGAGGTTCACGGCCTTAGCGATGCTTCAGAAAAAGCCTATGGCCCACAATAAACAAAGTGAAGTGAGCAACAAGAGTCGCACGCAAGCATTAGAAATACAGCAAGTAATAACTATCGCATGTACCGATTCAACCATAGTGCTGTCATGGATACAAGGAGATATTTAGAAATATAAAACTTATGTTGCAAACAGAGAGTAGACTAGACCAAAACACTAAACTACTAGTTTATAAAATGTTCATCCGTCCCATAATTACCTATGCTGCTCCGGTCAACAGCTGGCCGACCAAATTGCCGATCAATATTGAAAATCGACCCAATTAAATTTATTGTGCTAACAAATTGTTAGTGTTCTGCCTCTGGCATTAGAATAAATTAATTATTTTGACCTTTATATTAGTTATAAGTTAGATTGTAAGTTAGAAATATATGAAAAAAACTTGGACCAGTAGAACTATATGCAATAAGCATTTAAATTTAAAGGCTACAAAAAGGAAGTACTTGTTCATTCATTCTACCAAAAAACCTACGAGGTTCCTGTAGAACCTACGAGGTTCCTGTAGAATTAAAAACACTATTCAATGTAAAATATTTGAAAAACATCAGTCAATAAATCTTTAAAACTAAAACGATGAAGAAAACAATACAGTCAAGGGCGAATCAAAACCAGCTCCTTTAGTTGAATCTTCTCGAGTCAAGTTGCTTCATTTCTAGCCTAATAACCCAACTGTTTACTGCACAAGCAGAGGCTCAAAATAGTATTTTCAATATTTCGTCAGATTCAATCAAATTTTCGGACATAGTTACGGCGTTGCCAATGGAATATGGAGATGTATGTGAATCCATAATAGGTTAATAGTCAATCCTGAAAGAGTGAAATTAGGTGATTCCAAACCCAGTGAGATTCACGACTCAATGAAAACTCTTGATGGTGAAGCTTTCAATAATAAATTGGTAAAGATATTGTGGCTTCTTAAACTGCGCAGGTTAACTACGTTACGCTTAGCGCAATGAGAGATAAACAAACAGATGATCTGTTACCGGTAACAGATAAGACATATGAAATCACCACATCCAGTCTGTTGACGAACTATCGTACAGAACCTTCAACTTCCCACGGTCCAGAATCAGCAGTCTTTAGCAACTATTAAGCAACTCGGTGAACGATTCGTTAGTGTCGAATCGATGTTGTCACAGCTAAGTACGGATCGCAGCCGCATACCAGCTTCGAGCTATCGATTAAGAAGTCATATATAGGGCTCTGCTACTTTCACAATAAATTTCGAAGTGCTGCACGGAAATATTAAAAATCATGTACCTTCCACAGCGAAAACCTAGAGAGCTAGCGAGAGATTAATAAAAAAAAGAATAAATCCGACACCGAGTCCGGCTAGTAAATGGAGCGATTTAATTGCCTCTTATTTCTTAAACACATGGAAAATGAACTCCATTTTCTCATAGATATCAGTGCATATTTCGATCCTACCCGTTAAACGGTTTCCAAAAATAAACCCTGACTTGGTCCTTTCCACCACTAATGGTTACTGAACCATCAATTCAATTTTACGGAGCAAAACTGCTAGATAATTAACATGGGATTACGGCGGCAATCTCCTCATGTATTCACAATAGCATCAGTTGACAGGCTGATTATCGGTGCTGACTTCCTGAAAATTTGATCTTCTCGTCGATCTCCATGGAAGACATCTCTTGGATCCGACGACAAGCCTTGCTGTGAATGCTATTACAGCAAATATGGTCCAACTGGGCATAAGCCTACCGTTATCTATTGCTTGTTCATCTCCTCTCCACATGGTAAAGGAGAAGGATAGCGCTGATTAGCGCCCATGGGGGATTATCGTCGACTAAATGCCTTAACAACACCAGACTGATACCCGATGCGCCATATTCAGAATTTTTCAATGAATCTACATCGATGTAATGTTTTTTCAAAATTGAATTAGTTGGGGCTTACTATCTCATTCCAATTGCACCCGAAGCCGTGCCTAAAACGGCAATAACTACCCCATTTGAGTTGTTCCAATTTAGCAGGATGCTTTCTTTTCTTCGAAACGCTGCGCAAGCTTTTTAGCGCTTCATTAAAAAGCGGTCAAAGTTTAGATTTTGTGTTCGTCTATATAGACGATGTACTGTACGGCAAACAAATAACTATTTGAACGCCTCATCGACTTCGGAGACAAATTTCAAAATGCACCTTCGGTGTTCGTCCTTCCGAGTTCCTCAGTCACTAGATTACCCCGGATGATACAATACCCTCGCCCCAGCGAGTTGAAGCCAAAGAAATGTTTCCCCTAATATTGGTTCAACAACTCCAGCGATTTGTCAGAATCTTCAATTACAACCTTAGATTATTCCAAGGCTAGCCGAATCGCTGTCTTCAATCTAAGCTCATTAAGCAAGTTTAACTAAAATGTCCAAGAAGACAAAACAGTTTTCTTAGCCCGTCGATTGCAACCAATCATTCCCCAACGTTAAAAGAGCACTTCCCAATTCAACACGTTGGGCCCATCCAAATAGCGATATCTCTACCGATGCATCTGGCAGTGCTGTATAAGCGGTGCTACAGCAATGAAGTAGCGATTGTTGGCAACCTTTGGGATTTTTCTTACGTAAACTTTCACCAATAGAGGTAAAATTTTTTGCCTTTGACAGGGAACTACTCGCTATTTACTTGGCGATCAAGCATATTCGTTATTTCCTAAGACAGTTTACTGTCTATACTGATCATTAACCCTTAATTAAAGCAATTGTCTGAGCAATTCATCGTACCCTACGAATTCCAAATTCAAGTTGAAACTCACCATCCCGTCTGAATTTAAAATTTTTTGTGAAACTTCAACAAGTGTGAATTATGGATTGCTCCAGTATCTTATAAACGTGCAGTTTTCGTTGTGAAGCATGGTGTATCACATCCAGGTATTCGCGCATCACGAAAGTTAATCACATGTAGATATTTTTGGCCAAACATGAACAATGACATTCCATGCTGGGTGAAATCATGTATGGATTGCCAGAAGTGCAAAATTCAACAATATATAAAGTCCAAACCGGGACATTTCAAACTTCCTTCCACCGAAAACTTAAATTTTCGCTCAAAGCTCAAGGAAATACAATTAAGTGGAGCATTGAGCTTTCCATCGTCTTGTTGGAAAAACAAGCATCATTAAAAGATTGGGAATACAAGCTTCATTAAAGAAAGATTCATCTAAACGCGTAAAATATTCATTGAACTCATCAGCAATGACGGCTGTACCATAAATGCAACGACACCTCCGATCCTATGGTTACAGCTGTATACCTGTTATTGGTCGGATACTTATTCGCAAGCTGACAAAACTTGTTTCTATGTCTTATTATTTTCAACAAATGATCGGATATCCACGGCTTCAGCTTGTCTGATCTTTTCCTTTCGAATTCACGGTAATACATTTATTAAAATGATCTCTGAATATGATGTTTTTGAATTCAAAAAATGCCAATGAGGCATCGTTGAAACTGTAAACACTGATTTCAAAATGAGTAGGCGTTTTCACCAACAATCCGAACTAATTTAATAAAACTAATTTAATTTAAAATAGCAAATAAAATTTAAAAAAATATTAACGAATATTCTGTTCACAAAGATGCCTGATTTTTTGTGTCGGCCTCTTCTTTCTCCTCCTCTTCTTCCACATATTTTTCACACACTCTATCTCTCTCTTCAAACTCTTCTATAAATTCTTCTATAGGGAGCCTGGTGGAGCAAACTGTCGCATCACTACTTTTTCTGAGCACCATACTTGTAGTCGTAGTTTATGATCTTAGGAATGGAAACATTTAGATAGACCATTTAATGTAAAGTTGGTCCCGATAGAATTTGTAGCATTGTCTGAGTAGAAAAATCGAAAAACCCTAGGTCGCCATTACTCACTAGCTCTAGGTGAACGGCCTTTACTATAAAACTCACAAAGACACAGACTTAGCGTTTGACCGGAACTGTGCCTCTGATTGGATGCTTCATCTTAAATGGAAGTGTTCACCAAACGGCCACCCTCTCGTCATATTAGATCTTCGCCCAAAAACACCGACAACGATTTCAATGAATTTTTCAAAATGAGTCTCCTTTCAAGGTCGTCAAGACATTGTTCATTTGTAAAACGCGGATTATTGCCAATAGCAGACCCAACTCCTTTTCGGGAGTACTGAAATGTACAGTTTTTCGTAGATTAATAGCAGGTGTCTTCAATCTTGCATTCACGATAAATCGGAACATAAATGGTATAACCCTCTACAGTCGACCATACGATTTGTAAAATTTTATCGATTAGATCACCTCTTTCAACCGATGATGCAGCCAAAGATACATTCCTTTTTCTTTCAATTAACTTGATGGTTCATTAACGCTGTTTTCATGATAAAACATTAGTCCACGGGGCCATATTTTTGAATGTAGTAATTGTGACGATATCTGCCGGATTACTTCTAGAACGTGTTACGGTAGTTAGTTGTACAGCCCTTGAATGTTCGACACTCTATTGTCTAAGAAGGTCTATTACGCAGACGATGGGGCCTGAACCCAATGCAGCACTGTATGGGAATCCGTCCGGTAGTAAATACTTCTTATCTTCAAATTTAGTGAAGTTTTGGTTTTTTTGATCAATTGTTCCTGCACACAACTCTAACCGCAGTACTGAATTTTGCTTAAAGCGGCAACACGACTATTTGCATACAGTAGCGCAGTGTAAAATTTTCCGTTAGGTAAGCAGCGTCTTGTATATAGTATGTATATCACTAAATCACCATACATTGCCAATAAACGCAGTTAATTATAGCTTTAGGTTCAAGTATTTTCTTCAAAATAAAAAATCGACGTTGCGCCATTGACACTGAATTACCCAAAACTGATGGAGGTGTTTTGAATGGCAGACGCGCAGTAAATTTTCCTTCATCACTTTTCGTAAAGTTATGAATAAAATATATCTCACACGCTTGTTTCTCTAACGACAATGATAAATGGCTCGATTTTAATTTCTAAATCAAGTGATGCTGACAAACATGACATGGTGTAACGCTTGCATATCGACCATATTTATTAGTTCGATAATATTGACAAAATTGTGATTGCACCACCAATATCTGAAGTCACCGTGTGGAACCTCCAATCACACAAACAGTACTCTTAGATCTTTTGAAGTCCTAGCTTTCTAAATAATGCCTAAAGTTACAAAGCTCAGTTGAGATCCAGAATCCAGAAGTGCCCTTGCTAGCACTGCCTCTCCATGTTTATTCAATAACTGGAGTATTGCAGTGGAGAAAAAAAGACCATTTGACGTGCAGATGATTGCGATGAAGCTGGATTGGCTTGCGTCGTGAAATTAGTTGCAGGTGGTGAGTTTGAAGCGATGGAATACGTCACTAAATTGGTACTATGCAGTAGTGAATAGTGTGCCTTGAACATGCGTCAGATTCTTTAGTCATATGTTCAAACGCATCTAACCATTTCGATCGTCTGAGTCTAACTTAGAAACAAGTAGTAAAACCATCCTATTGAGAAGTTGACTGTTTCATTGTAGTAGGTGATCTTAAATGGTACTTGTAGTTATCGACCATTTGCAGTTTCTTCGATGAAGGCTTATCGATTGTCGTGAAGTTAAACAACGATTTTACATTTCCTCGCATATGTTTTTTCGCTATCATATCGTTTAATAGCCGATAAAGCAGAATCTTTTAATGAATTTTTGAGATACGTAAATTTCAACATTGAAAAAAATCTGCCTAATGTAACAAATTGCCGGTAAATATGGGAAACGAAACGGGTAGTTTTGGAAAATTGATTAAAATGGGGCGCAGTTGCGAAGTTCTTTTATCTGGCATCAACCCCTCTATTCGAGACTCACTCTCAGGTCTAATGCTGTATTAAGTGTTTTCAATTATTGTGCGCGAGTTATGTACCTGTCATACATTCGTCATCGGTTAGCAATAATTCATATGTGTATTTTGGGTTTTCCAAAATGAATCTTATATATTCACGATGCCTTTAAGGCGCAACAAAAGAGCAACCTTAGAGGTGGTAGGTAAATGTTACAATTTTCCTCGCCCTTTTTGCCTTATCAGCTATGTTCACGAATAAGAATTTTAAAACGTGTACTTACCGCTAGTCTGCTTCAATTATGCGTTGATAGACCTGATCTGTCCAGTTAAAGTGATGAAGTGATAAAATAAACCCAAAATTCTTCTTTATAGATCGTAGACCGTAGTAGTCAATTGACAGACCAGTATAAAATTCGAACTTAATATAAGGGGGGATAGAAAGACAAAAAAAAATGGATTTTTCATACAACTCATATGAAAAGTTATGTTTTTTTAATATCGTTTTCCTTAAATGAAAAATCTTACAAAAATGAATTTTGGTTTCTAAGTTATCAAGAAGAAGAATTGATAAATATATGACTTGAAAATCAATTAATAAAATCTTGTTTATAGATATTTAATTAATGTTTTACTAAACCACCTTTATTTACAAACACATCTTTACACCTCATGACGTCACACCTTTCGTTCATGTTTTTTTATAGTAGAAAAATGTCGATAAATAGCAAAAAGTTTAAACTAAAGAGGGGAAACAAGCATTTTTTCTTACATGTAAAAAAACCATTTAGTTTTTATTGTTGTTAAAGAGTGGCTGTGCGTAGTTTGCTTATTTCTAGTGTATTGTATTTTAAAGTCTTTGTAAATAGTAAGTAAGATCTTACGGCATTGATTTCGTTTTTATAATTTTATACTGTATTTTTCACATAGCCAGACAAAGAAAAAATAAATTTGTACAATTTTATTTTAATTATATTCATCAAACTACTAAGTTTAAGTTATTGGTTTTAAAATATGTCATACTCAAAGGTTTGATTTAAATATAATCCTAAAAATATTTTCTGTTACGAGTATTTTTCATTTATAAAATTTTAATCAAAAATGTTCAATTTTACATGGGTTCTTATGGGAAATCGTAAAATGTATCCCCCTTAAATTAAGCTTCTTTTAAAATTGGTCTGATACTGATGGCTTACATATTAAGGAATGCTGAATGCTTTGAAGTTTTATTGTTTGAATTTGTTAAGAATAAATTTTAATTTTTTGTTTTCATTATGTATGTATATGTGTGGAAGATAGAAAAGCAATGCTTTATGACGCCCACTGGTTTCGTACTTCATATGACGCCCACTGGTTTCGTACTCTTATTTATTCTACATTCTATCGGCGCATATACTGAATGTTTCATGGTTGACACCGTAATGTAAAGTTCATTTTTTTTATTTTTACGTTACTTTTGTGATATAGTTTTCTTTTTGTCTGTTTCGGTCCAACTTGTGGAAATTATATTGTTTAATTTGAATTAATTAAATAATTCGTGTTATACTTAGTATGAAACCGGTCCTAAAGATCATTTTGATGTGTTTTACAAATAATACGTAGAAGTGTATTATTAAGAATAATTATTCAACAGCCTCACGATTAAAAACAGAACATTTTTTATTCTAACGATCACTTTTCTTGTTGTAGTTTTTTGAATTACATACAGTGCTCTGCAAAAAAAAAAATTGGCAAACATATTTTTTTTTACAAATTGGAGTCTTGGTTGCTAAAATTACTCAACATTACAAAACAACAGTTATTGTTTCATTTCGAAGGTTCTTCTTCGGTAATATTGATTAAATATTTTCATTTTTGCAATGAAATGCAGTTAAACTTTGTTACAAATTTATTTGATAAATTGATAATTTGACCTTGCTTGCTTGTTCGCTTTTATTGAATTGAATTAATTTGTCTTTTTACATCAAAAGTCAGGACTGGTTTTGAACCGCCAATATTTTATTAAAAATTAATAGATGATAGATCTCGTATAATAGTAGTTCAATTAGTACCAATTTGTTCTACAAAGGTTAATGAAAACAATTAAACTAATCTACATATGGTGGAAGCGATCTTGACATTAAACTTATTTTTTATAATGGCATTGAGTTCATCATAGCTTCAATCTTTGTTTACAGCGTTGAAAATTCTTCTAAGGTGATTATTGTATCCCCAACTACTCGTCCAAGGTGTATTTTCGCTTGTTTCACAACCGCATCCCATATCCCACACACGTGAGGTGTTCCAGGCGGAATAAACTTCCACTCAATCTTATATTGTAAAAGTGCCGTAGTTATATCAGATGCCTTTGACATGAGAAATTGTCACAGCTCCCTTAGATGATTGTTTGTTCCGATGAAGTTTTTGGCATTGTTGTGTATATGGTATGACAATTCTCTCTTCTTGAGATAAGGCGCGTTAGCGCTCTGAGGAAGCTTTCGAGGGTAAAGTCACATACCGTTTCTGTGTGAACCGCATTTGTGCTTTAACATATGATATGCAAACATATGCCTTCATTGGCACCTGTCCCCTTCTTCTCGTCGGCGGTGTGAAATCGGCAATTGAATTGTACCCTTTATGCTGATAGATTACCCATAATTTGATATCCAAATTTCGGATTTTGATTGATGCATTTGATACAATTTTATACTACTGCTCTGGATAAGACATTGGCTTTGAATATCCAGAATCTTCTCCTTTTAATGCTGGTTGACCGGCTGACTCCCGGAAGATTGTGAATAATATGAACCTCTCTTACTAAGCATTAGACCGCATGTTGGCTCATGCACACGAATTCTGGATTCGGCCTCCGACTCGTATAACACCTTTGTCATCAAGAAAGGGATTCAAACTGATAGTTTGCTATGTTTCGGTAGGGATCGGTTGTTCCGCAGTGCATCTATTTCATCAGAAAAATTTGTTTTTTGGATGTGTTGAATAATGCAAATTTCAGCTGCTTCGATTTCTTCTCTGCACGTCTCTCTAGTTCTGTTTCTCGAGTTATTAATGTATGGTTTTATGAGGGACAATACTTTGGCCATCTTAAAGAAACTGGAATACCGGCTTATGAAACTATCCATGAAACTATTAGTGGATGTTATGAATGTGTCCACGTTCGACGGTCGTTTTTTTTGTGGTTGTGCCCTTGTTCGTCTGCAAGCCAATTAGGCCCGTACCACCACAGCATATTTCTATTTAATTCATTCATAGTAGTACCTCGGAAGGCGATATCGACAGGATTATCGTTCGATGCGACATAACACCATTATTCTTGCTTGTAGATCTGTATTATTTCGCTAACCCTATTTGCAACAAATGTAGTCCAACCGCTTGGGTTGTGCCGACAACCAATCCAAAACAATCTTTGAGTCTGTAAATAGAATTCTTTTCATTATTGTTAAAGTTAAAGACCCCTCTACCATTTTCATTACATTTGTTAACAACACAGACTAATTTGTTTTATAAGAGCTACTCGTGACTTGGCTGAAATTATGTTTGATTTTAGCCCCTCATTAGTTTCAACCAAGACATAAACTACCGCTGCATAGACTTGTTTGCTCGCATCATTAAAACTAATCAGCATGATTTGGCTGACTGTTTGCAACCATCTTGGTATTTTAATATTGGCAGCATTGGTTAAGTCGCTTCTAATTGCTAGCCATGATATCAGAATATTTGATGGTAGTTCGTCGATGTGTTAGATTTTGCATCCAAAGGTTTTGAAACAATAGTTTCATACGGATGATTAATGGGATTCAACCAACCGAGTGGGTCGAAATTACGGCTAGCATCCGATAGAAGTGGTCTCTTTGTGTGCACGGCTCGTTCCGGTAAGTGTACAGCAAATTGGAAGGCGTCCTCGTACGTATCCCACTGAAGGTCTAGTACCTTTGGTGTTTGCGCATACTCTCAGATTTCTTTGATTCCGCTTCTCATTTCGTTTTGAAGAAATGTTCGCAGCTCTTCGTTGGTTGAAAGAAATTTACGGAAGTGAAACCCATTATTTGCCAAAGCTTCTTTGACTTGTATTATTAATGTTTTAGTTTCCTCTATGGAACCTGTTCCGGTCATCGTATCGTCCACGTACATGTCTTGTAATATTAGCCGTGCTGCTTTTGGTTTGGTCGATTTTAGTTGAACTCCAACTTCCTTTAAGCAATGTGTTGCCAAAAATGCTGCTGATGCTGTTCCATAAGTAAGTGTTTTTAATTGATAAGTAACTCGTTGTTGATTTGGTTGCTTTGACAGCATCACTATGAATCGATTGTCTTTATCATGCCTCGTAGTTGATTGAAAAATTTCCTCTCATTTCAGTTCTTCTGCGGTTTGTTTGACAATTCTTAGTATTTCTTCCACCTCACAGAACTTGCGGAGACTCCTGTCAATATCTATTTAATTTAATACATTAAAATTATTAGCTGTGTTAGTAGTCAGCTCATTGGTTATATTTCCGCCGGCCACTATCCAACCAAAAGTAGTACTAACGGCTGTTAGTGCACATGGCAGGTTCAGACTATCGGACAGCAATGCTTTGAAGAAGACGAAATCCACTCCCATCAGCACATCCACTTGGCTACGTTTATTAAATACTAGATCGGCTAACTGCAGCTTCTTTATTAGTTGCAGATCTCCTTCTGACAAACTAAATTGGTTATGTATTTCGGAAACCTTTGATATGATTAACGCTTGCGCTGTAAATACTGGTTTGCTTTCCATGGATGCAATCGTTATTTCAACGGAACCCCTTGTTGTTCCCGTTCGGGTTTCACCGAGTCCTATGACCAGAATTCTTTTATTGCTGCGGCTGAGCCTTAGTTCGTTCATACATGCTTCAGACACAAAGGAAGCCTTGGATGTGGATTCCAATAGCGCTCGGTAGGTATGGAATTACCTGTTAACATCTCGAATTTGTATCAATGCAGTCGGCAGTACGGTTTGAGAGATATCGGTTTTTATGGCAAGTGCCTGCGTTTCAGTAATGCTGTTTACACCAGTTTCTTCATATGTTGATATGATGGCTTCATGTAATTGTGCACTCGAGCGATGGTCATTCTTGGTTGAGTTTTGCTCTGATGAACCACGCAATGATGTCTGATGTTTTCTGTAGCACTGTTGTCATCGTGCTCGTGATCTACAGTCGTGAACTCTATGATTCCCATTTAAACAATTAAAGCATCCATTGTTACTTTTTACTACTTCTGACCTTTGATCTGCAGATGTTCCTTTATATACATCACACTCGTAAATCCGGTGTCCATCTTGTTTGCAAATCGGATAAGTTGGTCCTGATGTTCCTAAGGATATATCGACAGAGTATATGCTCGTGTTGTTGGCAGTCGGCTTAGTTGGAGCTTCTTTACTTCAAAAGTCCGGAATTCCTTCTCCGCTGTCCCTTGCGCCCAAAGAGATTTTGTTTCACTGTCTAACTTATTTATTGCTATGCATATCAGCCATTAATCCCATTTTTCAGCATTTGAGCCTACCGCTTTGAGTTTTCTAATATTGGCCAGATTTGGATGCAATATGCTTTACTGCTCCATACACGTTTTGATGAAAGCACTGATCTTGTGACGCTTCCTATCGTATTTCTATGGATTAGTTTCTGGAACGCCTTGTTGTAATTAGCATCCGTTACTGGAAGATGGAGATGCCAAGCCTAAAACAATAAACTATTAAAATGTATTGAATTTAATTAATAAATGATAATTAATGTTTATAGTAGATTTAGAATACTTATCTTGAATGCTTATACAAATTATATAAATGTATCTCTTAATTGCTGTAAATGTACCCAAAAGAAATAACTTGTATTACCAATTGTATTACGTTTGTATAAATAAGTTGAATTATTTAATGTTCATTTAGATAATATAATTGACAGCCGATGAATCAAAACAATAACGGCAAACACTTATACTTACGCAATTCAATACGAACGAACTCATTCATTATTGCTTATTTATTAAAATAGATAGTATAAAATTGTATTACCACAGAGTCATCTATTAACTAATAGATTCAATTTATTCTTACCATTGTATAAATTGTAATTCTTTGCTTAGGAAATTTTATTAACGAACAAATTGTAAAAATAAAAATACTTGTCATCGTTCTATTATAATCGAGCATTCAAGCCATCAAGAACCAGAAAATAAATAAAAAATCGAAATTTAACAGAAATATTTGGTTTATATTGTACTGACCGCAGCCTGTAATTTCTATCCAGATAGTACAATATAAGTCCGAAGAAAATTTTAAATCTAGTCATACAAACTAGAGAATCATTGGTCCTTCGAGCCTGATCGGCGAAGAAATTGATATACAATTTACTACAATAGCATCACATGCTCTTATCGATTTATTACCGTAAGTAAAATTTCAAGTTCGAATTTAAAATATAAACGCTCAGCTTGTGAATAAGATTCGAGAAATAAAAAATCCGTAGAACATTGCAAATCATTCGTGTAAAGTAATTTTGTGTAAATCGCGAAAAACTATCGAACTGAAAGTTTAAAGTTTGTATAAACCAAATCGTGTGTGAAATTACAAGTGAAATTAAGTGAAAAATTATAAGAAGAAATGATTGAAAATTTAAGCTTTCAAACAAAATGGATGCTTTGAAACGATCACGTGGTCAAGTAAAGGGCTCCATGACGCGGTTGCTCACTTTCGCAAACAGCCTAACTGATAAATCGAACGTAGAAGAGGTTCAAATAAAATTAAAGCGTGCACATGAGTTAATGTCCATGTTTAATGAAGTCGAAAAAGACATTTTCCAACTGAACGCAACAGAAGAATCATATTTACCCGAATTCGAAGAGAATTATTATTTAGTGCTTGCACAATGTACCGCAAAAATCCGAAAGCTCACCTTGACATCCCAAACGCCGCAAGCAAATAGTACAGTTTTGAGCACATCTCAACAGCAATTCGCAGATATAAGGCTCCCAAAAATTAATATACCTATATTCTGCGGCGATTACATGCAATGGCAGTCCTTTCATGACATATACAGCTCAACAATTCATGAAAAGGATGGTCTCACTGCTGCCCAGAAATTCCAGTATCTGAAGGGTCTACTTAAGGGAGAGGCAGAGAATTTAATTCGGCATATTCCCATTACCGATGCCAACTACCACGAAGCATTCCAGAAATTAGTTGAAAGATACGATCGAAAGCGTCACACTGTGAACTCCTTTATAAAACTTTTTATGGATCAACCGGTGATAATGCAACCAACTGCAGCTAATATGAGAAAAATTTCCGACACATTCGATGAGGTTATAAGAGGGTTGAAGGCGCTAGGAAACAAGGCAGAACAAAGAGATCCATGGCTGACGTATATCGCATTAAGCAAACTCGACAGCGAAACAAAGGGACTTTGGCCAAAGGAGATGTCGGACAATCAAAGTGAATTTCCGACTTTCAACGAATTAATCGCATTTCTAAACAAACGCACTGATACCTTAGAAGCATTGAAGGGAAGTGCAAGGCGACCAACCACAACGAACAATCATTTGGCTACAGCTACACATTCATATGCAACTTTAACAACTGCAAATTATGAGTGTTCCATTTGCAAAGAAGGTAATCACCGGCTATATGAATGCAAAAAATTTAAATGCATGGAACCTGAAGAACGAGTCAGAATAATCAAGGAACATGGGAGATGCTTCAACTGCCTGATTGCAAACCACAGAGTGTATGACTGCAAGTCGAGATCCAGGTGTCAAAAGTGTTACAGACGACATCATTCAATGCTTCATGAATCCCAAGAATTAAACAAAGATGATAAAATTCAAACACATTCATCATCAGAGGCATGTACGACAAAAACCTCTTGTGCTAAAACATCAGTTAGTCAAATGCAAATAATTCTACCAACTGCATTAATTAATATAAGGAATAACGAAGGAAAATATCAATGTTTTCGAGCACTGTTGGACTCTGCGTCGCAAGCCAGTTTTGTTTCTGAAAGTTGTATTCAGAAATTGAATTTGAATAGGCATTATGGCAGAGTTTTAGTTACAGGTCTTGGAGAAACTGGCATTGGAAAAACCAAGGGCAAGGTGGAATTAACACTTACTCCAATAGGACAGACAGGTATGATATTAAAAACTGAAGCTTTTATTGTTCCAAAGGTGTCATCAAACCAGAACACATACAACCTTACCAAACATGATCTGGCAATATTAGATGGGCTCACATTAGCAGATTCCCGTTTTAATGAGTCTGGAGCAATCGATGTCCTACTTGGTGCGGACATTTTCTTCAAAGCCATAGAGGAGGGAAAACTACAATCAGAAAGTGGTGTAATCGCCATAAATACCATATTCGGATGGATAGTAGCAGGAAGGAGTCATTCTTCTGATGAAACCACAAGCAATTTCAACATTTTAATCGACATCGATAGAAGCCTACGTAAATTTTGGGAGATTGAAGAACTACCAAAGCGCTCCGGCATACTCCCGAAGAAGACGCTTGTGAAAACCTCTACAAAGCAACTACCACAACAGGCGAAGATAACAAATTTATTGTGAAGTTACCCTTTCGCCAATCACCAAAGATGTTAGGTTCATCATACTATGTCGCAATGAACCGTTTGAAGAGCATGGAGCAGAAATTTATTCGAAAGCCAGAATTCCGAGAGTTGTATATAAATTTCATGACGGAATATGAGTCACTTGGGCATATGAAAAAAATAAATGGTCCAGCTCTGAGAAACGCGTATTATCTCCCACATCACGGCGTACTAAAAGAGGCAATCATCAGTACAAAGCTCCGGGTCGTATTCGATGGCTCTTCAAAATCAACCACAGGTTTGTCACTTAACGACTTATTGATGGTAGGAGCAACAGTTCAACCGCCATTAGTAGAAATCTTTATCCGTTTCAGACAACATCGAATAGTATTTACAGGTGATGTTGAAAAAATGTATCGTCAGGTGTGGGTCAATAAAGATGATTGTGAATACCAAAATATTTTATGGAGGTGGGGCCAAGATCAACCCGTCAGTCGTTATATGCTGAGAACTGTTACCTATGGAACAGGCGCTGCAGCTTACTTAGCAACCAGGAGCATCCAAGAAGTTGGGTTAAGAAAAGAAAACGATTCACCAAAAGCAGCAAAGGCAATTCTGAATGATATTTATGTCGACGACCTCATGACTGGCGCAGATACCGTCGAAGAAGCCGTCCAACTGATGACTGATGTTCGAGAAGCATTAAAGAAATATGGGTTTAATCTTCGGAAGATGCTGACAAACAACCTTGGTGTCCAATCCCATATTCAAGTCTTAGAAGAAAAACCGCTATCAGATAAAGTTACGGAAACCAAGGTGTTAGGTTCACTGTGGAATCCTGCCGAAGACATATTTACTTTCAATGATTCCTGTAATAGCCACGAAAGAGTCACCAAAAGAGTCCTGCTATCAGAAGCTAGCAAAAATTTTGATCCGCTAGGTTTCATTTCACCGATAACGATAAAAATAAAAATTTTATTTCAGCAGCTCTGGTTACAAAATGTATCCTGGGACGATGAGGTTCCGGCAGACATACTACAGCAATGGATGTTAATCCGTGATAATATGTCTCAATTAAGTTGTCTACGTATTCCGAGATGGTTGGGTACAAGAGGTTCAATTGAAATCCATGGGTTCAGCGATGCCAGTGAGCAAGCATATGCAGCGGTCGCGTATGCCGTTAGCAAAACAGACGAAATAAAGTAAACTCCGTCATCATAGCCGCAAAGAGTCGTGTTGCTCCTTTAAAACAAAAGAGTCTACCGCGATTGGAGTTGATGGGTGCAGTGATGCTGACACAGCTGATGAAGTTGGTTGAGAATTCACTGCGTGTAGAAATCGATAAACGAGTTCTATGGACCGACTCAAAAATTGTCTTGGATTGGCTGTCTGCACAACCTCGAAAATGGGCAACATTTGTTGGTAACCGAACAAGCGAAATACTCGATATCTACCCAAGAAGTTTGTGGCGCCATGTTCCAACAACGGAGAATCCAGCAGACATTGCAACCAGAGGGACAACATTACAAATATTAAGAGACAATTAATTGTGGTGGAATGGTCCAACATGGATAACTCAAATTGAAGAGAAATGGCCAGTGCAGTACAAAGTCGGTGAACAGCTGACAACCGAAGAATCTAGACCAACTATCAAGCCTGCGTTGTCCATAACTGAGAAGTCATTCATTGAACAGTTCATTGAAAATTATTCAAGTTTCTTTAAGATGACAAAGGTACTCGCGATGGTAAAGAGATACATTCGAAATCTAAAAATGAAAAACCAAAGAGTTAAAGGAAACACCACCAGAAATGAAATTGCAACCGTGGAACGAGAACTCATCAAGGCCGTACAAGAAAACGAGTTTAGTGAAGAAAAAAGGGCAATCAACGAGCAGTCTCCACTTCCAAAACATAGCAAACTCCGAAGCTTAAGTCCATTTTTAGATGAAAATGGCATCTTATGTGTTGGAGGAAGAATCCAGAAGTCAACGGCACCGTTTCACGTCAAACATCCAATTATTTTACATGGGCATTCTCATCTTGCCAAATGCATAGTATGAGATACACACATTCTTTACCAGCACGCCGGAATAAGCTTAATAACAAGCATCGTTAGACGCACGTACTGGTTAATCAAGGCGAAAAATATATCCAAGATGATAGTCAATCAATGTAGCCAGTGTATCAGACAAAATCCGACGGCTCAAACGCAGATAATGGGCACACTTCCAGAAGAGCGAATCAATTATACTCACCCATTCCATAACGTCGGAGTTGACTATTGCGGACCCTTCAAAATACAATTAATCAGACGAAGGGGACAAGTACCAATCAAGGCGTATGTATGTGTGTTCGTTTGTCTAAGTACCAAAGCGGTTCATCTGGAAACGGTAGGCGATTTAACCACAAAGAGCTTTGTAGCAGCCGTAAGCCGATTTACATCACGTAGAGGTTTATGTCATACGATACACAGCGACAATGGTAGCAATTTTGTAGGTGCAAATAACTACCTTAAGGAATTGTATCAATTTCTTAAGAAAAGAGAAAGCGAGATTACATCTTTCCTTCTAAATAATAAAATACACTGGAAGTTCATCCCTCCAGGATCTCCTCATATGGGCGGCATTTGGGAAGCTGCAGTTAAATTGGCAAAAATACATCTGAAGCGAGTTGTTGGTGAAACCATTTTGACACTGGAAGAATTCACCACCTTAATAACTAAAATTGAAGCTATTTTAAATTCCAGGCCACTAGCCGTAAGTCAAACTGAAGACATTGACTGTATCACTCCGGCTCATTTTCTAATTGGGCGCACATACACAGATCCAGCCGAAGAAAATCTACTTGAGGATAAAATATCTCCAAATGCTAGGTGGCAGTTGGTCAAACAAATGCAACAACACTTCTGGCAGAGATGGCATCGCGACTACTTGACCACACTACAGCCAAGAAAAAAATGGAAAGATGAAGCTGAAAATTTAAAGGTTGGTGATATTGTGTTGGTTTCCGAACAAAATCTACCACCAACTCGTTGGCTTCTTGGTAGAATAGTCGATACACATCCAGGAAGTGACAATAAAGTACGTGTTGTAAGCGTTAGAATGGCCATTTCACAAAAAATTATTCGTCTTCCAATTCATAAAATCTGTAAGCTGCCTATTCACACATCATAGATTGAATCTGGTGATTCAAGGGCGGCTGTGATGGAGATGCCAAGCCTAAAACAACAAAATATTAAAATGTATTGAATTTAATTAATAATTGATAATTAATGTTTATAGTAGATTTAGAATACTTATCTTGAATGCTTATACAAATTATATAAATGTATCTCTTAATTGCTGTAAATGTACCCAAAAGAAATAACTTGTATTACCAATTGTATTACGTTTGTATAAATAAGTTGAATTATTTAATGTTCATTTAGATAATATAATTGACAGCCGATGAATCAAAACAATAACGGCAAACACTTATACTTACGCAATTCAATACGAACGAACTCATTCATTATTGCTTATTTATTAAAATAGATAGTATAAAATTGTATTACCACAGAGTCATCTATTAACTAATAGATTCAATTTATTCTTACCATTGTATAAATTGTAATTCTTTGCTTAGGAAATTTTATTAACGAACAAATTGTAAAAATAAAAATACTTGTCATCGTTCTATTATAATCGAGCATTCAAGCCATCAAGAACCAGAAAATAAATAAAAAATCGAAATTTAACAGAAATATTTGGTTTATATTGTACTGACCGCAGCCTGTAATTTCTATCCAGATAGTACAATATAAGTCCGAAGAAAATTTTAAATCTAGTCATACAAACTAGAGAATCAGAAGATGCGGACTGAGTGATGCTGCCGCTCCCTTCAATAAACCCCGCAGGTATGGGAATTTCTATGCCGCTGTCAGCCCGCCACTTTCGTGGATAGTTGAGGTATACGTGTATATCGAAGAATGACTGCCATTTCATATAATCTCCATCGAATGTTGGGATGCGAATTTTTGGTAACCAAACTTCAATAGATTGCTGCTGCGTAAAGCTGATCGTGTGGTCTAGTGGCTGTGCTTTCGGTACGATAGTGCTTTGTTTGCGTATAACAGCGTTTAATGCTGCAAGAACTATATAATAATTGTCTTCAAATTCAAACAGATCGGACTCGGCCTCGTCATCTATATCCAGCATTGCCCTTTCGATTGATTGGAAATCTAATAATAGTTTATGCGTTCTTTCCTGTTTTACATAAACTTCATCTACACTGGCATTTTCCGAATTCCTCTTTACAAATGTAAGCCGCTTCGTCAATGACCCTTTAATTATAGCTCTTTGTTTCTTTAAATTTTCCATATTGATGGAGTATCACCGTATAAATGACGTCATTGATTATATTGACTCTAGCGGAATCGGAAATATCGTCAGCACTTAACGGGTTCCAATATAACTTAGATTTTATTTTACTAATGAATAACGGTAAGTTCATTGTTAAGCACTTATTCACTGGTAAGTGTATTGAAGCGCAATGCACGTGTAATGGAATTCAAGTATGCACGGAAATCAACAACAAACGTTTAGTGACGCTTAATTTGATTCGGTAATTCACTTTGTTCATCAGATTAGTTTAAATAAAAAATTCAATAGTTTGCTACTCACGATCATACCGTTAGATCTTGACGATTCAATGTGACCGCTTTCCGCTCCACGTGAATTTGCTTGCAGCGTCGCGATGCGTTGTACACAGTTAAAAAAATAACTTTAATTTTTAATGCAAGCCTTGCATTACGACTTATGTAATGCAGGTTATTATTAAATTTGAAAGTATGATTGCGTTAAAATGAATTTTAATGCAATTATGAGGATTTCTAAAGCAGTATTTGCATTAAAAAATATTTTAAAGCAACCTGCTCAAATTGAAAAATTGTACCAACAAAAAATTCGCTAAAACAAGCGGACTTAAATGTATATATGAATAATAAGATCATGCACGAGTTTTGCATTACTGGTATAAAATTCACTAAATCAAACCGACTACAGGCCCTATAACCAGCTTAATAAATCTTTGATAATTTAGTTTTCCCGGTTCGAAAATATCTATTATGTTTTAACGTAAGCTTTTCAGTTCTTAATTTATAAGTTATTATCTCTCTGAGACTTCGACCCTCAACCTCAACCTCAAGGCACCAAAAACTAACCCCGGAAGAGGCACCCCCGGAGGCACCAAGAACAACCCCGGAAAAACAAAAAAAAAATCGCTAAAATTACGGAGCTTTCAATGCAACTTGCTTTAAAATTGAATGCTTCTAAAATATTTTAATAATGCAGTCTTTGATAAATTTTAATGCAGTTGATTGACGGTCCTCCTACAATTTGCTTTATATTCTAATGGAATGTTGCACTAAAATTTAATCTAATTGCTGTATTACAAATCAATGCAAATTGTATCAAACTAATTTTTAATGCAAGCTTTGTATCAAATTGTAATACAGCCTTGCACTGGACCTACATGTAATGCAATTTGCGTTACATAAGCAATATTTTTTCAACTGTGTAGGATTCCGTTATGTTTCGGAGCCAATGTTTCTTTGAATAAGCTGTTTTGTCCTCTTCTAAAAAAATTCCGTCCTGTAATCAAAAAATTTAATAATTTTTTGCAAAAGATGGTTGTACCAAGTACGTTGTATGTAAATGTTTCAAAACAAAATACATACAAGTTTGTAACTAAATTAACATTATTTTGAAAATCGATGCATTTATCAAATGAGCCAATAGTTGGACCACCACCAGTCTGGGCTATAGGGAGGCCAGTCCAACGTATCGATATGTTTTTCCAACAGGTGCCTTTTTACGTTTAAATGAAGAGATAAGAAAAATATAGGATTTTAACGATGCATAAGTTTTAATCAATATTTTTCAATTGTAAGTTTGTAAAATATTTTTTATTGCTTAAAACCAGCTATAAACATTTTATTATAACGAAAAATAAATAAAGGATACATTACTTCAGTAATGGATTTATTAATCATTATACTATAAATAACTACATTGTGCCGCGAGCCTTCATTTGAATAAAATCTTATCATTGAATGATATAAGCCGTATTTTATTTGACAATTTACAACAGAAATTGCACTATTGAATTTCTCAGCAGGAATTCGTCGAATTCCTGCTAAATTGACGAAATCCAAAATCGAATTCATCGTTTAGTTTGCCTACTTTACGCTGGGTGCGCTAGACCACATTTTTTTTAGTTCTATAGGTTGGCTTTGTAAAATTTATTATCACTTTGACTATTTATTTGGCAATTAAAAGTAAAAAAAAATATTTATTACATACGCTAAATGTAAACAAATGCTACCAACCTTTGAAACCAATCGAATTCCAAACATTGAATTTCATGGCTATTTTATTTGACCAAATTTGAATTCCAATTTCAATTCCAATTCCTAGGGCAAATAAAATACGACTATACCATTTTTCTAATTTTGGTATGAAAACTGATACTTTTCAAAATCGTAGCAGGTTGCGAAACGATATACTTTTTCTACGACAGTGCAGTAACCTATGCTTTCCATGATGAGAAAAGGATGTTCAATCAATTTCATTGCCACACGATTTATAATTATATTGTGAAAGTTTCAGTTATTAATTTTGTTGATTCGTAGAAGTTTGTTATTTTTTATGTTGCTAATTATTTATAAATATTACTATTGTATCGTAGAAAAAATAGCGTGTATAACTCGTGTGAAAACGTGAAACTGCGATCGCTCAGGCTGCAAATTTCACTTTCGTATTACAATGACTCGTTTCCGTCACTTGTTATACAATATACTATTTCACAACTAGTTAGGAAACGAAAATATTTTCCAACTGTTGATGAAATATAGATTTCAACACCAGTTTGTACCTACTTGTTTTTCAATAAAAATTCGTATTTATTTGTATCTTCACCGATTTGAATATTTAGTTTCGCTCGTGCCAAATATCTCAAAACACAAAATGAGGCATTTCCTAATTTTTTGTATAAATAGGTATTGCCATTATTTTTCACAACGAAGAAAATTGTTTCCAAATTTTTTTCTTTTTTAAACCGATGCTCGTAATCTTCAACCCTGTATCTGGCTTCTTCTGAGTTTGTTTTTTTTTTCCAATGACCATATTCTATTCGTATAGCCCTTTAACATTTTGATAACATTATATATTCGTCTCTTAAGTTTTGCTAGGATATCTTAAGTGTATTGAAACGACGTTTGAACTGTTTGAAAACAGAAAAATTTAAATCGAAATAAATTTCAATAATCAAATCAAACCTACATATATTGGTTTATAAGGGAAAAAGGATTCTTTATAAATAAAAGTAAGGATATTTCACCTTCATTAAACGAATTTAATAATAAGACGTGCGTTCCTTTCATCCCCTCCAAATATTTAAACGTTCTCTTCGTCTTATACATATTTTTTATTCTTTGATAGACAACACTTCTGACGTTATCAATATATGAATAAAAAACAAATCGAAAGAAAAGGATTTTATCTTTCTTAATAAAAAACACTTTTTCTATCTTATTTATCATTTTGCACATGAATTTCATCAAAGTTTTGAGATCTGATAATGTAAGAATTTTTTTATATATGGAAAATTGGAATTGATTTTTTTTGCGAATGGCAGGCAGGCGTAAGGAAAATGAAGAAAATAGGGATTTGTAGGAAAAAAAATAGAAATACTGTTTTGTTATGAGGATTATCTTGATTCTAAATCGGAACAAAAAATCGTGATGCTTCTTTAAAGGTTAGGAAACAAGAAGTATTATCAAAAAAAAAATGTGATTGTGAGCTTACATGTACCTATAAAATTTTGATAAATGTACACTTTGGGAAATATGACTAAGATTATGAACGGTAAATACGTATAGTAACGATTGTAATAATCGTTAATAAGGAATTCTTACTCAAAATGGGGTTTGTACCATCCCTTCTACATTTTACAAAAAGTGTATATTACAAAATCATTTCACTTTTGACTTCCTATATAATATGTTTATAAACTCGTATTTTGAATTTTAGTTCGATATTTAAGGGTAGATCCCTTTCCAAAAGGCTGTTTTAAATTAATAGATACTCATACAGACAATACATTTAAATTTTAAATCAAAAATTCAAAACCTCCTACCACAGGCTTATTATTTTTTTTTCGGGTGTCGAAGTTACCACACAAATACAATTTACATCCTTCCCTGCTTCAATTTTTAAACACACACATATAAGTATAATTAACTTTTTCACTAAATTACATATATTTGAATCTACAACATTTTTATCGATTTTTACAATATATGAAAATGATGTGAAAAATGTCAAAAAATAAAATAATAGTTTATTGTATTTATAGGCTTATCAGTCGGTATCATTCATAATATCATATTTTCATCTCATTTTTCTGGGCAAACAATTTTTTTTGCTGGTATTAATGACAGAGATAATATCCTATAATACATTAGAGTTTTAAAATATTTGATGAAAAATGATCGCCGTGCTAAGCAGCTAAATTAATTGATATTTTGTGTATCAATTGTACTGTAATCTATTTTTTAAAACCGACGCATCCTAAAATATTGACACGTTTGCTGGAAAAGTTGGTTTTATCTTCCACGAAGTAATTTGTCTGGTCTAAATTAATAAAAGTAGTCTCATTATTATCACAAATTATTAAGACAACGATTTAAATACTATTCCAAAAAGATTTGATAAAACTGAAAATCGTCCTTGTTCTTTCGATCTAAATGAAAATATTATATAGTAACGGTCATTACCTAATTTTAGATCAATAGCAAACGAACAATAGCATTAATCTATATTTAACAAACTATAGATAAAAAGTTAAATGCATTCAATTTTTAATGGTGTATATTTTTAATTTAACCTCCAACCTACTAATAAATTCTTAAATCTTAAAATTAAAATCTTAAATGGACTTACGTTTTGAAATTAGAAATCGCTGAATCCATAGATATGAAATTACCGCCTGATAAGTTGTGCGAAACGGCAATATGGAAGGATATTAAAAGAAAACACGGGTGCGTTAAACTTATACGTCGATGCACGTACGTTTCCTGAAAAATAAAAATAAATATTTTTAAAGTCAAAATACGATAAAATTAAATACCCGACGCTCGCGGATCGGTTTATATAGCAAAGATAAAAAGATCCTACACAATAAAAGGAATTGAAATAGAATTGTCTAAAAATAAAAATTGAAAGACAAAACAATAAAAAACAAATACTAAAAAAACAGGGTAATAGTGTGTGCGAGCGCTATGTCGTATGCGCGGCATAAAAATGCCCAAACCAAGCAAGGCTAGCAAAACACAGCCGCTGGATAAAAAAGCCATTAGCTTTGTAAATGGCGTGATAAACAAAGTCAACAACAAAATATTGGCTGAACTAGAAGAAGGCTTGAAACTCCAAAAACAGAAATGAGCCGAGAGCTGAAAACGGCAAAATGAAGATAACGAGCAAAAACAACGAAAGTCACAAAGGACAAAACAGCTGCGTGACAGCAACGTAGATACAAGCAAGCACGTTAAAAAATTTATGAGTGCCCTGAGTGACTACTTCACAGACTCGGAAGATGAAATGGACATAGCAAATGACAATATCGTCATCTCAAATGAAGTTGGAGAGGAATGTAGCCTACTAAAACCTGACGAAGCAAGAGACAAAGAAAAAAACCCAAGAGAAATGGTGGAGGAAGCTCAATTTAGGAAGCAAAATTGAACAAAGTGCCCATCGATGTCGTGCCAGACACTACAATATACTACAAGAGTAAAAACGAAAAAGCACCTCCAATAGTCCTCAAAAAACTGGCGGAAAACAAAATTCAAAATTTAAAATCAACCATTGCCAAACATGCCGGAGCAATGCTCAGAATCACCACAAACAGCGAGCAGATAAATGTCACTGTATATGCTAGCAACAACACCCAACATACACTTCTTGTCGAGGAATTAAAGAAAGAAAATCTGGAATTTTATACATATAAAAGAAAAAACCAGAAACCAAAAGTCATGATCCTTCAATGAATATCCCAAGAAGCCATAGCAGAAAAATTAAAAGAGGATCTAAAAAGAAAAGGACTAAATACGAGTATATCAGGTGCCTACCCTATGAGTAGAACAACAACAGAGGCAAATGGCGTAGAAAAGTGTTTTACGGTGAATTTTTTTATTTATTTTTTTATTTATTTTATTTTTTTTTTGTTTATATAAATAATTCGGGCACAATACAGAGCATATAGGTAGTTCCATTTACATTTTGCCTCACACAATAATATAGTAAATAAACACATATATATGTACATAAAAAATTAACATATTATGAAGAAAAGATAACATAATAATAATAATAATCAACCATAATATAATAAAATAGAATAAAATAAAGTGATTACATTAATTATAAAATTCATATTAAATTGATAAACATCGAAAATAAAGAACACACTATAATCAAAAATTTAATTACAACATTAATAATTCTTCCCAAAATTAATAATTCTTAATATTGCTTCCTTTAAGATATCAAGTTTTTATTAATAATGTTTAGTACAGAATTTCTAAAATTATAAACAGATTTATTAAAAATATCAATATTATTATCACGAAAGAGAAAATTATGTTTCATTAAAAACCGACAGCGTGGCGAGGCTAGCACAATATTTGTGGTTGGAGCCAAATTTTAAATAAGTTTAAATTTCTTGACTGGTAGGCTGGGACATAAAAGTTAATTTCATTGAGAAAGAAGTGTGAACAATTCCATTAATGACCTTATATAAGAGTAATTCGTCCAAGTACAATTGGCGTGATTCCAAACTTAATAAATTTAGTTTTAACTATATATGGTGGTACAAAATCCTCTAAACGAAATCTTCTAAATGAACTCCTAGTGAATCTGCGTTGAATAGATTCAATTCTTGCACTATTACTGACATAAAACGGGTTCCAAATTTGTGTGCAATACTCAAGTTGGCTTACAAGGGAATTAAACAATATTATTATGATATGGCTCGACATAATATCCTGGCAACGGCGTAATACAAAACCTAATCACTTATTAGCCTTCGTATAAATATTGTCAATATGAGCCGTAAAACATAATTTTTTAACGAAAGTAACACTCAAATCTTTAACAATTTTAACTCTATTTATTATAATCCCATTTAGAGTATAGTTAAATAAATTGGGCTTCTTTTTTCTAGTATAGGTGATAATACTACATTTATAAATATTTAATTCAAGTTTATTTATATAACACCATTTCATTAACAATGTTAAATCATTTTGTAAGAGGTGGCACTCATTGTCAGATTTAATTGATCGACAGATCTTAAGATCATCGGCATATAATAGACATTTACTAGACATGTTAAAGACAATATCGTTTATGAATACTACAAACAATAACGGAGCAAGTATTGGGCCCTGTGGCACCCCGGATGTAGCAGTGAATGTAGTGCAACAAACCCCGTTTAATTTGACATAAACTGTACGTTCAGTTAAATATTATATTACCCAATTTTTATATTTGTTTTTTTTTCATGAAGTCCAATTTATTTATAAGCAATTGATGATTAACCATATCAAAGACCTTTTGAAAATCAGTATACAAACAATCTACTTGGCCATTATTGTCAATTTGAATTTGTTAAATATATTAATTAAGTATCTTATTTCACTACATAAAATTTTGAACATTAGCTTTTCAAAAATTTTATTAAACACATTACTTATGGAGATTCCACGATAATTAGTTACATATAAATAAAGCCTTAACTAAAGACTGGCAAGAAAGAACGACAAATTCACTCGGAATATCATCAGAACCACTTCATTTGTTAACATCGAGTTCTTTAATAATCAAGTGAACGTCATTTTCATAGATGCGATTGTGTCCACCCAAATTACAATAATTAACAATATAAAGTGCTGAAACCTCATAAGGTGATCAGAACTTCTGTCTTGATTAATTAAACTCTTACATCAATCCCGAAATGAACCTCTTAAGTCAATCTTCAGCTTAACCTCCAACTCAATTTACAACTCAACCTCTATCTCAATCGCATCACAATCCTGATCGCAATCACCAAATTAACGGCCAACCCAGCCATCAATTAAATCACCAAATCAACCCTTAATCAACTTGCAAATCAACCCTTAAAGAATTCCCCAACCGAACAACTCACACCCCAATGCAAGCTAACTAAAACCTAATTCTACGCCCCCTAAACTTAGCTCTACCCAAATCTGAACCCTCTGCTCAACTCTACGCTTATTTTTCAACCCAATCTACCCAAGTTACATGCGTTGTGTTATCCCAAGACCTCTTCTCTTTCAAATCCTACTCAATTTCAACTCAAACCCTACTCACTATCATACCGGCGCATACGTACCGTCGTACGATCATAACCTTAAACAACCATTCCATCATATCATTATTCCATTATACCATCATAGTATCATGAAACTATGCCATTAAACCATCATACAATTGTACCATTGTACCATAGTGACGTCGAACCATCTCAACATCACACCATAATATATGGCTTTCCCTCTAATCCACAACATCTTCATACCATCGTATCATCATAAAATCGTACCATTATACCATCATATAATCATAGCAACATACCATCATACCACTATACCATCGTACCAACATACTGTCGCTATAATCATACCATCATACTGTCAGGCCATAATATTATTATAGTATCCTCATAACAACACACCATCATTCTGGAATAAATACCATCATACGTTGTATGAAGCATAATTTGTTTTTTTTACCAGTTATTATTATTGGCATTTGGTTAAACAAACAGCTATATAATATTATGTATACTTACAGTAAATGCTACATTGGATTGCTTCTATTGAAAATATGAAAAGTTAACTTATGGACAGGGACAATAATAGCTTGTCCAATGCAAAATATATTAAGTATACACTTACCAAAAGAAAATAACCGTTAATATAATGTTTTTTAAAACGGTTTTACCTAACACAAATTTGTAAATAATATGAAAATACTTATGCACAAAATAAATAATATAACCGCTTACAAAATTCTTAAAAAACTTCAATATAGTAAAAAAAAACTTAAAATGTTCTCCTGAAAATAGTAATTTTTGACTTACGATAGTTGTTAACGCCAAAATCGTTTACCAGCGTTCCTAATATAAAATGGAAATTAATTTCATATAGATATATGTTTAAGCATTTAAATAAATAATTAAAATGTATTAGAAACTAATGGTCATAACATACCTACTTACAAAATCATTCAAATCTCATACCTGAAAACATTAACCAACATATACTAAAATAGAACAAACAACAATATAAATTAACATAGCCCGTAAAACAATTTTTGGTGGAATGACCATGAAAAGTCTGAAAAATGACTATACGACCATAAGAGACGGAATAAGTCAAATGTCGGTCAAATGTTCAGTCATTTGTGCGTCTAGTCCTTGCCAGATAATGGACGAACATATAAAGACTTTTTTGACGCAGCTTTTTTGTCTTCCATTTGATCACCACATTCGACGAACAAATTATTGCCGAATTAGCTACCATAAAATCTGACTGACAAATGTAAGTCGAAATTGAGAGTCATAAATGATAACAAAGGGTTGCTATTTTGATAGTCATTTCAGTATTCCAGTAAACAAACGGAATGAACTACCTTATGTTGGACTGTTTTGGGCCACATTTGAGAGTCGAAATTGAGAGCCAAAAGTGATTATAAAAGGTTGGTATTTTGGCAGTCATTTCAGTATTCCAATAAACAGACAGAATGAGCTAGCTTATGTTGGACTATTTCGGGCCACATTTGGGAGGCTTTTTTTGATAAATTATTATACAATGTTTTATTAATTTAAATAAATATTTTATTAGTATAAAAAGTAAATCCAAAAAAAATCAATAAATCAATAACTAAATGTATAAATTCGTAAAAATAATCAAAAACTAAGAAAAACAATAAGTTATAACTAAATGTATTACAAATCCAAATGTAAATTTAGTATAAACGTATATTCAATTACAAATAAAACATTTCAAAACATATTATTAGAAATTCATCTTAAAATTAATGTTACTTATTATTTATTATACTAACTAGTTAATTAATTAATAGCATACTGATTAATTAACTAATTATTTTCATTACTTAGTTTATTATGGCTTAGTTTATTGTGTTATTACCACTATAATGCTCGGCAGTTGCATATATACTTATGTTTATGTTCAAAATAAGTGGGATGTGCATAGAATTAATAAGTAATGTACATAAACACTTGATTAAATCTTATTTTCATCAATTGGTTTACTATCACTTGATTTATTGTGTGTATATCGATAACGCTCTGCAATTCGTTTAAGAACGTCAACAAAATTTTTGCGGAAATCGGTTTTGCTAATTTCCGGAAAACCAAGCTCGTTAAATCTATAGTTGATCGTATTTTCTATCAAAGTATTTAAATTGTTCAAGTCCGCAAATGCCTTTTTAATTTTTTCTTAAATAAAGAATTAAATTAGTTTTATAGTTTGATTTTTTATTACATCATAAATGAAACATAAATGATGTACCGAAGTTTTCTGAAACTGATTATTTTGCTTCTGTTTTGATAAAATCCGCACAATATAGAAAACTATTTTTGATATACTCCATTTGTATACCTTTCTTAATATTGATTGCACCCGTCCATGTAAAATTATTGAGATTTTCAGTATCAATTAGTTTTTCTAAAATATTTCTTATATTTTTATTGATTTTTCGTCCTTCCACCTCGGATTTTAAATAGAGCACCTAATAAAAATAGTAAATAAAAATTATTATGTGTGTTTGTAGGTGTATAATACCCTAAGCTGGTCCAAAAATCAATAACACCGATTTTGAAAGATATAATGACATACCTTCAATACAAACATAAAAATCAAAATTGAACAATAATTGAAGTATAATATGTACTCCAAATGAATAAGAAATAAAACCTTTATAAACGATCTTCTTTTATACACATTACTTGAAAAATTTGTGAGTTATATGACATTAAAAATCAGTTAGGTTTTTTTGGACCACCTATTTATTATTAATAAGTATTGCAACGCTAGAAAACGGCAGTGAAGGCAAATTAAACGAGGGATCCTTTTCAATACTGTTATTGGCATTCTTTCGCACAAAGGATATGAGTTCCGCTAATAAATTAACAATGGGCTTAATCGTGTTCTCCATTGATGTTAGTTTACTATTCAGGTTTGACTCCATCGCCACCAATTGGTCTTTCAAATCTTTAATTTCCTTAAACAATTCGGTGACATACATTTCCGAGTTGGTGGGATTAGTTTGATTGTCGTTGTCCGGTGAATTTGACTCTGCCACAGTTGGTTCTACTATTTGTCCTACCGTTGCATTGCATCTTTGAACTTCGCCTAACAAAATAAAAATAAATAATTTGAAAATTGTTTTGCTTAAGAATAAGATAAGTAATTTATTTACAATGTATTGCTTTGAATTAATTTGTATTGCTTTTCCCCTTTCAACCAGAATGATAAAAGCTTAATAAATAATTACCTAAATTTTTATTGTTATTTTCATTGAAGGTTAGAAACTGGGTCGATTCAAATGCCACCTCTCCTTCATACAAAATTGCCTCGTTTTCACGTTGAATTTGATCATCTTCATATAAAAAAGTAGTTATGTTGTTAGATTGTGGAACTTCATCATATTGATTATTTAAATCAATAATTTTAAATTGATTCTTTTGGGTGCAGGCCATTTCTGAATCCGAGTTTGAAAATATTTCAAACATCCTTTCACGTTTTTTGCTTCACTGAGAGTTTCTGAAAATATTGGTCAACAAAATTTACTAAAATGTTAAGTGTTAATAAAATGTTAACTCACGTATATTATTTTGTAATAGTTTAAATGGGTATTTTTGCCAAGTGTCTTTTGGGGCTGCATTTGTTTCCAGAAGTCTTTTAATATTTTTGTTGTCTGGCCAGAAGACATTTGTTCCTTTTATCCAGTTTTTACAAACGATAGAAACCTCTTTTTCATTATTCCTATCGGTAGTTTCGACAATCGCATACATTTGATCTTAATATGTAAATGATCTATAATATAAAAACAACAGTACAAAATTAATTTTATGTAAAACTAACAATATGTGCTACACTCGAAGGAATCAACAAATTTGAACATAATTTACCTTAGGGACTAATTATTTTTTATATATCTTAGAGATTCATGCATGAAGCAAAGGAAAATATGCCCTAACATTTTCACCTTCAACCTCCATCGCAAATAATTTTTTTAGTGGTTCTTCAACCTTCCAATATTTTTGCTCATCTAACAATAAGTTAGACTCAAATATGTCTAATTTCTCCGATGAAATAGGGAGACTAAATAAACTTCTTTTTCCAATGGCTTCTGAACCGAAAATATATAAACTACTTTCCATTTTAGTGGCATGGATAAACTGTATAATGTTTTTCTGTGGAGTTAAAATCCAACAGTCCCGCTTACTATTATTTATTCTATGTATAATCCTTAAAAATGATTTCTTTGTAGATGGTTATTGTACTACCACTAGTTTTTATATTCGTTTTGCGTTTCAATATGGGAAACTCAATATCATTATCTACTTTTACTTCTGGAATGTCATTTAATTCCATCAAACGATTATAAATCTGAGACAGTGGTTGGCTATTCTTGCGTAATAAGGATTTAATTTGGAACATGAAACTTTCGAACGGAAAGTAGCTAAACAAGTTGAGGTTTCCAATTTTATTAACATCTTCTGGTAAATGTGATAGTGCATGTATATTAAATACCAAATGATGCGATGCATACAAAACTTTTATTCCAGTAATAAATTCATTTAACATTGTTTGGCTTAAGTTAATCAAAGGCTTTGGTAAATTATTAGTGGAGAGTAACCGAATTGCCACATGTAACAATAAAAAGTGATTGTACTTATCATTTGATAATACATCACGCAAAACAAATGGTGAAGCATATAGTAAAAAGCATCTATATTCAGTACCTTTAAAATATGACAATTGCGATAGGGGCCTCATTTTACGTTGAAATTCACTTGGTTGTGTGATGGCAATTGATTTTAAACGGTTTGAAATTTTTTCTATTTGATATGAAGATAAAAGAGATTCAGATGTGCCAACCATCCACATACGTAAAAATCTTTTCATTACTCCTAAACATACGACGTGTAGATAATCATAAGGAAATTGATCTACCATATTTATGGGGAGTTCTTCTAAAATGGAAGTAGTGTTATGGTGGGTTTCGTCAGATTTACTTCGGAAAGATTCGTTCGTCCTTCTGGTTGCTCCGTTTTCAGGAAACGTCATTCGATTTTTAATATGCTCGCCCTCTTGTGTGCATCTATTGCATCCAAAATATGCTGTGTGAGATTTAATTCCCAAAACACTGGATCTGGCTGGTGTGTCGCAAATAAAATTACCAATTGTTATGTTGATTGCATTACTTTTATAACTGAAATTAGAGCACAAATCTGTTAATTCGTTAACAAATGGTTGTAGAAATTCATTAAACTCTTTAGGCTTGTTAAACCCTGATAGATGCCTATAACGAAGATACTTTTACTTATGGATGATTTTCCAAATATAGTCCAAAAACAACTATTTGAGCTCTTACTAATCGGCATACCATCTATATTAAAATCACTCACACACGTGACACACGTCTCTTTCGAGTAATAGCTGTCCTTATTCGTCTCTATTTGGTATTTAACATTTCAATTGACAGTCTGTTTCGTCTTTTTATTTTATTTTGTGATCTAATTTAAAGTCAATTCCGTCTCTTTTAAGTTTACTTGGATTTTTTTAAATTAAGCGTTAGACATTTTCGTCTCTAACAGATTTTCTCGTCTCTTTTAGAGACGGAAATGTCGCGATGGACGAAAACTGTTTTACGGGTAGATTGGATACATACTTACCCTTTAGTGTTGTATAAATTTTGTTTATCCTGAAAAATAGATTTGATAATTAATAACTTATGTAATTTGAATGTAAACAAAATATTTATACTTATCTTCAATAGTTACCAAAATATTCAAAGTTTCAGAAATGACAACTCAAATTGTCAAATGGTGGATGGATTCCGATGAATTTTTGGAGTTCAGTGTAATAATAATAACATAGAATTGATCGACGCGATACCTGCATGTGAACGTCGATACTAATCTTCGAGTAATTTGTTCGAACTAAATTGCACCTTTTGGGGATTTTGAAGTTTTTGTTATTATTCAAGATTTTGAGTTCGCTTGATAAACATTAAATAAAAATAATAAAATAAATTAACATCGTCGACATCTTTTGTGAAATAAATAATAAAATAAATTAACATGTAATGTAAAAGAAAATAACAAAAAATGTTAATTATATAATAAAATATTCAAACACAGTCCACTATTAAATTATAAAACAAAAACCAAATAGTTAGTCGAATTTTTCATTTCTTCGTCGATATTAGTCTTGAATGGGCGGAGCGAATTATAATAATAATAATTAAAAATAATCAACCAACAGCTCAGCATACCGACCTTTATATTGTAAGAGGAATACTCCACCATTGTCATCGCTAATCCATTGAATAGAGGGCAGATTAAAGTCCCCAACCAATAATAACTCACCTATTGCAAAAATCAGTTTAGATACAAAAGCAGAAATAAGTTGGATCAATAATAATAAAATATAAATTAATAAAAGAAAATTATCAGAAATAAGTAATTAATAAAAAAAAATAAAAGTTAGTAAATAATACATTAATGTTAGAAACAGTGAATTAAGCAGACATCATGAAAATGAAATGCAGTTGAAACAAAAACTTCAAATATTATCGTCATTCTCAGAAATATGGGGAGCTTCAATTTCAACATCCTGTTCCACTGTACCGTTCGGACCACAACCAAGACTTTTCCTTAATGAATTTAGTTCATCAAATGAACTAATTTTTACCGGCATACTGTCGTCATCAAACTTGCAGTAAATTTTGTCGAATTTTATCCAAACATGTTTAAAATTGTGCTCCTTTTTCAGTAGTTAGCATTCCGATAGTAACTTCCTTTTCAAGGAAGAAGTACGATCGGCAATAAATATGTGTGAATTAGTAGTAGTAGCAGGAACAGCTTTAGCATATATTTTACCGTTTTTCGCATACAATCTAAAACATTCCAGAAAGCTGTTTCTGATTAATTTTGAAGAGAACTCCACAACAATTGGTTTATGTTGTTTAAGTGAATACGTACGATGTATGGATTTGATGTGAGCATTATCAAGTTGAAATCTTATTTTCGTCGCAATGGTACTAACAATTTTGAGAACATAGTAGGAATTTCTCTAATTTCCCAAATAGCTCGGTTGGCATAATTCTCTATTATATCACAGCGTTTTTGCAATAATTCAATTTTGTGTCTATTGATTATATTCTAAACCATGGAATCCAGAGTTTGCGAAACATCGGTTAAATTTTCTTCCAATTGCTTTAATATTTTATTGAAGCTGCAAACTCAGTTTGTTAATTTTAAATGTGCAATACTACTTCGGCGAATCCAGACAAAACGAATGAAATTATTTAAAACATTTAGAACAAATAATCGATTTTCCAACGATATTACTATTGCATATACCACAAAAATTTAACTTATTATAATATTCTGCCATGAATAAGATAAAACCAATAAAAGTGATTTGTTGATGTCAAAAATTATTCACAAAAAGTTCGTTCATATTCTTCAAGGTAACACTGAGGCACATGGCAATTTTCAATGCTGTTAAACAACACTTGCCCAAACTATTAATTAATTACACTATTAAAATATTAAACAATTACAAAATATTATTAGTACTGAAGTACTTTATAATTAGAAAATAAATGATATTTCTTTGGAAAAATAAAGAATATAGTATATGTGTACTGTACGGCAGACTGAAGTAAGTAATCAAATTTTGAACCAACGGTTCAGAGATGCTGCAACTATAAAATAGTTTGGAGCCAAAAAAGAAACCAGCTGTGTTGCAGTGTAGGAAATACCAGGCATTTGCCAGGTACACTTGCGAGAAATATTCATCAAACAGCCGCGAACTGCGGTGATGACTATGTAACTACACGAAGCGCCCGGAGCGAATGAAATTTTAGGGTAAGTTAAGTCGAAGCAATAATGGATTTATTCCGAGGGGTGCCCCCGCGAGTCGTAGAGTCTTCAACTCAAAATAAATAAGACAGGGTGTTTGTTTTGTTGGTCACGGGGACCAACGAGCTCAAAAGGTAACGAAACATCAGATTTTTTTCAAAAATCCCATGCCCTCTTTGGTCAGAACTTTGCGTCGTGCAAAGAACTATGTACCTAAACTTCTTATGCCAGTTCAGAATATCATATATTTAATCTGTAACACTCTCATTAGTTTGGCAAGACGCCAAGAATTAGCCATATTTATCCAAAAAAAAAAAAAACAAGCCACACATTATGTGCTTGAGTGAGACCAAACGAAAAAATTGTCAATATACGCTTGTGAACAAGCACGAAAAACTGATTCCGGAGAATCCGAAATAAAAAACTAAAACGCACTCGTGTTAATTTTTACACTATATATATATGTATGTATATTTTACAAAAATAACTTAATTATTATAAAAGCTACGTTGGTAGCATACAATTTATTCGTATTGTTTTTACGGCCGTTTTTGAATATTTTCTTTTATTTATTTTGGTGTTCGTAACCATAAGAACGATGCAAAATCTTTTTAACAATGGTTGTGTTTTTTACCTGTCACAAATAAAAAAAACCGCGAAAGAAGCTGGGTTCATGTCCTTTCTTTTCTTGTTTTGTGTTTGTTCGTTCTGTTGGTAAGCTTGCAATTGAATAGGTGCATTCTGTTTGTTACGAATGTGTTCGCGTGAGAATAGTTTTGATTGTTTATGTAAAACTGTGGCGGTGAGTAAATGTAGGAATGAATGAATGATTGAATCGTTGAGTGTAAGAAATGAGTGAATGAAAGAAATTAGTGAGCCGCTACCGGACTCCCCCACGAGTGATTTCCCCTCCCTAGGGAATGATTGAGTGATTGGTAGCAATACGGACGGTTTTGAATGTTCGCGGGCTTGATGTTTGATCAGCCGAACAAAGGATTCCATATGCCGGTTTAAGTCGATCGATTGATATGTTGGAATTTTTTCCATTAATCGACACGATGAAGTGTTTTCGCAATCGACGTATAACTTTATACGGACCTTCGTAGGGAGGAGATAATCCCGTGCGAACCTTGTCTGTTCTAATGAAAACAAAATCGCAGTTGTCGAGCGATTTCGGAACAAAAATGTCATCTTGTTTGGATTGACGAGTTGGTTTGGGTACCATGTTCTGCATGGTTTGTCGCAGTTGGTCGATGACTGTGTCGCTAGTTGGTACTTGTGCAAGAGGATTTTCGACGAAGAACTCACCAGGTAGCTTGATGGTTTGACCGTAAACTAGTTCCGCTGGTGAGCACTTCAGATCTTCTTTCACTGTTGCTCGGATTCCAAGAAGTATGATTGATATTTCCGAGCTCCAATTTATTGTGTTGCTTCTGGCCATTAGTGCAGCTTTGAGTTGCCGATGGAAGCGTTCGACCATGCCATTGGCTTGCGGATGGTAAGCCGTTGTCCGTATCCGATGTGATCCGAGGAGTTTTGTTAACTCTGTGAAAAGTTTAGACTCGAATTGCGTTCCCTGATCAGTTGTGATATGAAGGGGCACGCCAAACCGTGATACGTAGTTGTTGACAAATGTGGTGGCTATGGTTGCAGCTGACATATTAGTCATGCAGTATGCTTCGGGCCAGCGAGTGAAGCGATCGACACAGGTGAGCAAGTATGTATATCCATTAGACGGGGGAAGTGGACCTACGATGTCTAAATGAATATGTTCGAATCGACCAGGTGGAATCTCAAATTGTCCATGGGGTGATTTAGTATGCCGTTGGACTTTGGCTCGTTGGCAGGATAAACAAGACTGAGCCCAATTACCTACGTCTTTGTTTATGTTAGGCCAAAAGTAGCGAGCAGTAATCAATTTACGAGTTGCACGGACTCCAGGATGCGAAATGTTATGCAATGTGTCGAAGATGGTCCGACGTAGTGAATGTGCGATGTATGGGCGATTGTTCCCAGTAGATGTTTCGCAGATGATTTCGAGGCCAGGTAGCTTAAAAAGCTCTAGTTTCATTGATGTGTGACATTCGGAACCAGAAAATAAATTCTGAAGTTCTAGGTCTGCTTTTTGTGTTGTTGCAATTTTGTGCAAGTCGATGTGAGTCTCGACTGTGGCCGTTTCGTTATCGGCTGTGCGGGGTAGTGTGTCCGCGACAACATTGTCATGTCCGTGAACATGTTGGATATCCGTTGTAAATTGGCTAATGTAATCCAAGTGGCGCGATTGCCTTGGATTACGTTCAGTTTTAGATTGAATTGCTCTAGTTAGAGGCTTATGGTCGGTGTAAATTGTGAAGTCCCGACCTTCGACAAAATATCTGAAGTGTTTGACTGCCAGATATATTGCGAGTAATTCCCGATCGAATGCGGAATATTTCTTTTCGGCATCCGAGAGTTTCTTTGAAAAGAATCCCAGTGGTTCCCAACACTTGTTGTTGTACTGTTGCAGTACCGCACCGACAGCAGTGTTTGATGCGTCGGTGGTTAAGCTGAGCTTTGAGTCGCTCAGAGGGTGTGCCAGAAGTGTTATCTGGGCCAATTCAGTCTTTATTGACGTGAATGCTTGTTGACATTCGTCCGGCCAAGAGAAATTCTTGGCTGTCTTGGGCTTTTTGAGTAAAGCTGCCAAGTGACTGTGAATTGGTGCGAGTGTTTTAGCGAGTTTTGGTATGAATCGGTGGTAGTAATTTACCATACCGACGAACCGCTGTATACTTTTGATTGAAGTTGGAGCTGGGAATTCCCTAATGGCATTAATTCGTTCTTCAGACGGTAGAATACCATTAGGGGTGATCTTGTGATTAAGGAAATCAAGAGTTGATACGCCAAAAATGCATTTGGAACTCTTGATATGAACATCAAACTGAGATAACCTGTGGAAGAGTTGTTCCAGGTGAAGTTTGTGCTGTTCCTCATTATGCGAAGCCACAAGAATGTCGTCAATGTAGACGAAAACGAAGTCTAAGTCACGTACGACTTCATTCATGAAACGCTGAAAAGTTTGAGCGGCGTTGCGTAGACCGAATGGCATTCGGGTAAATTCGAATAGGCCAAACGGGGTTGTGATCGCCGTTTTAAAAACGTCTTCAGGTGCGACGGGAATTAGATGATAAGCTCTAACCAGATCAATCTTGGAAAATATTTTGCATCCATGCAAGTGTATGGAGAAATTCTGAATGTGAGGTATCGGGTAGCGATCCGGTGTTGTAACCGTGTTTAAACGCCGATAGTCCCCACATGGTCTCCAATCTTGATCTTTTTTCTTCACTATATGGAGCGGACAAGAGACGGGAGATGCAGATGGCCGGCAAATCCCTAATTTCACCATGTGTTGGAATTCTGTATGCGCGGCTTTGTGGCGGACCTGATCTAGTCTACGTGGTCTTGACACGGGCAGCTGGCCTGCTGTGACAATGTGGTGGACCACGTTGTGTCGAACTGGTAAATTATAGTTCGGTTCTGCTGTGAGTGATGGGAATTTTTTTAGCAGAGTGGCATAACCGTTGTCGATTGCAAAATGGATCGGTGTCGGCGTATCGACGTGAACCATCGTGGCATTGATTGACAGCTTTGTCGCTGAATCAACCAGCCGTTTATGCTTAAGATCGACAAGGAGGCCGAATTTACACAGAAAATCGGCGCCAATGATCGGACGGTTCACATCTGCTAGAATAAAAGCGTGTGTGAAACTCCGTTTTAGTCCGATGTTTACCTGTAGTAGCTTGCTACCGTAGGTATTAATTATTGTGCCGTTGGCTGCCGATAAAACTAGATCACTGTGTTTCGTACTGTGGGTGAAGAAAGTACGGAATGGAAGGACGGAAAGGTCCGCGCCAGTATTGATCAAGTATGTTAATTTATTTGTGGTGTCGTGGATGAAAAGACGGCTATTGATTCGTTTTGACTTAGGGTCAGCCGCGGCAACCGTAAGCTTTAAGGGTTTGGGGTTTGGTCAATGTCCATTGTCGCTACCTTATTGGCTGGTTTGAAATCGCATGGTTTAGTGCATTTTAGGGCCATGGCGCCAAATTTACGGTGGTACCAGCATGTACCTGATTGATTTTGGCGATTTCCTGAATTGCTGCGGTAGCTCGATTGCTATGAAAATCGACGGCCCCTTGAACGGCTTCGACTGGCATTTGTGAGTCGTTCAAGCATAATCTCCATTCTCGCCATACGCTCCTCCATGCTCGCTTGATTCGTTGAAGTCGGACGATTTCCATCGCGACCCGGATCTGAATGATGGAATTGCGATCTTTATGTTGGTCTTGATGGTCGTTGGACAGCGCCAATAGTATGGGATGCAGACAATGCCTCGTGCAATTTGTCGGCAGTTTTTGCAAGATCCTCAGATGTTAATGTATCTGGTTGTGCCACTAATGCCAACCGTATAAATTCGGGTAATCTGCGGATCCAAAGTGATTTTACTATGTTAGGCTGGAAGTTATCATTGGCTAAGCCCTTAATGTGACGCAGAATTTCGGAAGGTTTTCTATCTCCTATCTCCTACACACTTAGCAGTGTCTCAAGTTTCTTTTCGTCTGACGGGGAGAGACGCTCTATCAAAAGTGTTTTCAGAGTCTCGTAACGATTTTCATTTGGAGGTTTTTCAAGTAGATCTGAAATTACATTACAAGTCTCCGGTGTTAAAGATGACAGCGTGTGGATGAACTTTTGGCGATCACTTGTGACCTTCTGAATATCAAATTGGATCTCGGCCATGAGGAACCAATTTTTCGGATTGCTGTCCCAAAATGGATTAAGTTTAACTGTCATTGTCTGGGCCGCGACTTCTGAAGATGTACCTGATCGGTTCTCTTCCTTCATGGCAATGTCTTGTCCGTCTTTATCACCCGTTTTGGTAGACATTTTGTTTTAGATATGTATTAAGTGACAAATTACTACCTAAAATTTCGACCTAATTTACCGTGTAATGTATTTAAAATGAATGATGTGTATATTGTAATTGATGTTTTCCTGTTGACGAGAGTACCAAGTCAGGAACGAGCCGTCACCTTTGTGTTGGGGTAACTACTCTTCAGGTTTTAGTTGAAAATGAAAATGTATTCAATAATATAAAAACAAAAACAGAAAACCAAAGGAAAGAAATTGAGCTTCGAATTACGTGTGATCGGAGCGATCTATGTCGCATGAAAATAATTTTCCCTATTTTACCGAACCAAAAATAATAATTTTTATGATATTTTCGCCAGACCGTGAAAACAATTTACACTTGAAAAGAGAGATAATTGTTTGAACAGTAATTTTATATATAATATAGCTATACGTTTGAAATTATTATGTAATGTTTATATAATGAAATTAATATATAAAAATATAAATAAAGAAAAATTTTGTAAAGGAAAAATAAATAAACAATTTTTATAGTGAACAAAACAAAAAAAAAACTTAGCTGTGTGTATTGCTGTTGTTGATTTATTGCCGCTACTGTTGATGATTGTGTAGTATTATGTTGTTTTGTTTTTGACAATACCGCTAGGTATTCCCGTTTTGTTGTTGTCCTCTATGTAATTACGCTTATGTGAATATGTTAAATCCTTCGTTGATCAATTTTGTCACTGATTTGAATTAATATAGCAGCACTGTATATTATGATGCGCTACCACGTTGTGAAACTATGTGTGTTGATTTCCGAATCGTTTGTTGCTGACTATAATGATTCGATGATCGATTTTGGGTGAGCCGTTGGATCGATTTTATGAACAATGCACGTTTACTTTAATGCACTTATTATTCCAATTGTTTTTATGGCTCCCGTTGCCGTTTGTATGTTGCACAATGAAATATACAAGGATATAGTGTGTTACTTGAGTTGGTTGTGTATTTTATATGTTAACTAATTTCGTGGTTTTTACATACCTGTTACCTGGCCCGGGCGTACCGCGCCAGGTGTCCGTATGTGGATTCGAAAACGAATTAAATTGTTTGTATTTATCCCTAAAAAGGGCGTCGAAAGGTCACCAATTGTCAATATACGCTTGTGAACAAGCACGAAAAACTGATTCCGGAGAATCCGAAATAAAAAACTAAAACGCACTCGTGTTAAATTTTACACTATATATATATGTATGTATATTTTACAAAAATAACTTAATTATTATAAAAGCTACGTTGTTAGCATACAATTTATTCGTATTGTTTTTACGGCCGATTTTGAATATTTTCTTTTATTTATTTTGGTGTTCGTAACCATAAGAACGATGCAAAATCTTTTTAACAATGGTTGTGTTTTTTACCTGTCACAAATAAAAAAAACCGCGAAAGAAGCTGGGTTCATGTCCTTTCTTTTCTTGTTTTGTGTTTGTTCGTTCTGTTGGTAAGCTTGCAATTGAATAGGTGCATTCTGTTTGTTACGAATGTGTTCGCGTGAGAATAGTTTTGATTGTTTATGTAAAACTGTGGCGGTGAGTAAATGTAGGAATGAATGAATGATTGAATCGTTGAGTGTAAGAAATGAGTGAATGAAAGAAATTAGTGAGCCGCTACAAAATAAACACTCGCTTGATTTCGAGGGATATACAATTTACCGAACAAATTTAAAAAAAAAAAAATCTTCGGGTGGTACAGTGATCTTGTTAAAAAAACAGATCATTCATTCGGAATCAAGGCCCTTTATACGAGAAAACTATACACAGCTACTTCCATCCGTGTGGGTGAGGGATGAAAAATATTCATTCTTTTCTCAGTATAAATACTTCTGGGAGTTAGTGACTGATCTCCTGCAAATTTTAAATAAGGACAGACAGCTTTGTGGTGTGTGGTGACTTTAGTACCAGATACAGCTCTTGGGATAGGCATGGCGAAAACAGAAATGGTCGCGTTCATTATGGTCTTTGCGAGACGCGCGACGTCCAAATAAAGTTTCGCTCTTGCAGCCATAAACGACGAGGTGTATGTTCTGAATGAATTTTGTTTAGAACACTTGCCTGTTGTCTTCAGAACAACTGAGGGTTTTAACATGGTCGGACAGACGTGTGATCATAGTGGGGCGCTAGATTACAAAAATGCTGACTGGCTAGGGTACAGGCTTTTTGTGCACTATAGGCTGGTAGTGGCCTCAGACAACCTGCTGAAATCGGTAGATGAAATTGAGGCAATGGTATCTCTACTAACACAAAGCATGAGTACGGGCTTAGAAAGAACTGTACCTCGGTTCATCAGGGCCTCCCTTGACTTAGACCTGATCAGGTATAGTAGACCAGCTTTCGGGTCACAATGTACATACTCGTATATGCTTACAGGCGCTGGACGAAAGCAAGGAATTTCTATCGTGGCATGCAACGTAAGAGACCCTTGCTTTACACATCAACTATGATAAATCGAATGACCAGGGACATACTGGATCAGATTCGTTTGCATTATCAGGCACAGTTCAGGGAAAAACTAGCTAGTATCGAGCCAGACAGGGTAAACTTATTTAAACACACTGAAACCGGCATAAACACACTGAAACCGGCATAAACTCATTGAAACCGTCTAGGATGAAGGGGACCTAATTATTGACCATCAGACGATTTCCGATAGGTTGGCAGACTATTACGAGAAAATATTCACCACAAAAGTTAGGTGTTACAGCATAGCTGTGAGGATGAATTGAGGGATATCTCCCGGCTTAAAAACAGAAAGCGCCTGATGTTGTGTGGGTTTCAAATTGAGCGATAAAGAATCTGCCGCTCTCTGGTATTAGGCTACTAGTGGTTATTATAATTGTCAATTTTGTTTACGGTTATTTTCCAATCACTTGGAAACTAATAAAGACAGTAGTCCTTCCAAAAGTTGGAAAGCCAGGAAATCCGGTGAACGCCATACCTATTAGTTTATTAAGTGATATGAGCAAGCTAGCAGAACGAGTGATTTGTCGACGATGAGCAGTTCGGATTTGTACACAGCAGGTCCACAGCTGATGCCCTGATAAGAATACCAAATTATGCGGAAAAAGCAAAAAGACACCATAAAATCGTGGCTGCCGTATTTCTGGACGTTAAAAAGGCGTTCGACTCGGAGTGGCATATAAACTGGTGTCAGTACATGACATCCCGATCCCGGTAACACCAGAGACGAGACGAATTTCAATGTACAGGTAGACTGCAGACATATCTTGACACCCTATTACAGTCGCTGGAATATAGACATAAATGCTGCAAAGACATAGCTAATGTTGTTTTATCCAAAAACGGGCTATGAGAACGAGTTAAAAAAGGACACCTCCATCATGATAGATAGACAAGTAGTGACATCCGGGGTAGGGTATCCGGGTGTGACCTTATCTAGCAATCTAAACTTTAAAAATCACGTAAAGAATATAAGAAAATTGACCGATGCTGCGTTCAGGATTCTCTTTCAGGTCCTAAACCGAGATAGTGGATTGGACTATTTAAATAAGCTCATCATATAAAACTCTTTATCAGACTCTAAACCTTCACTCTGTGTATAACTTACTATCACGTTGTCCGTGTGCAGAGGTTAATCTGAACCTCACGTATATCTTCATATATTTTATAAAATAAATAAAAACTACTAAATTACCAAATTTACAAGTAATTTGTGCCCTCTTTTTATTGTATTGCGTGTATAAGATATTAGTTGAAGCTATCTTATGAGGCACGCGCCGTTTAAATAATAAGAAACGTACTTTTTGAATTTTAAAATCGATTGGGGTCAATTTGACCTCAAATGCACGGAGCAAGGGTTAATCACGTATGTCGCCCCTGCCTGGTACGACTTGGCAAATAAAATACAAAAAAATGACCTACAAAACATTAAAACAAGGCACTGAGATTTGTGTTTAACAGTTCAGGCAGACTTCAAACATAAAACTATATGAGTATGCGGATATATAGACTGTTGGCCACTTCATTCACATACTGCTGGAGAGCGCAAATTTGTTGGCCTAATAACATCTTCAAATAAGTTACTAAACGAGATAGCGCACCTTTATTAGTTGCTGGTAGGTGCATTTTTGGTTTTGCTTGGCTGGCTAAAACAAATACATGATGAAAATCATGATATTACTTATTATTTTGTATATATTATTTGTCTTATTATTATTATTCCTTTTTTTACTTTTAAAATTTTTATTAAATCCTAGTTTTAAGCATAAGTTTTAAGTTAGTTTTAAGAAAACGAGCAAACCTCTAAATCTCATTAACAGTATTGTGCTTACTCAATATGTAAAAAAAAGTCAAATTATAGAACTAACCTAAAACCCACAGGCTTACTGTAGATAAAAAGAATATCATGTTTATGATAACTTTGTCAATGAATTCACTTTTTATTCTGATTTTCCTCTTCTTAACAATTATAAAAATATACCTTTTACTACTTATACAATAAACTGGTTCTAAATCGCCAATAATTCTTAACTGATAACTTAGACGCTATTTGTGACAATATTCTAATATTAATGAACTTTAAAAAGCAAATGATACAGCGGCATCTCTTATTAACTAGTTTAAAGTTAATTTTATAAAGTTTAATGTTTACAAGCAACATAATTTGAGCTACTTGATTAATTCAAAGTTGACAATGCCAATAACCTGTCAAAATAAAATGTATTACTTAAAGATAAGTTTAATAATTTTTAATAATTAATTAATCATAAATAATTGTAATGTTGGTTGTTTTTCTTTAACCTTCTCTCTGTGTATTGGTAAAAAAAATACGTTTCTTATTATTTATTTTGCTCAACTAATATCTCATTCACGCAATACAAAGAAAATCAGGCCCAAATTACTTGTAAATTTTGTAATCACCATAGTCTGAAATAAACCAAGCGCATTTCTGTGTATTGGGGTCAAAATGGCCCCAAGTTACTTCCATGCTCTATTTTCTACATAAATCAAAAAATTATTTACTTTTAATATCTATATGATTGTATTGCAAAGGGTGTTTTTTTAAGCCTGATAGAACTTAAAATTGTAAAAAATAAAACAAAAAATTAAATTTTTAAGAAACATATATTCTGGCAGATCTTAGTATACTCTGGCAAATCATCATGAATAGACTCACGCTTGAACAACGCTACGAAATTATTAAATTTTACTTTGAAAATCAGTCGTCGATTCGCGCAACTAATAAACCACTTCGTAATTTTTATGGCGCACATAATCGTCCATCTGAGCAAGCCATCCGTTGAACTGTGGATAGATTTCGTACCACATACTCTCAAGAGGATGCAATAACATCAACACGTCGAAGGAATGTGCGTACTGAAGACTCAATGGAGATCGTTACGGTCAATGGAGATCGTGACTGCACCATGATCAATGATTTTTTGTTTGAAAATATGGATGACATTGATCCGGACGAGATACGGTTTCAATAGGATGGCGCTACGCGCCATACTGCGACCGCAACCATCGACTTATTAAAATCAAAATTTGGCGATAACTTGATTTCGATTGGCCTCCATGGTCGTGCGATTTGACACCTCTCGATTATTTCCTATGGGACTACGTGAAGTCACTGGTTTATGCTGACAAACCAACAACAATTGACGCCTTGGAGGCCAGCATTATTCATGTTATTCGTGACATACGGCCAGCTTTATATGTCTGTGATGTGTTGTGCAATTTTTCTGCTAATCAGTAAGTGAGACTGAGAGAGAAACTGATTTGTTATTCACTTTTTGAATGTGTATTATTCTTATTATTTTGTCAAAAATGGGTGAAGAACCTTAAGTTATGACCCAAAACTGTCGAAAAATGTCAACAACTGTCAAAAACTGTCGGAAAGTGTCAAAAACTGTGCGTGTGATATTGAAAAAAAAAGAGGAAATAAAATATTCTTATTGTTTCGTGAGTACATTATTGAAATATACCGGATAATTTAGAAACTGTTCTAACTGGTTGAAACAGTTCTGAACGTTAATGAAGCTAAAATTGTACATTTTTCAGTTTTTTTCGCTGTCAAAAGGTCCTATCAAAAAATGTCGAAAACAAAGGTTTTAATAGACTCTCAAGAACTCGTGTCAAAACGTAACATAAACTGTGCTACAAATACTAGTTTTCGACACTACCCGTATCTGGCATATACCATATGTACATACCTATTCCTGATATTTTTCCTCATTTGTATTATTTTACCGTTATCGATATTTCGAATGATCGTTGAACGATATTTCTGGTTTAGTTTTTGTTTGTAATTCAAGGTGCTTAGTAGTAAAAATAGCTTATCCTGGTTGCAGATATTGTTATTATGGTGCGGAAAAGACAGCCAAGAGCCCCTTGGACTTCTCGATAGAGTTTCTACTCCTAAGGTATCAGCTGAAGCGGAAATAGCAAACGATACTATTGATGTGGAGTTTCCGATGGCGTTGTGCGTGAACAAGCTGCGCCGATAAACATTCGTAACTACGATGAGGATGAGATGATAAATTTTGGTAACGATTAACACTTTCAACTTGTCCCTGACGATCGAGGAAATGAATAAGAAAATGTTGAAAATGTGACTGTTGAGGATAAAGAAAGAAACAAACACTGGTATGTGGTACTATGCCCAAAATAAAAAAAACTATCGGAAAGTGGAGCTTGAAACCTCCGATTGTAACCAAAACACGCAACTTTCTCCTACTGCGAGAAAGAGAAGGCTTGACGGTTTAAACAGCAATAAATCAAACTACTCAGTTACTATAGCTGTCTAAGACAGGAGCGGCTAAAAATCGATAGATTGGCAGCATTCCAATATATATGGAATATGTCCTTGGCAAACATTCGAGGACCTCATAAACCATCATGAAATTTAATCATTGATCAACAATTGGCTCTAGGTCAAGGGAGATATTCTTTCCGACAGTATATTGGTACCTTCGAAGCCAGAGAAGTTTAGAATTAAAATATTAGAATTAAAATATTCTGGCAAACAATTCTTAACCATTGAACGCAGAAGTATATGTTGGTAGGCAACCAAGGGAGCATAAGAAATAATAATTACATTGGACAACTTTTCCACTAGTTGTTCTTTAGCCGATTAACTTTTGCAGACAAAAAATACACTAATTGGTACAATTAGATGAAATAAAACCGGTCTTCCCAAAAAGTTTAGTAGTAAGGTGAAATTAAAAACACGAGAAATAAAACCTTCAAAATTCTGTTTTGATATCAACCAAACACTTGTACGTTTTATTCCTAAACCAAATAAAAACGTTTTGGTATTATCAACTTTACACAACAATAACGGAGTAGACCGTGAGTCTAATATAACTACCTAATTAAATTTTGGATTATAACGCAACAAAAGATGGACACGTTCTATAAATTAGTGAGAACCTGTACATGCAAAAAGGAAACTCAACGATAGCCGATGGTGTGATTTTTTAACCTTACTGACCTCGCTGATGTGCAGCCTTTAGGTTTTGTATAAAAGCGCCAACCGCCCCTTTGTATGAAACTCGGAAAGCGTCCGAAAGAAAATCATTTCTAAAAGAATTGGCTAAGCAACTGGTGCAGGCCAACGTGTTGGAGCGGCTCTATAACACTCGAAAGTAATTAAAAATAAGGTCAGGAATCGACTTAATAGGTTACAAAGCATTACCAATAAGCGGGAATTAACAGGCGAAGAAGTGACGGTTAAGACGGTTAGCAAACGACGAAGATGTTACTTGAGCCATAAATCATCTGATATGAAAACCAGAACAAGATGTCATTTTTGTAATGAGCCATTTTGTTCCAACCACACCAAAATTATATGGATAGAATGCATAAAAAAACAGGGAAATGATTTCGGATGAAGAGGAAGTGGCATCAGATACAGATTACGCATCTTACATATGAAATACATGAAGATATCTGTGGGGTCAGATTGACCCCTATACGCAAACAACGTGATAGTAAGCTATACACAGAGTGAAGGTTAAGGTAATCATTGATTATTTGAATTATGCGGTGCTTGAACACGGTTTAAATAATTATTATCAACATATTCAAAAAAAGTATACGAACAACAATTATGTAATATTCAAACTTTCTAGAAAATAAATTTACCACCAAATAAATAAAATTAAATTCTGAGAATTTATTAAAAATGTATCTATATAATAAATTTTTTTTTTCTCTCCCTACTGGGAAGGGTTAGCACTTAGCAGCATAATGTTGGTCTAAGATTTAATAAATAAATAAATTATTAAAAGTCACCATCCATTTTCTTGAGAATATTTTTAATTTTATTATATCTTCTTTTGCGTACATTTTCATTTCCCTGCTACAAAAACAGCTGTCAAGCAACCTTGAACGCTTTCTATTAAAGTTTTTAAAATGTTTTTTTAGATTTAATTTTAAATGAATTATGACATTTATCTAAGGTTACACCAAAAGTTGAATAGGTTCAGGGATTAAATTATTTATTAGGTTATATGAAATTACGTTTTTTCTATCATTAAGAGTGAAGGGTTTAATTTAATTTTTTTTTTTTAAATTCAAAAAAAGTTGTGTTCAATGTTGTAGTAGAGCAGTTTCTCACTTATTTCATTACTATTGCGTCAGAATGTCATTGTCGTTGTTGTATGCTTTAAGATATTATACTTATGATATTATAAAAATAAAATAGTACGGCAAGTAAACTTTTTTTAAAAATATTTTCAGATGATATGAAAAATGTCAATAAAGATAATGGAAAAAAGTTTGAGACCAGATGATACAAGGACATAATATAAGATATAGTATACAACAAAAAAAAAATTAAATGCAGTTTTCTTTTTATGGGTTTTCATCATTATAGAATTTTACCGCTATTCAATGGAACTGTGTACAGAAGGTAAGAAAAGCGATGAGCAAGAGAGCTTAGTTTGACTGGTAATGGATAGTTTTGGTTGTTATACCTACATATTTTAATATGGTTTATTCACCTGACCTAGATGCTCGCGCTAAACTTTTTTTTTATTATAGTTAAAAAATAAATTTTGAAATATGTGTTCTCGAAAATGTACAAAATTCGTACTACATCGGATATATTATTATTCGAATTTCTTGAAAATCTAAATTCAAGCACTAAATGATGATACAAGCAATTTGTCATTTTAAAATATTAAATCAAAATTTTCATTCTCTGTGATGAAATATCCCATTTTCCCAGTTTTGTTTTTATCCTTCTTTTATAGCGAAAGATGTCTGAATTTATCAATACAAATCTCTTATATTTTTTATGAATATTTTAAACGTTAAATCCCTTTACAGTTACGTGAATTTTTTTCTTTCATATTTGCTTAAATCGCAAAATTCGATATTCTTCGGATATATTGTATGTATTTTATCTTTGGAAAAATGGTGTAGCTTAAAAAAATGGATAAAAATCGAAACGACTGAGATGTCATGGATAGGGTCATTTAAATAATAATGTTAAAGTTCGGAGAGGGATTTACCGTTATTATTAGCACTAAAATATCGATGAGCTAAGGAAAAGTAGTTTTTGAAAGAAGGTATTTTTACTGTTCGTATTTTTAATACAATATTAAAAATATAACTTTCATATTAACGAAACATATTTTGCTCTAATAAGCATAACAGATTTTTCATAAAAAATACAAATTTTTCAATGTGTGTTGGTGTAGGCATAATAATATCTCATTCTCGTTTTGTATTAAATATTTTAAAATGTGTTTCATCAGAAAACAATAAAAAAGATGCAAGTCGTCATTTTTAAAAGGATTTTTTGTAATATTTCAACGCTGTATTTATATAAGTAGAAATTCATTGCCCCTTAAAGTACTACGTGGAAAATCCACTGATAGGTTGCCTGAAACAAAACGTCATTTGGGCAAGATTCATAACATGTACTTATTGAAGAAAACATAGTACAAAGATCGCTTCATTGACATAGGAAATGAAAGGAAAAAAAACGGTCAATTTTAAATTTAGACTCCTTCATGTGTGTTGGCCATAACGATGTTTTCTTAACAATGTCTTTCAAAATTATCGAGTTAACACGTGCTGATTGAATTTGACGAAGAAAATTTGTAAAGGAATTTGGCTGTATTAGTATAATTCGCTAATACAAAACACCATTGCTCAGACTCAAAAGTAGCAAAACAGACGTAGCTGAAAATCGACTTTATCTAATCAGCAAATCAATTAATCAAGCAACTGAAACGAATGGTAGTAAAAAAGAGCGCACCATCGCAGAAGGATCTTGCGAAGCATTACATAACAACAAGATATGCTATAAATCACACTGTAAAAAAATGGAATTAACATTGGTTAGAAAAACGTTATATTTCTTCGCTTTGGGAGTATACAAGCAGTACAATCAGAATAAATAGCAAACATCTATTATCACTGTCGATGAACAGTGGTCGAGTGTTTTAACAGAACATATGTTAGCTGAGCCAAAATATATTCGAAGTGTTATGTTCACTCCCCTGACATTTAGTATTAGCCAATGTATTAGTAGTAAGGTTATGTAATTGATGATTTTATTTTTTATTTGAATTATGATTGTTACAATTCCAATCTGGGTGGTAGAAGTCAGTTTAAAAATTAGATTTTAAGTTTAAAAATTTGCCCCTTCAGTTTTTTCATCAATATTTTCTTATTTCTTGCTGACGTCATTACACGCAGCTACACTCGATAAATTCATGGGTTTATCAAGTGTAACTAAAAAATAAGCTACAATTGTATTTATTTATTGCTGTAACAGCTTAAAATGTATATTTAAATTAAAAGCAGTACACATTCGCATTTTATGAGTTTTTTTTTTTTTTTCTGTTTACAGAGAATAAAAGAAATTTACAATTTATCGAGTTCTAGCAGAACCATCTTGATATGAATAGAGCCGTCATGTAAAAAATGAACTTAAAATAAAGGACATAGAAACACTAAAAAATAATTTATTTTCATAGAGTTTGTATGAAAAAACGCGATTTCGATTGACGAAAAAATATGAATGAAAAATTAAACCTAGATAAATAATTTTTTCTGAAATTACTAATAAACTACTCAATGACTAACTCATTTAAAGCACAGATTCTCAAGCTTCCCCATTTTCCAGATATAATCAAAAGAAAATAAGGGAATTAAATTAAAAAACGTTCTACAACAACAACAATATGTATTAAAAAGAGAATATTCTATTTCATTACGTCATCACTTATTCACAACTAAAATCAATGGTAAAAAAAAGACAATACGTTGAACAACTAAAATCAAAATAAATCAAAGAGAGTCAAAGAGAAAAAATTATAATAATATGCATTGAGCGCGAAGAAATCAAAAAAATCAAATCAACCCAGATTGTTATGCATTACAAATAAACGGCATAACCAACAAACATTAACTGTAATATAAATGCCTTATTTATTTCTCAAGTATTAAAAATATTATTGTATTTAAATTAAGACACAGCTGAAAATAAATGCAACATGATTAAAATTTGGCATCGATTTTTAGGAATGATATCAAAGGGCCGAATGTCGAAGGGCCGAATGTCGAAGGGCCGAATTTGTCGAAGGGCCGAATGTGTCGAAGGGCCGAATGTCGAAGGGCCGAATGTCGAAGGGCCGAACGGGTCGAAGGGCCGAATGGGTCGAAGGGCCGAATGGGTCGAAGGGCCGAATTTTTTTTTGTTTTGTTTTGTTTTTAGAAATATAATTTTTAAAATTTGTTGTTTTAAGGAATATTTGGTAATTTTTTTTTGTCAAATATAAATTAATTTCTTATGAATTTATGTATTTTATTATATTTAATCTTTGGAAATTTTATCGACAAAAATATTGCATTAATTGAGGTTGTTTATATTTTGCATTCCTTTTGGTATTATCAAGTGAAAAAATATTTGTACATAATAGGTATTTTACCAAAACCAAGTCTTATTATATCAATATAAATGGAATATATATGTACATAGGTATAAACATATGTATTACTTTTGTAGTATAACCCGCTCGTATATAATAACAAAAGGCGAAGGTTATTTTTTTCAAATATGCGTACCAAATGTAAATAGATTTTAAATAAGAAAAAATAATTTGGTCATAAAATGTCATAAAAATTTAATTTTCTCCTGTTTTTTAAACTGATAATAATATTCTTTCATTTACCAACTATGTTATTTCTAGAACATTATATAGTTTATTATTATTGTTTTAGAAAAAAAAAGTAAATAATGAATCCTAATTATCGGTCGGCTTTCTTTCAATCTCACTATACGAAAATGTATTTTTTTTTCTCTGCACGACGAATGCGTAACAAACAAAGGGATGGAAAGATTTTTAAAAGGTGGATCTACAAAAAAGTGTTTTATTGATGTTTTCCATTCATTAAATCATAAATTACAACATTATGTATTTTGGTAATCCTTTTATTCTATATAATCCGCTCCTACGTGCGGCACGCAGTGCGACATGTTTGCTGATCCCGGCTCCTACGTCCCCCGAAGCTCAAATCTAAAGCCCCTCGGAGGGCTAAGCGGGGGGGGGGGAGCGCAGCGACCTCCCGCGTGCCCGTGAGAGTTACCGAAGCCGTTAGCCTCTACAATTCCAAGTTAAATTAGTCGATGTCATTTTTATTCAATTTATTTTCCTCAGAATAGAGAAAAAAAAGTACGGGAAATTGTTATGCAAGATTTTATATTGCAATATTTTATAATTGCAACTTTTTGTAATTGCAATATTTTGTAATGAAAAATTTACATACCCAAGTCAGTTCTCCTATGTCCCTTATTTTAAGTTAATTTTTTATATGGGCAGGCATTTATCTACATACATCAAGATGGTTCATATTCAATTAATAAAAAACAAATTGTAATAATTACACAAATTTTATTTAAAATTATAATTCCAGAAGTTAGTTTCTCTTTTTGAGCTTTTCTTCTTTTTCTAGATATATTTGTCCATGATGTAAATAGGTATATAGAATAACTAAAACACATAATACAACATTATTTATTTATGACTATGTACATGGACACATCAATAAAACTCTTTTTTGTAGATCCACCCTTCTAAAATATTTCCATCCCTTTTTTTTATGCATTCGTCGTGTAGAGCAAAATAATACATTTTCGTATAATGAGATTCAAAGAAAGCCGACCGATAATTAGGATTTTTTGTTGCAAAAGACAAATTCCACCACTTAATTTTTGTTTTTCTAAAACAATAGTAATAAACTATATAATGGTCTAGAAAATAACATCGTTCGAAAAAAATGAATATTATTATCAGTTTAAAGAACATGAGTAAATTGAAATTTTATGACATTTTATGACCAAATTCTTTTTTCTTATTTAAAATTTATTTACATTTGGTACGCATATTTGAAAAAAATAACCTTCGCCTTTTGTTATTATATACGAGCGGGTTGTACTACAAAAGTAATACATATGTGTATACCTACATATATATTCCATTTATATTGATATAATAAGACTTGGTTTTGGTAAAATACCTATTATGTACAAATATTTTTTCACTTGATAATACCAAAAGGAACGAAAAATATAAACAACCTCAATTAATGCAATATTTTTGTCGATAGAATATCCAAAGATTAAATATAATAAAATACATAAATTCATAGGAAATTAATTTATATTTGACAAAAAAAAATTACCAAATATTCCTTAAAACAACAAATTGTAAAAATTATGTTTCTAAAAACCAAACAAAAAAAAAAAAATTCGGCCCTTCGACCCATTCGGCCCTTCGAACCATTCGGCCCTTCGACCTATTCGGCCCTTCGATATTCGGCCCTTTGACACTTTCGGCCCTTCGACACATTCGGCCCTTCGACATTCGGCCCTTCGACCCATTCGGCCCTTCGACATTCGACCCTTCGACATTCGGCCCTTCGACATTCGGCCCTTTGAAATTCGGCCCTTCGTACCCATTCCGATTTTTATTCCCAAACATTAATGACCCATTCAAAATAAGTTTTTGTTTAGAATATTTGAATTGTCATAACATTTGAGAGCGGTGTATAAAATAAAATAGCTCTTACTTATTATTCCCATTCCTAGATGTCACTTAACACACAAATAAAAACAACAGGGATTCGGGCTGAGTAAACGATTTGAAAGAAAACTTTTTACGTAAAATTACCTTAATTTCTTTCATAGCAATGGTTTAATTTTAGTAAATTTATAAAAAAATTATATTAAATTAATTATTATTACAATTTAATTATTACTATAGAGGAAAGCCACCAAAAATATGTTTAACCAAATCAAAAATCAGACCGATTTTAGAATCCGACCGGTTCGATCACCTATTTGATTCTTTTTATAAGTTTTTCATTGTATGCGACATCTATGGTTTAATCAAAATGTCGTTAATAAAGCATTGCCACATGATATGAATCTGTATTCGGATAGATTTTTGTCATGTGGCAATGCTTTTAGAAGGAGACTAAAAAGAGATGGTTATAATTGTTTATAAATTTTATGTTATGACGTATTTTACAACAACAACATTCCATAAAAGTTTAGCAATAGTTTATATTCCAAGAGGATTTTCACAAAGAAATAAACTCTTTCATGATTCGATTTTTCAATCAAATAAAATTACATGTTTTATGAACATTTTCGTATAAAAATAATGTAAAAGCTGATAATTCTTATAGACTAAAAATGTAAATGAAAACAATCGTTTGCCCAAATAGTTTCATAGTAAAGAAAAAATTTTATGTACTTTATTTTAAGCTTAGTAAAAAATACAGTCAATGTGGAGGCTCTTATTTATAGAGTAGGCTCTGGTTCTAGTGCAGTTCTCATGGAAAACACGACTAGTAAAAGGCGAATGTAAAAAAAACACAAAAAGTTAAGCTCTTGTTCATTCACAAAACGGTGCATCTATATACCGAGTAAAAAACTGACCACGTGATAACGCATTATAAAATTGATTACGAGTACGAATTAAAAAAAAAAATGGCAACGGTATATTACTATAATCCATAATTAAATAAAGAATAATGGAAAATTAAGCTGAAACAATTCAACTGTGGTGGACTAACAAAACAAAAGTACAAATATCATCAGTAGAATCATATAATCGAAGAGAACAGAACAGGAAATATAGAAATTCCAGTGTACAAACGATTGTTATAAACACAATAATATGTATCTAAGTCTATGTTAATTGTAATAATGCATGTTTCCCTAGCAGTTAATATAAATATTTCAAATCAAAAACCATTATATGATTTTATACCATTACATTACCGTGGCTGACATCTCAATTATTGATTACAAATTTATTTCAAATAATGTTTATTATGATTACTTTTCTAAATGTAACTACATTGGTATATCAGGCGATTCTTTAGAGACACCTGGCTCTTTGGAAGCTAAACTGGCTTTTTCAAATAATTTGGTAATTTCGCATAAATTACATATAGTTAATGATAAATTACCGTATTCCAATCACACTGTGAAAAAATGGAATTAACGTTCTAGGCAAACGTGTATCATTACTGCCGATGAGTCAAAATGATTTTCATGGGAATATCATATAATAGTGCAACTGAACATATTTTAGTTGAGCCAAAATATATTCGGAGTATTTATATGGTGTTATTATAAACTTCAACACCATTAATTCGAAATGCTAAATCATTGTATATCGAATAACGAATGGTTAGAGGTTTCATCAGGATTCTACTGCAGCTCCCCCTTCGTAGAAAACTATACAATTTATGGAAGATAAAAGTATCGTTTTTCTTAAATTAGAGATACTTAGATTATTTATATATGTAGATAGATGGGACAGCAAAATTTTTGTTTTGAACCTTTTTTGTTGTGGTATCATCGATCGCTGCTTGATAAAACGCACGGTTCGTTTCGAATTGGATTTCATTAGGTTATATTGCGATATGTAATATTCATTGACATTCGTAATTTTATCCTTTTAGTTTGTTTCAACGGCTACAATATTTTTAAAAGAGCTAGGCTGTCATTTTTACAAATTAAAATATTTATATAAAGAGTTGGTTGAGCCTCTCGTAACTGGATTTGCCAACGTGGTAATTGCATATACCGAATTACTACCTAAGTTATACTTTTTTCATATACATATAGAAAAAAATATATAGTAAAAATATGTTTAGTTAATTTTACATTGATGACAATTTGCACGGAAATCAAAAAATCTACAAATTCTGTAGAAACGCTACTTAAAATAACCCTCTCCAAAATGATCAACTAAATATTGAAGGGAAGAAGCCAGCATTTTTTACAATATTTTAAACAGGAAAAAAACACTTTAATTCAAAATAAACAACATTATATAATCCAAGCCAATTAATACACTCACCCAAAATTCCATTTTTATGTGTTGGGTGTAAAACCAATATTGGCATTTACCAGTTATAAAGCAAACGATAACTTTGTAAATTATTTCCAGGATGTTCATCGTTAAATTTTTCATATTAAGGCAGCAATGGATATTTTTTGCACTACTACTGTGTAAAAAAAAAACGTTAAAATAAAAAAAAAATCAATTCCATCAACCTTAAATATTCACACAGCTACCACCTTCATATTTTATTTTGCAATTATTATTTTAATCGAAAGGATATTAGCTAGCTAACATAAATGTAAATAATGAATTTTTGACATTCTATTCCAATATTTTGTGGGTTTGAAGTTAAATCCCCACATTGCTTTTTATTTACCCTGTTTATACATATTAAACAAGAAGGAAATTATGGAATTTTATTTCCAATTATGTCGGAAATATAACACAATATGGCTTCTTATTTAATTTAAATTGATAACATAAATTATGTTTGATGTTTATTGTTTACTACTCGTCCTTTATATAAAAAAATATGTCGAACGGTAATTAATCCTTTTAATTTATCTTTTGTGAGGACTGTAAGAATAAGTATAATTCAAGCTTTAAGGTTACTTACTAATCTAAAATGTACACAATAAAATTTTTCATAAAATAACCTCTGGCTGCCAGCAACCATTCTTGTAGAGATATCAAAGTGTCAAAATCTTTAAATGAGTTATTTACTTGTTTCTAATAATAATGGTATGCATCAAAGGAGTAAAATAGCAGATTATTGCCCGAGTAAAGCAAATACAGCCTGAGACCGAAGGCCAAGGACGGTAACTGAACGAGATTAATAATCGCCATTTACTCCTGGGTCGCATACGATATTTTACTACGACTTCATTTCTATTAAAACTAGCCAAGGGCACATTTCCCTAAAAAATTGATTGTAATTAATAATTTTTAATTCTTTTTGGTAAACAATTTTTTGGATTCCCATTCAAGACCTTCATTTAAAAATCATTTTCATCGCACATGTTGGATTCCTCCACGGTTAAGAAATAAAATGATATTTTAGTGCCGTTCAGTATCAACAGGGTTAATCATATCACGCAAGAAAAGGGTTCACCATGTACGATAAAATTAATAGTGTATATGGTAGCAATGCGGTCTAGAATATACAAGCCATACTGCTGTCTACGTCACTCAATTTATGTCGACAGTTCCATTAATCTTCTACAGATGGCATAAATGCTAAAAAAATGAAAAATAATAAAACAAATGGTGGAAAATATAAAAACAATTAGTACTATTTCAAACAGCAAAAAGGAAACAGATGAATTTTTGCGTATTTTTTTCGTAATCGACCAATTCAATTTTTTCGGTAATTTTTGCTGTTTTTTTTTGTAATTTAAAATTCAGGTAAGTAGAACTGAAATTGTTTGTGTCCATTTATATATATTTAATATAAAAAAATTATAATATTTATCGTTTATTAATTCGGTTGCAAACTAAGCTTACATGAATTTGTGGCAATCCAATCTAGTGAACCGTTATGACACCGTTTTTAAAGTCTCCGATAAATTTGTTTTTAATAGAAAAAGTTTTGTGATAAAATTGTTAAATTTAAATTTAATTTAATAAATGAAATTGTTTTTAATAGAATAAGTTTTGTGACAAAATCGTTAAATTTAAATTTAATTTAATTTAAATAAATTTTTTGTGTTTATATAATAAACAAAGAAAAAGGTTAGAAATGTGTTAAAAAGCGTTCGCATGCAAAATTTTACTGAAGCAAGCGCTACTGATGGCGGTTATAATTCCCAAAAGAGGGGATTCAATTTGTAAAATGTTTAGTTAAGTGATTGTGTTTGTCTAGATATACACAAAGTCATTTAGTGGCATTTGGAGTTCGGCCTGTCCTAAAATGTGTGATTTATCTAAATGTATCGAAAATAAATTGTTACATTGTTTATTTACCGGGTGGTGGTTCAAAAAACGGTTGGGTGTGTTGGACGAGAATAGTCAAAATGTTATGTTTTGTGTATATTTAGGTTTTAAATAATTTAATCAAACATAATTAATATTAATTTTTCAGAAATGCCAGTTTGTAGTGTGCCTTATTGCACAATAGTTTATAATTCAGAGGTTCGCGGTTTCAGCTTTCCCAAAGAACCTGAACTCCGTGCAAAATGGCTTGAGTTAATTGGGATGAAAAATTGGCCGTTAAACAAAAATCACCGCATCTGCCAGCACCACTTCCAAGACGAAAACATAATTAAGAGTGTAGTGAAACAACTGCCCAGTGGTAAGCAATTAAACATTTTTTCGGTTTTTATTTTTTAATTATGCCTTCATATTTTAAAATGGATATATTTTTGAAAACAGAAGATATTCCTTAGATTTGTCTGTTAATTTTATTTTAATTGTTTTTAAGTTATTAGCATTTTATAGACAAATTAAATTAAAACAATTCCACACGTTATACATATCTTATTTGTCCTGATATTTCGACTCGAGTCATAATCATAGAAATTTGTATAAATATCTTTTTAAAATATTTTAACTGATGAATTTATTTGTCTTAGGCAAACGTGTTATGGTACCGAACTTGCGTTGGAGATTACGAAACGGTGCAGTTCCAACTATTTTTTCCAAAGAACATGATATCCAACAAAATATTCTTAAATGGAAAATAATGGAAGAACAAGAAATTCAGAAATTCCAACAGAAAATAGCGGACCGCATTACAACACTTCAAGATATTCTGGATAAAAAAGATAAGTATCAATTTCCTGATTGGACTATTCAATTGTGGCATTCCAATTTACTAGTTTATAAAATTAAAATTAGTTCTGAAGGAATTCCGTCTATGTGCTTCTCATTTTTTATTGATAGTACCCTTGTTGTCACTAAAATATTTGAAAATGATCGTGAAATAAAAAATTTCAAATTTTATTTAATATTGGGAGTTAAATTAAAAATTAGTACTTTTTCAAAATTTATTTCATTTATTACACATTTAGAAGATAATGCAAATGATTTAGTAGATTCTCGCGACGCATTTAATAAAATCAATGAACATTTAAATATATTAATAAATGATGAGAAATACATAGATAAGCGTAAGAGTTTAACTTTTTTTCAAGAACAAATAAATTTAGTTAATTTAAAATCGCCTAGATACTCGTCGGACACTTTACTTTTTTCGGCACTTTTTCTGTATCGGCCGCATATAATTTTCTTCGCGAATCTAAACTATTAGTTTTACCTTTTCAAGGATATTTAAAATCTTTCAATATCGGTAGCACAAAAACGGGTTCTATTCATTTAAATTATTTAAAATCAAAATTATTGAAATCTGGCGAATCTAACAAATTTGTAAATCTTTTGTTAGATGAAATATATGTAAAGTCGGCCATAACATATAAAGCTAACAAAATTCAGGGAATCGCGCAAAATGAACATTTAGGCAACTCCGAAGTTGAAGCTGCAAATACGGTACAAACGTTTATGATCACTTCGTTATACTCCCAAAGCAAAGATGTAGTCGGTTTATTTCCATGTAAATCACAAGATACTGCGCTTCTTCTTAATTGCACAAATAATATTTTAAATCTTCTTAATGAATCAGGGTATGAGGTTGTATCTATTATTACTGATAACAACCATATTAATCGTAAACTTTTAAAGAGCTTTGTGGAGGTCGGGAATTTCAGCCATATTTTCTTTCAAAATTTAATTCAACAAAGAAAATATTCCTTTTGTTTGATTCTGTGCATTTACTCAAATGCGTAAGAAATAATTGGCTAAAGGCTAAAACCTTTCAGTGTCCTAAATTTGATTTAGTTGACACTGATTTCGATGCCAACGTTAAAGATCTCGAGTCAATATTTAATCACGAAAACTGTTCGGTCAGGCAAGCTCCAGCTTTATCCCATAAAGTTCTGTTTCCAAATTCCTTCGAAAAACAAAATATTCACTTGGCAATTAAATTATTTGACGACAAAAACATATCAGCATTAGATTATTATTATAAAAACAAAATTTTAAATTTAAATCCGGGTACCGCGAATTTCATTAAAATTATTTGGAAATGGTGGAGCGTTGTTAACGTAAAAAATTATTCTAAGGAGTTTCATAAACTAAACGAATTCGCGCGGCCTGTGTTTAGTCTAGATCAATCAAATTATAAATTTCTTGAAACTTTTGCTTTGTGGCTCCAATCTTGGAATTGTCCTGAACAGAAACATCCATTTAAATTAAGTAAAGAGACTTATTCGGCTTTACTACATACAACATCGAGCATGCTTTTATTAATTCCATATCTGTTTAATGAAATCAAATTAAAGTACATTTTACTCGGGAAATTCCAAACAGATCCGCTAGAGGCTCGATTCGGACAATATCGACGGATGTCGGGAACAAACTATGCATTTCGGTGCAAAATATAATTGAATCTGAAAAAAAGTTAAAAATTTCTAGCCTATTAAAACTAAATTTAAAAAAGGACCAAATTGCCTTAAAAGAATTTTTTGCTGATTTTAGATCGAATGAATTAGATGTGGACATCGACCAGGATTTAGCGGATGCAGTACTGGAAACTTCAGATTACCTCGAAGTGTTAGAAGAAAACGTCTCAACATTGATATTCATTGCGGGGTATGTTGGGCGTAAGGTGAGTGGAAGGTGAAATGCACTAATTGTACAAAAATTTTAATTTCCAATAAAGATTTAAATTTAGATTCCCAAAGTAATTTAGAGTATATTTTAAAATTAGATCGGGGCGGTTTAAAATATCCATCACAATTTTCATTGAATATCGGGGTTTCCGCTTTTAAAGTGTTTGAAACATTAATCGGAAGTTTCGAGAGAAAATTTTTAAATTTACCTAATCAAAAAGCTTTTTTAAAATTTTTAATATTAGATTAAACTGACTATATGATTAGTGATAAGTGTAATTGTTCTAACGACCACTTAGTTTTGACGGAAAAAACGGTAGCCGTTTGGTGCAATATTTTGTTGAACAATTACACTAAGAATAAAAATAGTGCAATTCATGCTCTGACAACATCCACATTTAAAAATAAATTCAAAAGAAAACTACTAACTCTTAGTAATTAGATTATTTTGTATTGCTTTGAAATTATTTGTACTTTTGTTTTATTTAATTTAATTTTATTATATTAATTTTTAATATACATTATTTATTTTAAATCTGTGATGTAACTTATATATAAATATATTATTAGGAGTAGATTGTTGCATTGAATTTAAGTGAATATTTTTTTTTGGAAACCTTAATTTAAAAATAAAAATATTCCTTAATTATTCAATCAAATAAAAATTTTAATCTATCTTTTAAATTATTTTAAATATTTAATTTCAAAATGTGTGATACTGATTATATTTGGATTTGTGATTAATTTGTGATTTTATTATATAAAGAAAAATAATTATTGTTTCAATATATATATGTAAATAAATTTTGCCTGAAAATGTTAATTATTTAATTTTTACATTAATAAAAGTATAACTTAATATAATAATAACTTAATTATAATAACTAACAAAATAATTATTTTAAATATTTAATTTCAAAGTCCGTGATTTTATTTAAATTTGCGATTAATACAATATGTAAATATATTAAATATTCTGTAGAAATATATTTTTTTACTGTAAATATATCTTTTTAAAAATTGTAACTTAATTGTTAAATTTATAACTTTAAAAATAATTAATAAATTTAATTTCATCATTTAAATTAATAATATGCAATTGTGAATAACTACATAATTTTGAAAATGTTCAAAGCTCTTTTAATGTTATTTAAGATAAATTAAATAAAATTTAAAAATAATAATTTACCTAACATTAAAATTCTTTTTTAAAATTTGTCTGTTTTATTTCATTTTTTTTATGTTTTTAGTTTATAATTAACAAATTAATTTTAAACAATTATTAACTATCCGCACCTACCTAGTTAGAGGAACGACGCACCATAGACTGTAGCATACGCCAAATTTTCCCAACCAAGTAACTTCCTTTTTTGGTTCACCTTACTTTCGGAGGATGCGAAAGTAAATTAAACTTAAAAAAAAAAATGACGGGGTAGAGAAGTTTGGCATATTTCACAGTTTATGGTGTGTCACTGTTGAACATGTTCCCCTACACATATTTTATTTCTCCAGAAATGTCGACTTAGGTAGGATAGCAAAATAGGAATTTTTGAATAAATGTCTAATTAAAATATTTGCATTAAATTATTTTTTTTTTAAATGCCATACGTTTCTTCTGCCATTCTTTTATTATTATATATTATATATGTTATTTTTTTTTTTTTAGATAAGACACTTCCGAAAGTTCCTTTTCTGATATTCAAAGATTTTTCGCTCATAAGTTCTTCCCAGTTGCTGTTGATATTTTCCAATTTCACAATAAATTTGAAATGCTTTCGTTGATGATTACTCCTTTAAGCACACTTATTTCGTAGATTTCATAATAATCTGCTTATTATTATATTAATTATCTAATCTGAAATGTATATAATAGTGCTATTAAACAAAAGATTCATGCTAGACAACTTATAAGACAAAATGAATACATATCACGTATAAATTATCCATAGAGAAAAAGTAAGGTTATGTATTTGAACAATACAAATGTTTTATTTTCTTTTAAAATTTAGCACAAAATATTATAATAATTAATACTTACAATTTATTTTTAATCCGGTTTTTAATTATATGGTAAGTTTTTAATTCTATGGTTATTTAATTCTATAATAAATTACCAAACTCTGTTTCACGAGAAATTTCATTTTGAACTAAAAAAAAAACAAAAAGTTTGTTTACAAAACAAAATTTTTAGTTAACTATACTGCCATCTAGGTTATGTCGATGAAATAAAAAATAATAATTTTTGCTTTTAGCAGTATGGCTTGTATATTCTAGACGGCATTGATGGTAGTTACATATATTATAAATGCAATTCCGCTTGTAACTCTTAGTAATGAATGCATAGCTAGTTAAATACAATTCTGCATACTATATAATTTTAGTTGATAATAATGCATGTACATTTACTAAAGTTACATTTATGAAATATGAAATTCTGCTTATAATTCTTAGTAGATCTAAGTAATGAATGTATATAGTTGTGTTTATCAACTACGCAATTCTGCATATAATTCTTAAGTAAAAAATTTTAGTATAAATCAGACAAATTGACTAATAAATTCAGGATTAACCAAACCATATTCATCGGTATTTCACTCTCTTGTAATAGCCGCCACCAAGCGGTGAGCTCAGAATAAAGTCAATAAAAATAGATTAAAGCTGAGGCGGAATCTAACAAAGTGGTCCGTCCAAATTAACGAAGCCGGAGATCTTGTCGAGACTGGGACAAAACCGACAGTGAAACTTTTACTAGCAACAATGCAGAAACTCATGGATCAAATAGCTGACCTTCATAAGGAAATTAGCATGTTGAACAAGAACAACACATGAAATGTTTCACGGAACAATACTTCGAGAATATTGATAGACAGTATCAAACTATCGTCATGCAAATAACCACGAACATATAAAGAACGGAAAAAAGTATACTAACAAACCAGGCAACGGACATTCGGCTACCACGAAATCTGGGATTACCAGAAGTGAACCGGATTCCGTGACACATTCAGCAATCTGATCCAAGAAAACACACAGACAGCGACACCCATAAAATCAACTATTTAAAGTGTTGGAAGATGCGGCGCGGCGGCCAAATTAATCAACCACCTCCAACCAACAGAAAAAATTAACCAGGAAACAGCTGATTTCAACACATTTAAATACGTTGTTGGGTCAGATAAATATAAATGTATAGAGTCTGCCACTGCGCTGAGAAATCTTTACGATACAACTGAATGTTTGTATGGAATGCGGAATACACGGGTAAATATTGAATTCAAATATTGAACTCAATACTAATCTTCACCTTGTCTAAAAAACTGGACAACGAGTTACAACGACTCTGTGAGATTTCCTTGGCAAATCCAAGGGAATTCTAGTCAACAACGGAATTTTTAAAATTCGTGGAAGGAACATTGAAATCATTAAAGGCCAATGGCAACCAAAAGCCAATAATGACGCCAACAACCTCCACAACAACAAGAGAAAACAAAGGTCAAACAGTTAAACGTGCCTTTGTATCAACAACAAGCATCGGTGTCTACTGTAGAGATGGACATAAGATTAATGAACGCGGAAGATGCAGCAAATTAAGGTCCAGCGAGAGATCGCTAGTAGCGATGCTACATAAGTTATGTAGAAATTATTTAGCGGAACATGAAATAAATGAATTTAAGCAACGTAATGGAAGGCACAACACAAGACTGCACATTGGTTACAAGGCAGACAAGCAGCAGGTATATCTAAAAGTTATGTGACAATACCAACAGCATTGATAATACCCACAGCTATGATCACATTAACAACAAGCGAGGGGAAACGCATGCTCGTCAGAGCATTAATTGATCCAGGCTCTCAAGCGTCATTTATCTCCATAAAGGTAGCAAACCTTCTTAAGGCGAAGCAATAACAAGTCAACACTAAAATATCAGGAATGGGAGGAAAGGAAGCCGGGGTCTGCAATCACAAAGTCGAACTAACTTTATACGCCAGATTTCAAAGTTCCTTTCTGATTAAGTTTGAGGCAATATTGTTTAAGAAATAAACCGACAACGGTCCAGACATCGGCTTGCAGCATTTACAACTTGCAGATCCACAATACAACAAGTCCAGTAGAATCAATGTCATAATCGGCGTTGACTACTTTCCCTTAATTCTAAACAGTAACATCATCAGAGGATCCTCACCAGATCTGCTTGCCCAATAAACTGGACTTGGTTGGATCGTAATGGGAAGTACAGGCTGCAGCCAAAAGGTCAAAAGTTTGACAATGATCAAAATGATGCCATACCGCAAGAAAAAACATACTCAGGAAAAAGCAGGTGCAAAAAAACTATTTACAGATACAACAGAGCGACTAACAGATGGAAAATACATGGTACACATACCTTTATAAGTACAACCACCTTTACTTGGAGAATTCAGAAAGAAGGCAGTAGCACGGTTACTGCAAATCGAGAGGAAATTTCTGAGGGATAAGCCATTCGCCAAACTCTATCACGAATTTGAGATTATCTAAGGCAAGGCCATATCCACTACATACCACATCAAAGAGTGATCAACCAAGAAAGTACTACCACGTAACTAACTACCACCCCGAGTATTATTCGAAGCATCCAACAAAGCATCCTCATCGGGACTATCCCGGGCCCAAAATTCAAAGTGGCCTAATTGATATCATATTAAGGTGGCAAACACACAAATTCGTATTAACAGCAGATGCGGAAAAAAGTGTTCCGGCCAATCTCTGCAACATATATTGTATCTATGCAACATATATTGTCTAGTGTATATATTGTGGCGAAAAATTCTTCACAACCAATAGAAAAATACAGACTAAAAACGGTCATCTATTGAACAATAGCATCGACGTGTCTCGCTGTAAGAACATTAATGCAATTTGCAGCTGACGAAAAGAACAACTATCCAACAGCAGCAAAGATCATGAAAAGAGATTTTTATGTGGATGATTACTTACTAGGGGTGACAGCGTTGAAGAGGTTGTAACAATTCAACAACAGATGGCATTACTTGCACAGAGTGGAGGATTTCCATTGCACAAGCGGGCTCAAATTCAGCTGAAATCGTAACGAACGTTCCGGAGCACCTACAAGCAAAAGAAATGATTAATTTAAAAATCAACCACATAATAAAAACACTTGGAATTCGCTATAATCCTGAAGATGATACGTTTGAATTTGACATGATCAGACTGAATCTTTCAAAGGAGGAACCAACGAAACGTGTATTATTGTCCGACTCTTGAAAATTATTTGATCCGGTTGGCTGGCCATCACCAATAATGATAGCAGCAAAGTTGTTAATGCAAGAGAATTGGGGAGCTGATATACAGTGGGATGATAAGCTGCCAGGAGCTATAGAATAAAAATGGAAAAAATATAAGACCGAATTAGGGAAATTAAATAGAATGAAAGTACCAAGATGGGTTAAAACAACGTCCGCGCAAAAATTGGAGTAACACGGATTTGCTGATGCTTCGCAACAAGCCTATGCAGCAGTGGTTTGTTTAAGATTCACGATCGCATTCGAGCAAACTGCAAGAAGCTAGTTGGTAGCAAAAAGGCTTGAACTAAATCCAGCGTACCTGTTATCCAGGCTTGTAGTGTATGCCAAGAACACCACGAACTACTAAGACATAGAGATGTTCGCTTGGACAGACTCCACCATAGTATCTCAGATTAGAGATAATTTAACACAGCTACAATGGAATTACGTACCAACAGATAAAAGCCAGCTGATTTAGCAACAATAGGATCAGCAGCTTCTACCATCACGCTACAAGACTTAATGTGATGGACGGGACCAACCTTTTTGTAGGAAAATGCAGACGCATGGCCATCAAAACTCTTATGCAATGATCCATAGGTATAATCCGATACCGACAAGGACAGCGCGGAAGATATCCTTTGTCTCACAATAACCGCTGGAGACAAAGCAAACGCAAATTCCAAGCATTCATAAGTTAAAGCGTATATTTGTGTACTGCCAAAGGTCCATAAACCTTCATGCTCATAAACAATTGCCGTTTCGAAGGAAGTGACAAGTGATATTTAGGATTGAACAACATCGGTACTTTCAGTAAAGAACTTCAGGCATCGATGAAAGGGACAGTATTGGATATTGCGATTACGTGGACGTTTGTAAAAATCACAACTAGCAATGAGTGAAAAGCTGCCCACACTTCAGGAAGGCATACACATAACATTGGCAAACGTTCGCATTAAATTCTGGATCATTCACATAGCAGATATCTGGTACGCCACATTATACAGAAATGTGTTACATGTTTCACATTTAAACAAACAATGCTCAACTAACTAATGGGCGATCTACCGACCTGTAGAGTAACTTCTTCATGGCCGTTCAGCAACCGATTCAACTAAAGAATAAGATAGGAAGAGGTCAAACCACATACAAATGGTACATTGCGTTGTCTGTGTGCATGGCCAATCCTATACATGTGAAAGTAGATAGCGCATTAACAACAGAAGCATTTATAGCTACCTACCGTAGATTCATGTCAGACAGGGGTTTGTGTACATACATCTATTTGGACAATGGGACCAACTTTGTTGGTGCGGATCGAGTATTGAAACAACAAAGCAAGAAGATTGCAACTCTAGAACCAAAAATTGCAAGGTTATTAGAACAGGAAGAAACAACCTAACACTTTATATCTTCCGCTTTATACCCACCACATTTTGGTGGAATATGGGAAGTAGGGGTAAAGTCGACGACTCACATGAAGAAGGTCATAGGGGAGACCGCACTGAAATTTGAAGAAGTAACAATAATGACGGCCCAAATAGAAGCAGATTTAAATTCTCGACTATTGACGGTCATGTACGACGATCCGGAAAGCTTGGAATTTTTAACACCTACACATTTTCTAATAGGTGGTCCAATGAATGTAGTTCCTGAGAGTAATGAATTATTCAATAAAGCGCCAAATAACCGATACAGATTGAGAACTTCAAACATCCCATTGATATCTATCTTGAGGAAATGACTAAGATGGAACTAGTTGCCAAGAGATGGACTGGTGAACTAGTAATTCAGTAGCTATGATCCGAAATGAGTAGAATAAAGGAGGGCAGTCAGTTACTATTATCATCTAATAAAGAAGTAATAAGAGTGAAGCGGGGAATTGGCGACACAACAGGGCTGGTGCTAGGTGACATATTTTAAATATTAACTCACAGAAAAGGAAGCCAATAATAAGAACGTTTTAAAACTATGGAAACCAATGAAGATCATTTATTATTTCTAATAAAGAATCAAACCTCAATAATTGACAACACTGTAAAATGCCACAATACAAGCAATTATTAACATTCAGAGGGGGTTGCAGCGCTTAGACAAAAGCATAAATGATACGCGTATAACGGAACAACAGATATTAACCATCTTGATGACATCCATTGGGCTAGCCGTCGCTATTGGAAATTTACGAGACGTACAGGAAGCACTGCTAGATGTTATGCATAATGTATACCTCAAAATCCGGCATCGACATTTATTGAGTCCATCACAACTTGAAGGAGAGATAGCAGCCATCTGTGAAAATACACCAGTTTCCATATCAAGTTCTGGTCATGAATGTAGCAGTTCCCAATATACTAGTAAAGCAAAGCCATGCATATATAGTACCAACAAATGAATTTGTCGCCGTTTATATTTAAAATGGATATTTTACGCAATTAACAGCTAGAGAGATACATATATGCGAAACAAAATATCAAAACGTTACATCAAATCTTTGGATAAAGCTGTACGCACCAAATCAATTGGTATTCGTAATGAATAGGAAACAACTGTCATAAACATATGTGGATCAGCTACTTACCACGGTTAGCTTCGGAATATATCCTAAGAGACGACTACGTAAGCATACCGGCATCTGATAGATTCGAAAGCACCATAGAAAACTTCGGAATTACACCTTACTTAAAGGGGATGCACTTAAAGGATTTAGCAATTGAGATATCAAAGAAGAATTACGAAGAAAATGAGAAAATTATCAACTATGCAATTCTTAAGTAAAAATTTATATATAAATCAGACAAATTGACAAAACGTTACATCAAATCTTTGGATAAAGCTGTACGCATCAAATCAATTGGTATTCGTAATGAATAGGAAACAACTGTCATAATCATATGTGGATCAGCTACTTACCACGGTTAGCTCCGGAATATATCCTAAGAGACGACTACGTAAGCATACCGGCATCTGATAGATTCGAAAGCACAATAGAAAACTTCGGAATTTCACCTTACTTAAAGGGGATGCACTTAAAGGATTTAGCAATTGAGATATCAAAGACGAATTACTAAGAAAATGAGAAAATTATCAACTATGCAATTCTGCATATAATTCTTAAGTAAAAATTTATATATAAATCAGACAAATTGACTAATTAATTAAGTATTAACCAAACCAGCTTCATCGGTATTTCACTCTTTGGTAATAGCTTCCACCAAGCGGTAAGCTCAAAATAAAGTGAATAAAAATAGATTCAAGCTGTGGGGGAATCTAACAAGTGCAGTTCTGAATTACATTCATTTTCAAAAAATTTAAAAAAAGCCGGTGGACCCTTAAAATGAACGCCATTTACAATTGCATGCGCGCTCTCTTACGTTTTTTCTGTCATATTTGGGATACCCATTTTTATGTACTCCATTATTTCATACTCCATTATTAGATTCTCTTAGCGTATGCAGTTCGAGTGACTTATACTTCATATTCGTTTTAGGCTTATTTAATTCGTCTTAATATGACTTTTCTCTTGATGTGCTAATCACCACTTTTTCATTTTCTGACATTTTAGTCGATCTAATTGCGGCTCATTGAAATCTCACGGAGTTAATTACACTACTTCATCATTTCAGGAACAGGACTTCTTGCTCTTGCGAATATATTAAGATAATTACGGTAAAGCACATAGTTTTTAAAATATATTGTTTTCCCATGACATTTACTTTCGTTACATGCCTGTAGTTACCATACCTCTCCTGTATAAATCGATCACACTAACAATAACAAATAAAAATAACAGACCAAGTCGTACCTTTGACCTTTCCAATATAGAAGAATTACGCTTTAGTTGGGCTACCGAAAATAAAGTGGTAGGTATTTTTTGGCATGCATAAAAAATCCAATTTGGCACATTTGTTTAGACCTTTGATAAATTAGATGGTAATTGATTATGTATAAGTGGAACACGGTAGATTAGCGGCAAAAATAGAAACTTTCAGTTTTATTTACAAAGCAAAGTAGGCGATTTCAAATTTCCAAGCCTTTGCAACTACTGTGTTAAAAAAAAATTAGTGATTTTTGTTTTTAAATAAAATAAAAATAAAAATCATGGATTACTTAGAAGCTCTGTAAGGAAAACAACGGGTATAAATTAGCAAAAATCAGATGTTTTAATGAACATATTTATGGCAGGTAGCGATGGCCCTTATATTTTCGGTTAAAGTGGATTTGTGAATTAAACGGTATTGGGACTAAGATGCTACAAAACTTTATATGAGAATAGCATGTTTAGCAAGAGAAAAAACCGGTAATGTTTTCCAAAAATCACCACATAATAAAACTGTTTTGCCATCAAATAATTTATTTCTATTTTCAGCTGTGGTTGCAATATCACGTAATAATGCATCAATGATTTTAAGATATTAAGAGGGCACATTGAAACTTCATCGATGATAATTAAAGATGATGATGCGTTAATACGTTATGCTCGGTTATTATTTGCTTTGTCATTTGAAACAGAAGCGTCTTTGAGTAACACTGCGATAAGAATTTTAAATACATTACGTAATGCTGCCTACCGTAAACAAAGTAGAAGCAATAATGATTCGCATTTTAGATTTAATGAATTTAGTTTATGAACGACTGCATTTTATGCATATTCTGCCAAAAATAATGTATTGCTACCTGTATTGTGTCCTAAAATTTCTTGAATTACTTTATCCATAATTTCACACTATTCAATATTTACGGATTGATACATTTGAATGAATATTAAACCCTCGGTTATTTGATGATCAAATTGAGGAACCGGTAAACTAAGTTCGGCGCAAGAAGTTTAACCGATACTACAATATTCTCAATTTGTAATAGTAATAGAGCTCTATTAATTGCCGTTGCTTCATCGAGTGTATTTAAATTTAAAAAATCTTCAATCATGAATCACAAAAGAAACTACGAAAATCATTGTAATTAACACGGACTGGGAACGTGTTTGGTTTTATTTAAACCATTAGAAGTACGAAGATTTCATATGATTTGGGTCCACTAACATAAAATAATAGGAAACGAAAATGAAATTTTTCCAAATCTGACATCTCGAAGTATGTCTCCGTAAGTGAAATTTGTTTTTTTTATTTTGTTTTATTTTTATGTTTAAAGCCTGAATTCCACTGTGAATAATTGACTGAACTGACTTCAAGTCGAAAGAAGACAAAAAAAAAAAAATTCATTGGAGTGACAAAGATAAAGCATGTTTTTTTTATTTTTTTTATAGCACAAATATCTTGATAAATTTTGACAGCGACAGCAAAAAATAAAAATAATAAATTTTTGGTTATCACTTGGAGTTTTAATTTGGCTTTTTCACCACCAATAAATTATTTAAAAAAAAAACGATCACTTTATTAAATTGCCAATAATAGTATTTAGCGATATTATCACAATTGATCCCAATTTAACACAATTTACCTGTATACAAACTTTATATTTTTTTATTATCACAGCTATTTTAGAAGCAACCACCAAAAAAAATTATGACAATTACCATAAAAATAACAAACTTTTTAATTATCTTAGGGTGCGGAAAAAAATTTGCGTTCGTACACAAAATTTGTGTGCTTATATTAGTTGGATAACCATAAAATGACTTCGATTTTGATAATTTTTGACCATAATTATGGCTATCCACTAATACAAACACACATTTGATGTAAGTAAAATCTTGACTGACTTCGTTTTGTATTTCTTTCACACAACCACCGATTTTATATTTTTATCTCCCTTTATTTTGACTGACAAACTTTTATTCGCAATGGAATTCAGGCTTTAATTTGAATTAGATTAAATTAAATTAATTTCTATTAAATTTGTGTTAATAGGAAAATGTGTAAATTAATTCAAAAGTGTTAAATTAATATTAGTGTTTTGGAAATGATTTGGGATTGAGTGGCGGAATTGAAGTTTACATTCAAAATGTTGAAATACAACATGTGAATTTAGATTTCAATTTTCGATTACAATACGATCATTTCCATAATCTTCATTAGTGTTCAAAAATTTTGTTTAGTATAGTGAATTAATTTAAAGTGGGAAATGTGATGAAACGTGGTCAAATAATAAGTAACAGTACCGACTTGGTATCGGTATTAAGGTATTTTCATATCACATATATTGGCCTACAGATAGTCACAAAATTGAAGGCACAACACTTTAACGAATTAAAAATTGGTTTTATTTTAACCTTCTATTAAGATAATGATATTTAATTTTATTTTATTTCAACTGTTACGCTTTTATTTTTATAATGTATGGAAAATTCCATGAGAAACTAATAAGTTTTGTTCTTAAATTTGCGTAAACGTAACGTTTCTATAAGTAAAACTGCTTGTGCCTTCAATTTTGTGACTCTCTGTATTATACACTGCATCAAAAAATTGTCCGTACAGCACTCGGTTAAGAAAACATTGATAAAAAAAAACAATTTCAAATCAAACAAAAAATTCAGTTTTAATTTTTTTAAAACTCAAATTACATTTAAGATCCTGAAAATAATAATAATCATGATATAAATTAAGTTACTTTCGCGTTTGATAAGATTTACTATTTAAACCGCCTAAAACGATCTCAAATAATTGTCCGTGCACACAAAGAAATTGATGGAATTTGGTAAAAAAAGTTAGGTCTAATATTTCGTGTTTTCATTGAGAAAGCCAACTTTCGAGTTATTTCGGGGGAATTTTTGGCCCATTCCCCCACAATGACCCGTTTTAATTGTTCCTTACTGCTAATTTAGTGTTCACGGATCTTTCGCTCCAAATTATGGCATAAATTATCAATGGGGTTGAGATCTGGTGGCTGGGGAGGATGAGGAAGTATTGAATTAACATTGTATTGGGTGTGTGAATATGACTCTGCCCTTTTTTGTTAAAATAAAACACATTTGCTTGTTTTTAAAATGAAAGAATTATTTCTTGAAAATATGCTCCATTTGCAGCTACAACTTTCCCCCATTTTTCAGGCAGTTTACGGATTCCCTCTATGAAAAAATCTTGGTCTTTGGAGGCGATCCAATCATTAAGCCAATTTTCGATCTCTGCGCGAGAACTGAACCGCTGTTCAGAAAGAGACCACCGCATCGACCGGAATAAGTAGTAATCTGAAGGAGCTATGTCTGGTGAATACGGCGGGTATTTTAGAACTTCCCAGTCCTGTCCTTGTAAATAATTTTTCACAACGTTTGCAACATGTGGTTTTGCATTGTCATGCTGAAAAATTAATTTGTTGTGTCTATTCACCCATTCTGGTCGTTTTTCCTCTATAGCTCGCTTTAAACGTATTAGTTGTCGTTGGTACACATCGCCATTGATAGTTTCACCTGATTCCAGCAGTTTATAATACACCACACCTTTTTGATCCCACCAGATACAGAGCATAACCTTATTGCAATGGATATCTCGCTTTGGTTGTGATGGACCAGTTTCACCACGCTTCACCCAAGATTTTTGGCGTTTGGGATTCTCATAATAAATTCATTTTTCATCTCTAGTAACTATTCAATGCAGAAAACCTTTTCTTTGTTGTCTTTGAATCAGTATTTCACAAATGGTTTTTCAACGTTCGAGGTCTCTTTCTTTTAATTCATGTGGAACCCAGTTGTTAGCTTTTTGAACCATTCCGATTGTTTGTAAACATTTTGCAACAGTTGATCGATCAACATTTAATGCTACAGCCAATTCTGATTGTGTTTGAGAAGAATCTTCAGCCAATAACGTTTCCAAATCAGCTTCTTCAAATTTGGGGTGGTTTTCCATGCTCTTTATCTTCAATGCCAAAATCATCATTTTTAAATCGTCGGAGCCATTCTTTGCACGCTGTATTCGATGGAGCATGCTCACCGTAAATTTTCACAAGCAAACGATAAGTTTCCGCTGCATTTTTCTTTGCAATAAAATAATGTAATAAAACTTCCCGCAAATGATGTTTATCTGAAATAAAATTCGACTTTTTGAAAGAGTTAAAAATACTACTTGTTTACACTTCAACCAAATGTCTTATACTGCGTTTGATAGCTGACATCAAGTACTATAGGATACAAATATTGCGCATTTATAGTTTACGTAAGCAGTAAAAATAACGACACCAATTGAAAAAGGGCGAAGTCATATTCACACACCCAATACAATAACCATTCCTTTATCAGCTTTGACGAATGCTTCGGGTCACTGTCATGTACGGAGCGAAAGTCTTGTCCATGCCCCATTTTCGCAGCACTTATTAACAAATTACCCTTCAAAATATCCAAATAATTAAACCGGTTCATTATGAAGATCAAATATCCTACACCCCTTCAGCTAAAAGCTCTTCAAACCATTATACTTCCGCCACAGTGTTCCACTCAAGTTCAGTGTTGGGCTTCCGCCACACATTAACTCGCTCGTCCGAACCAAAATCGTTAGATTTTCTTCCGTCTGAGGGAATAAAATTTTTCCAGAACTCTTCGGGCTCACTCACTCACATATCCCAATGCATATTCCAAGCGCTTTTAATATTTTTTTTTCGGCAAATACATTTCTTGCGTGTCGCACATCGACGATACTCTGTTTATGCAAAATATTGCGTATTGTCTAAGGTTCTATCGCTCCTTTTTTGTGTTGATACACTTTGGCAGCGATCGATGGATCACTAAGCTTTCGATTCTGTTTTATTGTTCGATTAGTTATTTTGGAAATCTCCTTTAAACTTTTACCTTCACTCTCCAATTTAATGATCAATTTTTTTAATTTCTACACTATTTTTGGTACGAGAATAACACATTTATAATTAACTGGACAATATTTCATTCGCCATGAAAAAAGTACGATTAATTAACTTTTATGCAAAAAACAAATTTCGTAATTTACCGTTAAGGCGTTGCCCCATGCACAAACGGCAAACCTGCATTTGAAACCGTCAAATCCATTTTTTTGACAAAAAGAGAAAACTAACAACATAATAATTTTTAGAAAAAATGTTTGAATTGATGATAACTATTACATTCATGGAAATTTTTAATAAAATTAATACAATTTCATTCAAAAAAAGCGAATAATATATTTTGCCGGCCGTCAAAATAAAATCCGTTCATCAAAATTTTGAATGGTATAATTTGTGTCGGCTAAAGAACGCATTTTTGCTGTTTTACGAACCTATCATTTCTCACCAGATTTTTTTGTCGGCTTAGATTTTGGTTTCAGTGTCAAATATATGGCGTTTTCCTTTATATGTTGTGCTGTTGCTGTAGTAACAATAATAATAACTTAAAATTAATACGGTAAGAACATTATATTTGTATACAAAATTTTACTAAATTTTGTTTATATAAATTGTTTGGGTGGTGACGTCATTTTGCAGTCCGACAATTCTTTTGAATGTGGCGATGTAAACCGATAATCCGACCGAATTGTCCGGTTTCTCATTTGTATGTGGCATGCACTTTAGTTGAAAATAGGAGTACAACAAATAATAAATTGTTAATGTGCTAGTGTAAATTTTCACGAAAGTGCAAGTGTACTGACAATTATTTGAGTTCGTTTTAGGATGTTTAAATAGTAAATCATATGAAACGTAAAAGTAAATATTTTGCTTCATGGTAATTATTATTTTCAGGTTGTTAAACGTAATTTGAGTTTAAAAAAAATAAAAACTGAATTTTTTTGTTTGATTTGTAATTGTTTTTTTCATGAATTTTTCTTTAACCGAGTTAGCAATAATTCTGAAGATTTATTGTTTTTAAATGTAGAAGGAAAGAGATAAAAGCAGAAGGAAAGTATTTTCGGTTTTATTTTGAGCCTAATTTGCCATTTATTTTTATTCTTATACCACTTACTGTTCCATGGCATTTAAGCTATAGCATACCTCAATAAAATTAAAACAAAACCAAAAAAAATAATAAAAATCATTATATAAATAAATTCCAACAAGAAATCTGCTCATCATAATAAACAGCTGAGTTTTAATTTTTTCCATCTTTCGTTCGGTCGTTATTTTGTGCGTCATGATTTTTTTATTTCAGTTATAATTTTAGTACCTTCCATTATCACAAATTCATTCACATTTTAGCTTACTTTGTTATTATTTCTTTCGTGAATAAAATTTACAAATTTAAAAGTCGCAATGGCAGACGATGACAACAACGTCAAGGACGAATCAAAATCGGTTCCGGCAGTTGAATCTTCTCGAGTCTAGTGGCTTCCTTTCTGGCCCAATAAGCCAATCATTTGGTTCGCACAAGCTGAGACTCAGTTTAGCATTTTCAATATATCATCAGATTCAACAAAATTTTCACATATAGTAAAGGTGTTGCCAACGGATATATCTGAATCCGTACTGGATATAATAATCATTCATCCAAAAACCGATAAATATCTGAAATTGATAACTGCTCTCACTGCCCGGCACGCTCTTTCTACGGAACGACTTCTCGGAAAATTACTAGAAAGAGCGAAATTAAGTAATCGGAAACCCAGTGAGGTGTACTATTCAATGAAAACTCTTGCTGGTGAAACATTCGATAATTAATTGGTACAGGCATTGGGGCTTCGTAAACTGCCGCAGGTTATCTACGTTGCACTTACTGCAATGGGAGATAAGCAAATAGATGATATGTTACTATATATGTATATCACCACACCCAGTGTGTCGACGATTTCTCACACAGAACCTTCAACTTCCCGCGGTACAGAATTAGCGCAGGCTATAGCAAGTATTGAGCAAGTTGGTGAACGACTCATTAGTGTCTAGTCGATGTTGTCACAGCTAAGTTCGGATCGCAGCCGCTCACCAGGTTCGGGCTATTGTCCAAATAGTCGATATAGAAGACCAAGAAGCGGCAGCAGACACCGTTTCAACGGCAATGGACTCTGCTACTTTCACAATAAATTCGGAAGTGATACACGAAAATGTTACAAACCATGCACCTTCCACAGCAAAAAACCGGAAGCTACAGATATCAATAAAAAAAAAGAATACATCCGATTGGCAGTGCGGCTAGAATTCGGATATAACTAATCGCCGCTTATAGACGCAGAAAATGAACTACATTTTCTCGTAGATACCGGTGCTGTTATCTCGGTCCTTCCCGTTAAACGGTCTCCTCAAAGTGCGTCAAAAATAGATCGTGACTTGGTCCTTTCCGCCGCTATGGTTCAGTAATTCAAACCTAAGGGACAAAACTATTGAACGTTAACATTGGCTTACGGCGGCAATTTCCCCATGTATTCACAATTGCGTCAGTGGATAGGCCGATTATCGGTGCTAACTTCCTGACAAAAATTGGTCTTCTCGTTGACCTCCGCGGAAAACGTCTCTTGGATCCCAGGACAAGTCTTGCTGGATACGATTCGCTTCTAAAGATGTTTCCTCCTCTTATAAGACTACGCCAGTCCAGCAAAACACAACGTGGTTCACTATATATAGACTGAACGTCGACTTCCTTGTTCGAAACCAAGCAGGCTGGATCCGCTTAAACGTAAAACCGCGCTTACCGAGTTCGAGCATATGGTCCAAGCCGACCGTCATCTTCTGCATGTTCCTCTCCCCTACACATGGAAAAGAAGAAGGACAGCGCTGATTGGCATCCATGTGGGGATTATCGCCGACTTAATGCCGTAACCACGCCAGATCGATGCCCGATTCCCCATATTCAGAATTTTTCAATGCACTTACATGGATGCAATGTTTTTTCAAAAATTTATTTAGTTAGGGCATCTCATTCCAATTGCGCCCGAAGACTTACCTAAAACGCCAATTACTATTCCGTTTGGGTTGCTCGAATTTACCAGGATGCCCTTTGGTCCTCGAAACGCTGCGCAAACTTTCAGCGCTTCATTATCGAAGTGGTCAAATATTTAGATTTTTGTTTCGTCTATATTGACGAAATACTAGTGGCAAGCAAAAGTTAGGAAGAGCACAGATTGCACCTCAAACAAATATTTCAACGCCTCGTCGAATTTGGAGTGAATATCCAAATTTCAAAATGAATTTTCGGTGTTCGTGCTCTCGAGTTCCTCAGCCACCAGATTAGGCCAGATGGCACAATACCCTCGCCACAGCGATTCGAAGCCATAGAAAATTTTCCCCAGCCAACATCAGTTCTAGAAATCCAGCGATTCGTCGGAATGGTCAATTACTATCATAGATTCATTCCAAGGCTAGCCGAATCGCTGTCTCCAATCTATGCTAATTTGTCAACTTTAATTAAAATGCCCAAGAACGCAAAACATTTTTCTTGGCCCGACGAGTGTAACGAACCATTCGCTAAAATTAAAAAAGCACTTGCCAATTCAACACTTTTGGCCCATCCCAACAGCGATATACGCTACAGCATCTCTACCTACAATCAGGTAGTGCGGTAGGAGCAGTCCTGCAATAATGGAGTAACAACTGTTGGCAACTCTGGGGATTTTTCTCACGTAAAGTTTCACCAACAGAGATAAAATAGTCTGCCTTTGACAGGGAAGTACTCGTTATATATTTAGCAATCAAGCATCTTCGTTATTTCCTGGAAGGTAGACAGTTTACTATCTATACTGATCATACATAAACTCTTAATTAAAGCTTAATTAATACATAAACTCTTAATTGTTTCACTGGGCGAGAAGAGTCCCTGGCAGACTCGACATCTTGACTATATTGCTCGGTTTACGACGGACATTCAACACATAGCAGGTAAGAAAAACGTCGTCGCTGACACATTGTCATGGACTAGCGATCACGTTACAACAATATCTCTGTCAACCTAGATCTAAAAAATCTAGCTCAGACACATCAGTCTGATGATGAATTACTGGGGTTGATCAGCAATTCACCGCGCCCACCCATACTGCCCGAATTTAAAATATTTTGTGAAACATCAACAGGTGTGAATCGTCCTTTTGTTCCGGCATCTTGTAGATGTGCAATTTTTGATGCCATGCATGGTTTTCGATGCCATGCATCCAGGTATTCGCGCATCACGAAAGTTAATCACAAGTAGGTATTTTTGGCCAAACATGAATACTGGCATTACACACTGAGTGAAATCTTGTATCGGTTGCTAGAAGTGCAAAATATAACCACCCACAAAGTCCGAACCGGGACATTTCGAACTGCCTTCTGGACGTTTTTTGTACGTTCTAACTATTGTCGATCGCTTTACTCGTTGGCCTGAGGCATACCCCATTCAAAATAGCACCGATGCCACTATTGCTAAGACCTTTGTCGAGCAATATGTTTCAAGATTTAGGATACCTCTTGAAATTATTACAAATCAAGGCAGTTCGTTTGAATCTAAACTTTTCTCTGAGCTCACGCAATTACGAGACGCTCATAGAATTCGTACCACGGCCTATCATCCGCAGCGAAATGGTATGGTCGAACGATTCCACCGATAACTTAAAGCTTCGCTCAAAGCTCGAGGAAATACAATCAAATGGAACACTGAGCTTTCCATGTTATTGTTGGGAATACGAGCATCATTTAAGGATGATTTAAAATGTTCTCCAGCAGAACTAGTACACGTCAAGCCTTCAGGTTACCAGGAGCATTTTTCGAGTCTGGCTCTTTTTGGCTAGTTCCGATCCGCAAGACTATGTAGAGAGGCTTCGCGCGGCAATGCGCAATATTATTCCAGTTGACACTAGCAAGTCAACCAAACCACCTATTTTTATATGAAAGTCCTTAAATAATTGCGAGTATGTATTCGTTCGTATCGACAAGGTACGAACCAGTCTATCAGCTCCGTATAAAGAACCTTACAAAGTCATTCGTCGTTTTCGGAAACAGTATATCCTTGATTTAAATGGCAAGAAAGTCAATGTTTCCATCGACAGATTAAAGCCGGCATACGGTATCCTAGCTGAGTCTCATTTAGTATTAAACCAAGCAAATCCTAAGAAAACGGTCCACTTCCAGATTCATCCGTCATATATTCCTCTTAATATTATTTAAATTAATTGTTTTACAACCTTGCAGTTTATTCGAGGAGAATTACTTGCAGGGAGTGATGTAGCAGTCGCTTTACATAATTGGATACCAACCACAGTACCAAAGTAATACCCATAATGCACAGTCGTCGTGTCAACATTAAACATGGCACAGTAATTAACAAAAAACATTAATTTTAATGTAAAGATAAAAACTAAAATAAATATATTTTAACAATTTATAAAACAACCAAATGGTGAATGTTAACTAAAAATAAATTAATGAATAAAGAATACTGAGATTTAAATAAACTTAAAATTGTACACAAATAAATTAAACTGTAAAAATTATTGTACAAGAGGAATTGTGCTGGACTTTTTATTTAAGTGGTTAAATGTGTAAAATAATGTGAGTACAAAGTAGGTAATGTCCTACACATATGTAAATTCAAAAAATGTACGTAATAGTTTACACAATGAGAATAAACCTTTTTTGAACTTTTTTATTTTTATTTTATACCATTAAATCAATATGGCGTGCGCGGTTGTTTCACCAGGTTCATCACTATTTAATTAAAATTGGAATAAAAATACATATTCATAATTTGTTCTTTTATTTTTATTTTCAATCTACAAATGTTTATTTAATTTTGTTTGATTTTTACAGTTTACAATACCTGACATTGCTGAGAGATATTGCTTTAATGAAACAAATTTCGTAAATACGTAAATTCCGTGATGTGACTCATATAACACATCGAAATTTGGTTTTCTCTCCATATATAATGAAAACAAAGACATAATCCTACGTCAAAATTTGTTTAGGAAAAAAATATTTTAATTTGTCATTAAAAATCAATTCAATTTTGATTTGAAATGTGTAAGGGATTTGTTGGTGAAAATCACAATCGAGTTCTCCCGGCCATTTTCTAGCCGATTTGGAAGCATTCTCCGTTGATTGCTGTCAATATCTTTAAGACGGGTAAAAATTGTGAAAATTTATTGGAAATGGGTAACTCATAAAAGTAGGTACATATTTGTATATTAAATATATAGATTACCTTACAATCTTTCGCCAATTTAGTTGTAATACCCAACTAACATTTTGCCTTATAAATTGTCTTTTAAGAATATTTTTCACTTAAAAGAGCCCTAGAATAACATTCTCCAAGAATGTTTAAAACTGAATACTTATTAGCTTCTTGTCAAAGAAATGCCAATTTATAAACGATATTATATTCTTACATGGCATTTTTACACCTTGACAGATTCTGTTGTAAGGCTGTTTCTTACACAACACTTAGTATACTCTTATTGTTTTTAGTGGAAAAGTTTTCTTAGCCAAGACATATTTAGTCTTACAGTTCTCTTAATTTCTTTCTTTATGAGTGTTCTGTAGGATTTCTCTTGACCAAGAGTTTTGTAAGATTAAAACATAAACAAATCTTTATAGAGAACGCTATAAGATTACATATTGTTTAAATTCTTTTGCAAGAGCCTTTAAAGTGTGTTTCTTTTAGAAAATATGACATTTGTTTGAGTACCGCAGAAAACAAAACTTAGTGATTGACGTAACTCTAAAACTAATTAATGTTAAAAATCGACTGTTAGATATATTACCGTTTTATTCAGTTTTTTTATTTAAAATAATATAGTAAATATGTCTCTAAATATGTATTCGCAAAATATTGTATTAATACTCTTGGATAAGTTCTCTTTAAGAAAAACTCATACCTCTCCCTTGTTAGATACTTACTTTATTCTTACATAGGCAAATAATTAAAAATGTGATTTTAGGAGACATTTCTATCAGTGGCGGGCTCAGGGTAAATCTCATTTAACTATTTGACGACAAAGTATACAAATACACATCAGGCCAAGTCCAGGAAATGGTGTAAAATTCTTTGCATGTATATTTTATATTTTATACAGGTCAAAATTAACCCTATACTGAGATTTTTTTTACAAGCTCTTTCAGACCATATGTTACAATTATTGGTGATCGTTGTAGATGGTCAGCACAACGAACGATATTACACACAATTGGACGCGGCGTTGTGCTTAGCGCCGGGAATCGAACTCGAGACCGCGGTGTGTCTAAGCCGTCACCTTAACCATCACTATATGACCGGTTAATAAACGTGAAACAAAATTGATTGATCTGCATGAGATGACGTTCGCTGGCATCATAAGGTCGAAAGGAGCGAAAGAGATCAAGATATTATATTTATATTCAAAACCAACACTTTGTACAAGCCATAAAACCGCAATACATACATAACAAAATGAATATGAAAGATGAAACAAATTGTAGTTAAATTATTTAATAATATACGTGTATCAGCAAGCCTTCACGGCTGGTAATATACATAAGTTTTGGTTTTGATATTTAATATTAACAAAGCAAAATATAGCCATACGTGCTTCTGGTGGTGTCAGAGGAAGTTCGTTGTAAGATCACAAAAACAGACTTCTTTCGCTTAATGTTAACCTCTCACAGGTTTCTATAATATTACGTTATATTGAAATTGATATTGCGTATAGCTGATCGATTATTGGCCTGTTTGGAGGTTTCGCTCGGTAGCACCAGCACAGCTCAATCATTATTTAGTTTTATAATTTTAATGGCAAAAAAAAGAAAATATTATCAATACCTTAGTATGCCAAAACTATTACGGTGTCACGGTAATGCCGAGAACTTATTTAAAATGCTTATAACATACACTGCTCTGAGGTCATTAGAGGTGGCACGTAATGATTCGAATTTAATATTAGTTGTGCTTCCGTTTCTAAAAATGTCACGCTTCGTCTCTGATTTATATATATATAGATATACTCGTATATATATATATATATATATATATATATATATATATATATATATATATATATATATATATATATATATATATATATATATATATATATATATATATATATATATATAATATACAAAACAGTCATACAAACTTATTATTATAATAAATTGTTTGATAATATTAAGTATCAATAAATTTATATGACTTTAATTTTGTTGGTTAACTTATATTTATTTCTTCAGTTTTACCGAAGTATATAAACTCAAGCCGACCCTGGAAACTAATTTAAACGTTTTCTTATAAGACACTTATAAGATATTTCACGTAGAAGTCATTTCGGCCATTGGCTTAGGAATTTCCATTATGAAAAAAAGCATCCATTTTGTAATTTTTTAGATACATTTTTTTCAAATGAAATATTTTGATATATTTTGGCAATTTTAGGAACTTAGCAAGTGCTTTTATAAAGTTTCCTTTTATAACAAGTACTATGTAGTATTTTAATTAGTCCATTTTATGATATTTCTTTTTTTGATAATTTTTATTTTTTTAAATAATAATAATTCTTTATTTTATTATTCGAATTTTTAAGAGCGCAAAAAAATTAGATCAGGTAGCTATTATTTTTAATTGAAAAATTTGAATTCGCAGCTAAATTCTATGCTAATTTCAATGTAAATTTTAATTATATAAAAAGTAATTAGTTTTTCAAGCATTATCTGTTTTAATTTAATTTATCTGTTTTATTTGTCAAAGGATAATACCAAGTTTGTTATAAAACTGAATTAAGAATCATTAAAGTTGTATAATCCTATAACATAATTTTCTAAGATTATAACGATGAAATACATATATGTATAATTGTATAGGAATACAACGTATGTCTTAAAACGCTCTTACATAAGAATGTATATTCTGATAACAACCTTACGAAAGACTACTCTACGACTATTCTTATAACTTATATCATTCTTTCTCAAGAAAGTTTAGCCTTATATGACACTTATATACACCTTACAAGGCGCTTATTTTAACCTTATATGCCCAAATAGTTCGCCAGAAGACTCTTAAAAGCTTAATATAAGACGAATTTTAACTCTTATATCACGCTCATAAATTTCAAAATTGTTAGTTGGGTATTCTGTAGAACAAAATAAATTTACATATGGTTTATAATGTATGTATTTTATTATTTTTCACCACCACATTGGCGGCAAGAGTGCACCGCTACAGGACTCTCCCGCATGTGATTGCCCCTCCTTGAGAAACGTACTGTATTTGTGTACATACGGTTGACTCGAATGGCTGAAATGTCTTGTTAAAGAAAAAACATCAAACGATGAGTTGTAACATCATATGAATCACAGATTCTTATTTAAGAACTTATTTAAGATTCCTCGACCGCGCTTCCATGTCGGGAAAGTAAAGCTGTAACGTAGAGACCAGAACGTAGTTCTGCTATTTATCCTCGTTTAGGCTTTATGGTCAGCCAACCTACTTAGGTAACGGCTGACAAACTCCCGAACTGCTCTTGTATTACCACTACAGTAACCATAAATAAAATTAATATCTACTACGAAAAGAATATGATGTACGTTTTGGAAAAAAAAACTGATAATTTCCTATTTTTAATTATAAACTGATATTTTCCTATTTTTCTTTAAACGTTGAGAAAATCATCAAGTTTCCAGTATACTCCTTTATTTTATTTTAAATTTGTTCAAAAAATAATATTATAATTTTTCGTAACTGTACATTGAAATGATAATATCTCAAAACCTATGCATCGCAGAGGCAAAAAACTGTAGGATAATTTTTTAGTAAATCCCCTAGCAAATTGAAATTGGCAATAAAAAATTAAAATTATTAACTAATTTTTCCGGAAAAAATTGAGTTTATTGACAAGTTTTGTAATTTTTCCCACCAATTTTTAAGTTTTATCGCTGTTTTCTTCATGAAAAATACTACACATTTCTCTTTTAAATATACAACTAAAAAGAGGAATTGAATATCGTTAAAATTTTATAATAACAATTGAGTTCTTTAAATTTTTTAAAAACGTATTAGCACTTACATGATTTAGAATAAAGTGGCGTACTAAAATTTTTTAAACGCAAATTAAGTAGGTAACGATTCATTTCCAATCGTATCCGTAATGAACTTTTTCATAAAACTCACCCAGCTATTATTGGAACTGGGGCACCCTGTATTTAAAAAGTATTGTCCAACACTCACAATTTGTAACTATGCTTTAAGAATAGTGCAATAATGTTTTGGTATATTTTGGTACATTTATTAAAACATAGTAACATAGTAAACATAGTAACATATGCTACTTAAGTTTGATTATGATAATTTGGATGTGTGCAGTTTTTCAAATCACAAAATTGCAGTAAAAAATATTTATCACTGATTTCGGCCACATCCTAAGAATACCAACTTTCTATTCATATTTATCGATATGCTGTATATTGATTTGCATTGAAGTTTAGTCGATCATCTACACTAAGATGTTTTGCATTCCGTTAACATTTTTTAACTTTATTCAGAATACCATTTTTTTTCTTGGTTAATTTTGATGTACCTTGTTGTAAGGGCAGCTCCTTTATTAATGTGACAAGCGGTATAATTCCATTTATATTAAATTGTACGAAACAGCCATGGTCAACACATTTCATTGCGGTATTCCAAGAAGGTTGGGTATATTTTATGAAATAAAATCTTGATTTTTCCCCTTTGTTGTCTATTGGAATAATCTTTAAACCATTTCAATTTAACTCCTGTTTTCCTGCTCTTCCACATTGAATTAGCTTCTGTATCAGTATTTGTTTGTTAACAGTTTCGAATGCCTTCTTAAAGTCCAGGAAAACTGCAATAATAACATCTCCAGTTGCTAAATGATTTTTCATGAGTTTTATTATTTTATCAAACATTACATTTTATAGCAAGAAAAAAAAAATCCTTGAAAAAAGTTAATAAATTGTCAATTTTAAAAGTCATTTAATTTTAAACACTTTCGCGAACAAAACAAAATTGTTGGTGGATATACTGGAGCAAAGTGAAAAAGGTCCATTTTGATTGCACATGTCGAATTTCACCATAATCTGTTAAGAAATGGTCAAGTTCCCCCAGAACTAAGGCAGCTAAATTAATAAAGTGATCAACTTGGAGCTAACCAATGGATTATACTCCTCAAACAGTTAACAACCTTTAATATACATAGATAAATTACTAGATGAATTTCTATTCAGTTGGAATATTTGCTAAATAAATAAAAAATAAAAAAAAACAAGAACACTCGTGTAAACAGGCTGAGAAAGTTCTCTTTTTATCGATTCGTTTCAATGCTCCTTTATGCACGACCATTGTATTAATCGTAAGTAGATCACCGGGAATAATGGATGAAATATCCAGCGCATTTTTCAGTATGTTGTTACCCTTCCCTATTGGAATGACTTGCTTATTATATCCATGAAAGCTGCACCAAAGTTTCCAACATTCTATGAATTTGACGTTATACTCGTAAGTAGCATACTCCAGTTAGGAGTTAAAAAATATACTGTAAAAGTTAAAAATATTTCAACTAGTTAATAAAAAAAAAAGAAGTTCTTTTTGTCACAAGAATGTGCTGACTACCTTAAAATTAATGGATGTAAAATCTTAGGATTTATATCCAAAGTAGAGTATTAATCTATACAGATTTTTATAACGTTTTCCTTCGCAAAAGGAATTATTACTCTTAATAGATAATCCATACATTTTTTTCGAGTTATTGATTATAATTTGGGGTTTATCATTCAATTTAGTAGACTTGGGTTGATTCGAATTTATTTCATTCAATGAGTTATTTAGCTCTAAATTTGTATATTTTCCGGCTAATAATTGGTTTACAACTTTGAATATGAAATCCAGAGTGATATATTGAGTTGATGGTTTTTGTTTTACTTTAAAATGCTGTAACAGGGTTATGTAAATTATTTATAACTTGGATAGTTACTATTTGTAGGTGATTTAGTTCTTCAGTACTACAACTTTTCTTTTATAAATCTTTATTGGTTTTAAACATATTGGTTATAGTCGAGGTTAAGATCTTAATCTCTTATACTCGATTTTGCAGTTTATACATCGTCGTTTTCACTGCTGTTTGTGGTTAAGTTCCTAATTTTTATTTTTCGCTGCGGTTCGGTTTCGGTTTTGTTATATTAATGCTCTGGTTCTAACCCGGTTTACAAAATTCAAAAACAATTTTTATTACAGTTCTTTCAAATAAATTAGTTCGATTCGAAAGTTTTTTAGTCGAAATGAAAACGTGCACGAATATTATAAAAGTAAACATAACAAAATTGAAACAAAATTGAATAAAATAAAGCAAATCAAAATATTGTTCCGGCAGTTACGGTTCAATATTTTTAATTTATTTCGTTTCCATTTCGGTTCATCAAAAATTTTCTCTGGCTAAAATATCGACCCCTGAATCCTGCGCTTCAAAGAATTGGTTTTTATACATAAGTGACACGTAGTTGATGAAAATAGTAACTTATTGATAATTGTAATTAAACAACATAAAAAAATCTGCTGTATTAGAACGGTTGCTTATGATTTGATACACAAATATTTGTTTTATATTAATTTAATCATTTCATCATAAGCAAACAATAAAAAAAGTAGAAATGAAAAACAAACTTCTCGTTTTTAGAATATGTACTTCCATCACCACTCCCATTTCTCGTTGCCTCAAAAAGCTCAAACTGTAAATAGATTGAATCTGTCGAAATTTTCGACTGATTTTTTAAATTACAAATGTTCTAGGTATTTTATGTATTTTTCACCTAACGATACGTTGGGGAGTATAAAACCAAATCGTTTTTATCTTAAGGGTGAAATGAGCATTGTAGCAAGAATTAAAGAAATTTTTATTTTTTTAGTTATCTCTTGATAACGTAAAATTCAAGATTGTAAATTTTTTTTTTATATAAACACTATCGCCCTAGTAACATAAAAAATATACACGAGATGAATCAAAAGTCACTAGTCCGTAAAATTAACATCATCAGCTCTGGATAATCATGATATCCAATTAAAAATAGAGAAATACAAGGAATAAAAAGATGAGATGTAAAAAAAATAGATACAAAGAAAAGTTTCTTAAAAACACGCCTAATGATTCTGCAGCGTGCATCATCATCATCAACTTTTAATCCATTTGTTTTTTTTCATTTCTTCCTATTTTTATCTCCTTAATATAGAACGAAAATAGAAAAAAAAAATCTTTTCAATTTTCTTTCTGCTTGCTTACTTTCAAACAAAATGAAGCTTTTGTTTCTATTGTTTTTCGTTTTAGTTTTGGTATACTTTTTTCAACTTGGAGAATTTTCTCAACCACTATAATCTATTTTCTGGCTTCTTCTTTTACTTGCTTTTCCATTGTTCATAAAAGTTATGAAATAAAGTCATATACGTACTATGTAGAGGTACGTTTTTCTAGCAATGAAATGCAAGGCAACATACATACGATATACATATAGTTAAACATTATATAAGCTAATATTTTTAACAAAAAGGAATTGAATTTTTAATGAAGCAGTTTCAAGATATCTTATTCTTGAAAACTAGAAAGCTGTATATTTGGTATTTGGATATACATACAAAGAAGTTTAGGCCGAAATTAGAGCTCCTTCAACTATTTATGTATAACTGTAATATACTCTACGCCACTCCTTGAAGTTATTCCAGACTTTCATCCCAGGAATATTTGAAATTGCCTCTGATAAGACGAGCGTAAAAATTCGTCCCACACAAGATTATAGCTAACCTCAAAATTTGTTATGACAATATAGTAGAGGGTTCAAGTAGCTGCCTCTCGGCCAATTATAAACCCGGTTTGCTTGTTAGAATTTTTGTTACATCAATAAACGTATTGAAATAAACAAAAAAAAATTCATAAAATTCTTCTGCTCAGAATTATGGTGGCCCTGCAAATTAATTATATCAGTTTATTAGCGGGCCCGCTTAGCTACCTCTAGCCAAATTCTAAACCCGGTTCACTTCTTAGAACAATAAATTTGAAACTTTCCCAAGTTAACAATGAAAAAAAAAAAAAATTCTTCTGCTCAGGATTAATAGAGGGTCCTATTGGCTACCTCTTGGCAAATTTTGAACGCTGTTTGCTTGTTAGAATTTTTGATATATCAATAAATAGTTTAAAATGAATAAAAAAAAAAAATTAAAAAAATTCTTCTGCTCAGGATTATGGTGACCCTGTAAATTTGTTATGTCGGAGGTAGAGGGTGTTATCTCTCTTAGTAGAGGGTGTTATTCGCTGCCTCTTGGACAATTTTGAATGCGATTCGCTTGTGAGAACTTTTTTTACATCAATAAAACTGTTGCCTTTCCATAGTTAAAAATGAATAAAAAAAAATTCTTCTGCTCAGGATTATAGTGGCCCTGCAAATTTGTTAGGTCGATTCAGTAGAGGGAGGGTGTTATCTCTCTTAGTAGAGGGTGTTATTCGCTACCTCTTGGCCAATTCTGAATGCGATTCGCTTGTTAGAATTTTTGCTACATCAATAAATGTGTTGCCTTCCCATAGTTAAAAATGAATAAAATAAAAAATTAACGAAATTTTTGTGCTCAGGATTATGGTGGTCCTGCAAATTTTTTAGGTCGATTTAGTAAAGGGTCCCATTTGCTACCTCTTGGCCAATTCTGGACGAAGTTCACTTATTCGAATTTTTGCTACATCAATAAATGTTTTGCCTCACACATTTATTGATGTGACAGGATAAATTACAGAATCTCGCGGAATAAACCGCGGAACCTCAGAATCCGAATTTAATTCCAATTATTTTCCCGAGTTTGATTCCACTTTTTTTTAAATTAAACTAAGAAATTTTTCCGAGTTTAACTCCAATTTTTGCGGAGTCTAATTCCATTTATTTACAATAATAATTCGTGCGACCTTATTTTATTACCCGCTAATCAATGGCATAAAAATTATTTCTTTTCATATAATATCGTAGAAAATTTTTCGCTGATTGTGAAGTTGGTTGTGTGGCAGCTCGTTCATCCATTCATTCACTTTGCCACAACTAGTTCGTCCGCACACAACAAAAAAAACAACACCGCTTTCATTTGCAAATGAACACACCTAGTCATGTTATGTAGCAAATTATACCAACTGTGCGACAAAAACAAAACCCAAACAAAACAAAATACAGAAAATTAAATTTTGTTTTAATCAGTCTCGTCTCGGATTTGGTGCAAAGCGCACACGCGCTCATCGTCTCGCTATAGTTTACTGCCAACCATATGCGGCGCATGAATGTGGTGATAAAAAAAATATAAATTGTAAAATTAATTAAATAACAACAAATTATGCAGAAAATAAATAACGTGTATTAAATCAAATAAATAATATTAAATAACACTAAATAATAAATTAAATTAAATTAAATAAAATATATTATTATTAAAATTGTGCATTTTAAATAATGTGAACTCAGTTATAGTTGCTTATATGTATGAGGACCAAATTATCAAAACAACCTAGCGATGTCGACTTTCTATCAAGAATTGGGTTAGATCGGAATACGTTGCAGATTTTTAACCTGCGTGTACTTTCCTAACTTTTTGAAATTCTAACATTCACAGGAATTGAAACATTTCTGAAAAACTTTTGTTTTTTAATAATAATTCACATACTATAATAGAAAACTCCCCAAAGCCGCTAAGCATTGGCCCTTTCTGTGCAAGGATAACATGAACTTATGTAGCTTCCTTTTGTTTTCATATTGTAGACGTAGCCTTCCTTTTTTATGGAGCACATTATTTTGCAATTTTATGGGGGATTTTTATTTTCGGGAATATGATCATTTCCCTTTATTATTTATTAAATCCAAAAATGCTGTTTATTTTTAACGCTCGCCATTATAATTTTAACATTAAATTTTGCTGTGAGGTGGATATTTAAATTTTAAATTATAATGAAAAGTGATCTTAATAAACTTTGAAAGATTTCAAAATATTAAGTGCGAAAGGAATACTTACGCCTGTCTAAAATGATTTGAAATTAATTGTCTTGTCATGATGAATTTTCAAATGAGTCTTATTTGTGCTAGTGGTGAATCAGCTTTGCTAACGTTACTTTTAAATTTTATATACACTTACAAAACACTTTCATATACAAAACACTTCAAAATTACCTCTTTTATAATAGAATAAAAATTAAACTTCACATCAAAGAAAAATTGAACGAGGTCGATAGGCTTCGACAAACATTTTGGTGTAAAAAGGCTAGTTTAGAAAAATTTAAGGTTTTTCCGGTACTATTGGCAGTGCAACATATTCGGAAGACGATCATGTCAGGGATAAAACTAAGGGTATCTTGAAGAATCGGACACTGTTTAAAATTGATTTTTCTAATATGTTTTTGTTTAAGTGTACAAGAATTGAAATTGGCAGTTTTTTAAATTTTTTATATTTTAGGTTAAAACTAGATATGAAATTAATATATTTTTGTACAAAGTAATAATCTTGTGATAACAAAATTGGTTTGTTTAATTTTCAAAGGTGCCAAAAATACTCCTAAAATACCAAAACTAGACTTATTCAAAATTTATTTTCAAAAATGGTCATACTTAAAATCATATGCTTTTATTGAGTTAATTATTCAAAATTTAAGAAATTTAGTCATTAGTTTAGCAACTAGAATCTGAATATATTTTATTTCAGTAAAATTACTTAATTTTTGACTGCAGAATATTCAATAAGAAGCCTTTTGCAAATTGTTTAAAACGAGGAAACAGTCGGAAGGCTAGTTTTGAAAATAAAGCAAACAGTCAGAGCTGATGTTTGTGAATATTTTTTGCTTTTGAAAAACAATATGAATGAAATGCAATATGAATAATACCTTTTTGCTTTCCTTAATTAATTTATTACCTTATTGTTGTTTACTATTCAGTACTAAATGCTGGCGTGGAGCTACCCAAATTTCAAGTCAGGACGTGTGCATGTGGGGTGTTTTTTTTCAGTTTCATCGGATCGATCATCAGCTCCTGATTTATAAACTTTTTATTTACAAATGATACAAAAATCTTTAGAATGTCAATTTCCCAAAGGATTTATTGCCCTTTGAAGGGTAATTGACATTTTATGTATCTACAATTCGTAAAATATATATATAAAATCATTACACATACTGCAATAAAATCATTACAAAATTTAAAATTTAAAAATTTAAGAAATATAATTATTAATAAGTTTTCCATAATATATTTTTAGCTGTCTTAAATTGAAGAAAGTTCATTGGAGCTTTTAGAGATTCTGGCAAATTATTGTAATTTGAAGGGCCGGAAAACCTTTGCTTTAATTTGCGTCCAAATTCGTTACTGATGGATCCGAATGATATGTTATTGCCAAATCTGGCGTGATAATTATGATTACAGTTATTAAATTCAAGATTAGAGAGCGCTGAAGAAAAATTTAACATCTTGTACATGTGTAGTGAGACTTAATACTCATACAACCCACCTACTGGTAAAACACCATTGGTCTCGATTTCTTATAAAACTAGTGATGAGAAACGTGAAGGGCAGCTTTAAGACAGCTTTCAAACTTTGGTTTTGTGTGATTTGACAAGATTTCAGTCTGCTACGACTTGCAGTTCTGTACACAATAATTCCATAAACAATTCTGGTGTGAATAAATGTAAAATACATCAATCTCAGTACATAGCTCGGCACACAATAAGAAAGTTTCCTTATCAATCCTACTAACGGAGCAATTTTACTACGTATGGTTTTAGTGTGTTCAGCCCAAGGCATATGCGTATCAAAAGTTACTCCTAAGTACTTGAAAAATTCAACTCTACCAACTACAATGTTGTTTATAGTAAAATATGACAAACTGATAGGACTTTTATGTGGGAAATGAAAGATCATACATTTCGTTTTGTGTCAATTCAATAAGATCACATTAGATTTAAAGTAATCCAGTAGAATGTCCATATACTATTAAGTATTGTATGTAGAAGGTTCATTTGTTTCATAAAAAATTACAGTATAATCTGTAAAGGTAATAGCGAGATATCATTAATAAATACCAAAAACAGTAACCGACCTATCACACTGGCTTGAGGCACTCCACAATTCATATTTAAGAGATCACTGGTGGATCTGTTGACGTATTGTTGAACATTAGTTAAGTAACTATTAATCAACCTATTGACTACTCCATGAAATCCATAACAGCACATTTTATCTAGAATCAATTGGTGATCAACCGTGTCAAATACTTTGTTTAGATAAAGAAAGGGCGCTCTAACATATTCCTTTCGATCAAAGGTATTATAGATCATGTTAGCCATTTCGACAAGTGCCAACTAAGTAACAGCACCTTCTCTAAAACCACACTGGTGTGCATAAAAAAAGTTTGAACTGTTATGGAACCTCCTAAACCATGAGTTTAGTATTTTATCAATGATTTTATCAAATACAAACAAAGTTAAAATAGGTCTGTAGTTAGAAGCAAGATCCTTATCACCATCTCTAAATGCTGGCACAACTTTGGTAAATATTAAAATATTAGGATATTCTGGTGACATTATGCTTCAAAACCAAACTACGAATATTATCTGGCCCTCTACCTTTACCACTCTCCGGAAGGCAAACAATATTACAAATTTCCACAGGGTTAGTGGGGGTTAGAAATATTGAATCTGGAATACGGCACAATGTTCCAAATTTATGAATATCCCTATCACTTCCAATTGATTCACCCAGTGATTTATCTATGTGAATAAAATAGTCATTGAATTTATTGACAATATCGGAGATATTATTATGTTTTGGATCATTAACTACAATAGTTTGGATCTCGGATTTATAATTATTTTTATTTAGAAACAGATTTATATTTTTCCATAAATTTTTTTGACTCACTGGTTTAGTAATCTAACTGTATTTTCATAAAACTGTTGCTTTGCATAATACTTCTCAGACTTTATTTTCCTATTGAGAGCACTAAGTCAATTATGAATAACATTACGTGGGTCTAACTTATGCTTCTTTAAAGCATTATTGCGTTTTCCCATGAGTTCCCACAAATTGTAAATCATCCAAGAATATGAGTTAGTCTAGCAACAAGTAGCAGCAAATTAGCAACAACACTCCTAATCATAGTGAAACCTAATAATAGTAAAAGTCCCGTCCGGATCAGTAATTTCAAAATTTGTAGCCTCAAGAAAATCAACAAAATACGAGTTCATTTTTTCAAAGTCAATAACCATTTTTTCCAATTTATGTCTGTAAAATTTGTCCTTGAAGTAAAGAGACGAAAAGATAAAATTGTGATCACAAATATCAGAGAAAATAGTGGAAACTTTAACGTTCCTAATATTATTGAAGCTACAAACAACATGATCTAGGATATTGTTACTAATTTACCTAGTAGCAAACGTATTAGTAACAATCATTCCGAAACTCATCAAACTATTTTTGTAGTCAGAAACATTAACGGAAATTTTGTTTACAGGCATATTTAAATCCTCAACAATAATAGTGTCCGTTTTTGCTTATATCTGAACCATCCAAAAAACATTACATTACTTTGAAGAATGTTTATTTATTTTTATTTTTTTATTTTTATAGAATCAGTACTTTTATTGCTCAATGAATTGAATACTCATCAACATTCAAGAAATAGCTAAAAGTACACCAACTTAAAAAACAAATAAAAATAATATAAATGGCACAACTCCTTAAATGAAATGTAATCTGACCTTTAGAAAGACCAAATGGCATTTATCTGGTGTGTATAAAAACCTCACTATCATTTGTGTCAATCTTATTTCTCGGAACGGGACGAAATAATTTATTGACATAATTGATGTCATTGAGAGAATTTATGATGTAAACATTGCTGCGCACGACTTTCTCAATAAGATTTTGTTGTTCTTTACCCATAAATATTGGAACCAGTGTACATTTTTTACATCTTTCGCTTTTCCATATAATTTAGTCTGAAGTTTAGTAAAGTTGTTCATAAGCAAGATCCGTTTGATCTTCGAGGAAGCTGCTTTGTTCGGTGACGGTTCAATTGTTGATAATTCCAGATCACTTAACATCAATGTTTTATTTGTATTGTAGGCATAATACTTCAGTACTTGGAAGTTCTCAAGCCACATAAAGAATTCCATAGAAATAAGCAAAAAAAAAACAAACTGATTCAATCTAAACAAAAAAAATTGGGAAATTTCTAAAAGAACTGAAATATGGTGAAGTTTGGAAAGCTGAATCAAAAATTTAGAAAATTTTCAACATTCCAATGGACTGTTAGTTACTGTAGGACTCTAAACTCTAACCTTTAAGTAATTTGGATATCTGTTTAAATTCACAATTCTGTATTTTTCAAAATTCAAAATTCAAATAAAATTGGAATCTGAAGTTCTTAATTTTTTTGTTTTTAGGTCAGCCGGAAATATTTAACAATATTGCTACCACTTGTTTCGCCTTGTTTCTTAAACTTCACTTTATAAAATAAAATTCACTTATTTTAACATTTGTACCTATATAGCTACTAAAAATCAGAAAATAGTTAAATTGTATTTTGAAGATTATAATCTATTGTCACAAAAAATTAAATACCAACAAACAAATTCTAAAATCCGCTTTCAGAATTTCTTTTTTTCAGTCTCATAATATGGAAATATGGCCCATATTACACTATTAAATTTCTACGTCATAGAAATACTTCAATACTTTTAAACGATAGTGTAATATAGAAATATTATAATATTTTTCAGACGTTGTATTTAATTATTTTTCAGACGTTGCTTCATGCAGCTAAATACTATAATATCTATTTTGACACCTGCTCAAAATGGCGGGAAAGTATGACTGGAGTATGCTGATTACCAAAAGAGTAATTATGGAATATGAAAATAATGAAATGTTATTTAATACGCGGCTTCCCTACTATAAAAATCGCATCAAAAGGTTAGAGGTTTATCGACGAATTAATACTAATTTAAATGCTGTGCAAAGTGAATTAGATATAAATGGAAATGGAAGAGGAAAATAAGCGGTTTACGAAGCCAGTATCTGAATGAAAAGTTAAAGGTAAATGAGTTTAATTTCTTAAATATATTAGCAAAATAAATACATATAATTATAATTTGTGCTATCGTGTGACATTAAAATATTATCAATTATACAAAATGAGAATACATAATTTTTAAGGTTATGTTTTGTTTATAATTTTAAACAAAAAGTTTGCACGATTTTCTTTTGTATGTACTTATTTTAATTGGGCTTTTTAATTTTGTAGGTAACGAGCAGTAAAAAGAGTGATGCTGATGCTGAGTCAATAAACAAACCAACTCTATTGGTACCCGTTACTCAACTTGCTTGATGTAACAACAGAAACGGACATATTGCATTCTAATTTGGATGAAGATTTCATTCAACAAAATTAATAAAGACAACGGAAATCAAGTCAACTGGCTTTATTTCCATTGGAAAATGTCCATAAAAATTGACTGGCTTTATTGTCTTTATTTCAATGCACCAATTATTTTATATTATATTTTAAAAATAATAAGCATTATATTATGATTTTACTGAAGCAGCTTTACTCCTGGACGACGTAGACTCTGTAGAAAGCTTAGATATACAGCAATCTAAAAGGCGGCGAAATAAAAGAAAAATTTCCGAAGGTATAAGCATAACAAATACACATAATAATAATTCTTGAGAGAGTTCTTGGCAAAGCAACCGAAACTATGAGCGAAATGAGCAAGAAACTGCGCCAATTAAAGCCTCTTTTGATGAGTTCGATGTATTTGGTAAATTTGTAGTGAATGAATTGACAGAAATGAAAACATTGGGATTCGATCAAATTGCTTACCGCCGAGCGAAGAGCCAAATTCAACGGGTCCTCATGAATATGTGGGATACCTTTGACTAAACAACTCATGTAAGTATAAGTCTTTCAAATTCTACAAATTTTGCTGACGACAATTCTTCAGCCTTCGACCGCGTGATAATTGAAGAAGTCCAGTACGAGTGAATTTACCATCCGCCACAAATAATAATAATAAATGTTGATTGGTTATTAATAAAATTAGAAACCATTAAAATTCATTTTTCATTGCCTATTATTAATTACGAACTTTACACGCAAATGGAGCTTCATTCTTTTTTATTTGTATTTATATACATATTGGCCGAGGAATTTATTGTAAAATATTATATATATTTGTCCTGCCGCGGAACCTTCCCAGGCCCATTGTATAAAGTTTAGAAGGTATCCCTAACTTCTTTTGCCATACCCTTATTTTTCGTGTTTACGTTCTGACTGCCTAAAACCTGCATTACCGCAGTTTCCTCCAAATACCGCATATTTAAAAATTCGCACTCACGGTCTTTAACTACAAATGATTCCGTTTGTGTTTACATATGTTTTTGTTTTTAATTAGCATATTATGTAGAGTACAGCATGCAAGCGTTAAACTTTTTACTTTCTCCTGCGAAAGATTAATTGTAGCGAGAAGCACTCTAAAACGAGCAGCCATAATTCCAAACAAACTCTCAATGATTCTTCTATCTCTGGAAAGTCTTTAATTAAAAATTGACTCTTCTCAACTGATAACACGCAAAGGATATGGTTTTATAGCATTATGTGGCAGCGGAAAAGCGTCGTCAGCCAGAACAACATAAGGTGTCGAAATGATGTTCGTTAGTTCATTTTCCGGAGGGATATTTAAAATTGTTGGGGTGATGAGGCATTATCTCAATTTACTTTTGGCAAACACTCCAGCATCACCAACTCACTAGTTTGCGTCGGCTAACGCCAATAAAATAATGCTGTTAAAACCCTTGTAATTATACATAGAAGTGTGCGCCACTAGCACATGGACACTGAATACGGATATGCTTGCCATCCATTGCTCCAATAGTGTTAAAAACGTTACATTTTTCTTGATATTCCTTGGCAACTGACTTCCACTCTTGCTGAGTTGAAAGAATTTATGAACTATACAGTATATTATAAATTAATTTTAAGCTTTTAAATAGCTTAAAAATAGTTACCTTTAAAAATTCATCTTTTAAAGCTTTGTAGTTTGGTACAATACCCGAAATTGTACGTTGAGGAATTCTAGTACTAAATTGCAAGCCGGCACAATTCTCTCCCGTCGCCAAAAACAGTAACGTCAAAATTAGTCGACCTTTGACGCTTATTGCATTACGCAAATGTGTATCTTGCCTTTTAAACAAAGGAGAAATTTTGATAACAATGTACTTAAAGGTATCGTCACTCATCCTTAAATATTTTTTCTAATATTTCCGATCTTCTGTTTGTAATTCCTTAAGGAAGTTTTGTTTTAGGCTGTTTAATATTTCCATTTGTATTAAATTTTTAAAGGACCATGCAATGAAAGTTAATAAATTAAGATTAAATATATTACGTGCTTTTATATCAAATGTAAACACAAAATTTATTTGTTGGTTTCTGACAATTAAAAAATTAATGATACATAAAATGAGATATAAGAGTTATACGCTGTAACAGATCAAAATGTCGAGAGCAAACTGAACATTGTGGCGGCTCGCTAATTTATTTTCAATTTTTCTGCATTCACTCATCACCACAGCTAGTTCGCACGCGAACTCATTTTACACAAACGAGCGCACCTATTTTTTTTTCAGGTATACCAATAGAGCAACAACACAAAACAAAAATGAAAACACAACACAAAATAGATAAAATTAAAATTAGTAATTAATTAGTCGGCTCTCAAATCTCATCGCGGCGACATGTCGCCCACCTCGCGCAGTAATTAAAAAAACAGAAAATGGTGGTGAAAAATAATAATGTAAATGTAACGGTGACCAACTATATTAAATAAATAAAATAAATTTATAAAAATAAAAATAAATTAAATAAATTTTATTAATTAAACATTTAATTGTATCTGTAAATTTATTTAATAACAAACTGTTCTATAATATAATTAACTAAAACGTTATAACATATTTGTCCCGATATGCACGTTGCTGGTTGATTCACTACAGGTAAATTATTCAACCAATGGGGTCTTTTCAGGAATAGAAATAGGGCTGCGCCGATTTTGACATTCGCGGACCCTGAATTCTTGAAAGCACCTAAGAATCTGCTTCTTCTGAAGCAAAATTCACGTGAAAAACTAAATCTATTTTCTAAGGATCATTTGAATTTTTTTTTCACACCTTGCTGATTTAACGCTGCATATTGGACTGTACGTTCCAGCGTAATCCAATGCAAAAATCAACAAGTAATAAACGATAATAACTACAAGTTTATAGCTTAAAAAGTTTCACTTCTGCCGAGCGTAGACACACTTTGTTTCTTATTATTTAATTGTAATTGTTGTCCATATTTGTTGAAATGAGAATTGTCCAGTGTTTGACGGTAAAAACAGGTTATTACCTCAAAATTCTTATGTACAAAAACGATTGACTCACTAAGGAATGCTCAAGGAACAAAAATTATATAGTGCCGAGGAATAAATTCTAGGCAAGGTTTTTTCCATAAATCAATATTTTTCGAATTATTCGCGATTTTTCATCTTTCTTTCATGATGTTTGAGAGTAATCCGAAAATTTCACCGAAAAACGCGATTGGTTTTGTAACGATAACTTCCTTAATTTTTAATATTTCTAATCGCTCCAAGAACCATTTTGCAGGGAATCTCAAGGGCTTCAAGGCCTGTAAAGAACTTCCTTGAACCCTTCGTTTTTAAAATTTTTGAGTTTAAAGGGCTCGGCGAAGGTAGTCCTCGCACTCAAATGGAAACTTAAAACGGTGACATCTCAATTAATTTTCATCCTAGAGAAATAAAAAAAAAATTTATTAATTTTTAGTTAACTATATTCCAGCTCTGCAACTATGTAGAGGCCACCAAATGTGTCTAGTATACCTCCTCGTGGTGACACCCGGGCAACGATTTTAAAATCGGCTAAATACTAGAGGCGAGTGGATTACACTATAAATATACAATATGCAATGAATAAAACAGAAGGAAAAAATAGCCCAGGTGGTAAACCAATAGAAATATTGGGCAATCCACTCTCTGATGAGACTGGCACTAAGGATTCTGGGGAGGGCCGATCCTTGCATACACAAAAAAACAAAAATATGGAAATAGTAAACAGCCCGTTCCACAAGGGAGGAAACGTTGCTAGATCTCCTGAGAAAACTTTTAATTTCTCATCTGAAAATTTTAACATGGAACGATTCCAAAATAATAAGGGCGCAACAGCAGCACCCCAACAAGCAAGTATAACAACCTCATATAACTATGGTGAAACATCTATTCTTGAAAGTGGTACTTCAGAAAAAGAGCTAACGTTATACAAACAATGGCAAAAAGTAACTGATGAGAAAAATCAGCAAAGCATTATTATTCTCAATTTACAACAACAAATTGACGAACTAAAAAAAGAAATGATGCAATTAAAGCAGAACGAAACTCAAGCTAAGCCATCAATGAAGCAGAACCAGAATACCGAACTTAACGCCAACAATGTTAAATGTCCAACCGAATCATCAATAATACAGAAACAAAACACCAATTCTAATGTTAATAAAAACGTTGAATATCAAACCGATGAGGAAGACTTAGCTAAAGAAACAGAATGGATTCGTGCTAAGTCTAGAAAAAGTAAAAAGAGAAGGTTAAATAATACACCGTCACCACCACAAAAACCACAAACTCTGGATCAAAACACTCAGCCTCAAAAGGTTGAGACAAATATCAAAACAGATAAAAAAACACCTCCCCCACCACCGATCATAGTAGATGATGTTAAAAATTATCACGTTTTCTATGATATAATTAAGGCGAGTGTTTCAGAAGAATCATTCATCACTAAATTGATGAATCAAAATAAAATAAGCATCAACGTAAATAGCGTCGATGCATATAGAAACGTAGTGAAAACTTTGACCGAAGGCTCATTTATCTTTCACACGTATGAAAATAAACAAGAAAGGCCAATCAGAGTTATGGCAAGGAACTTACATCATACATGTAGCCCAGAACGAATTAAAGAAGAATTATCATCGAAACAATTTAAAATAATCAGCGTAATGAACAAAGTTAGCTGGAGAAATAAAAAGAAGCTAGACATGTTTGTACTAACATTCAGTTGTGACGAAAATATAACTAAAATATATAAGATCACTAGTTTATTGGGTTGCAAAGTGGAAATTCAACCACTTAGAAAGTCTAAACTAGTTCCGCAATGCCAAAAGTGTCAGGCATATGGACATACGCAAAGATATTGTGGCAAACTTCCAAGGTGTGTTAAATGTGCCGGACACCACCTAACTGGAAAATGCGACAATCCACAAGCTCAACTTAAATGTGTACACTGTGGACAAGGTCATCCTGCTAACTATCGAGGATGTATTGTTGCAAAGGAAATTCAGAAAATGAAAAACCAAAGGATGAATAAAACTCAAATGTATGGCCAGTCAAATCGATATGAGAGGCATGCAAAACAAGACAATGGGCAACCATTTGGCCGCCAACTAAGAACTGAAGGTGTTACATATGCTGAAGTAACAAGTGGCGTAGTCAATAAACCCCAGCAAAAATCTAAAGATGTAGACATCAGTCAAACATTACAAGATATTCTCATGAAATTAACAAAATTTGATGAGAGGCTACAAAAATTGGAAGATAGAGCATTGGGAGCTAGACCCAAATCAACACAAAAATGAACAACACAATGAAAATCATGTCATGGAATGCTAATGGTTTGCTCCGGCATCAGCAAGAACTACAAGCAGTCCTCGACATTGAGAATATAGATGGGTGTCTTATTTCGGAAACACATTTTACTAAGCAATCCTACATAACATTTAAAGGCTATTGCATATATCACACTATTCATCCAGATAATTCAGCCAGAGGAGGAAGTGCAGTCATCATTAAAAAAAATATCCAACATTTTGAAGAAGCAAAGTACGGAAAAGAAGAAATTCAGGCCACAGTGGTTTATATAAAAACGGAAAACTTTCCTATTGTTGTGGCAGGATTATACTGTCCACCAAGACATTCAATTAAAAGCAAACAATACTCAGAGTTCTTTAAGCGTCTGGGAAAAAGGTTCATAATAGGTGGTGACTTCAATGCGAAGAATACTCACTGGGGTTCTAGATTAACTACCACTAAAGGAAAAGAATTATTGATTGCCATCAAAGAAAATGGATGTGAATCCATTTCAACAGGTAAACCAACATATTGGCCAACTGACCCAGGGAAAATACCTGACCTGATCGATTTTTTTATAACCAAAAATATTTCTAATAATTTTATGAAAGTTGAAGAAAGCCAAGATATGAGCTCAGATCATTCTCCAATAGTCCTAACTCTAAGCGAGTATATCATCCAAAAAGGGAATAGTCCAGTATTAACCAACAAATATACGAACTGGGAAAGTTTCAAAGTACACCTGGAACAAAGAATACTTTTGAAAGTTCCTTTAAAAACTATGGATCAACTGGACATAGAAGTAGAAAAGTTCATTACAGATATTCAACAATCAGCATGGGAAAGTACTCCAGAAATCAAATCAAGGCTAAAAGGAAATAACTATCCAATAGAAATTAGAAATCTCCTTAGGGATAAACGCAAATCCAGAAAAAAATGGCACCAAACTAGAGCTCCACAGGACAAAAAAAGACTAAATAACCTTACTCAACAATTAACAAGAGAAATTCAGAAATTAAAAAATGAGTCAGTTAATTTCTACTTAAGTAAGTTAACGAATGATAGTAATACGGATTATTCGCTTTGGAAAGCAACTAAAACTCTGAAAAAGCCAATAATGCCGATCCATCCTCTCAGGAAAATGGATGGAACATGGGCAAGGAAAAACAAAGAAAAAGCTGAAGGTTTTGCCAATCATCTTGAAAATATATTTCAACCTCATGAATGTCAATTACGAGAAATATTGGATGAAAACATAACACAAATTCTCGAAGATGTCACCCCTACATCGACTACTGAAGTAGCAAATGAAATTAAAAACAATTTAAACTTAAGGAAAGCACCAGGGTTTGACCTGATTACCGGAGAAATAATAAAGCAGCTACCGTCTACATCTAATAACATCATATAGGCCTATATCGTTGTTGCCGATAATGTCCAAACTCTTTGAAAAGCTACTATTAAAAAGGCTTAAACTAATAACTGAAAAAAATAATCTAATTCCGAATCACCAATTTGGTTTTCGCAGTGAGCACTCAACTATCGATCAAGTGCATAGAATAACCAATATTATTGAGAAGACTTTAGAAGAGAAAAAAGTTTGTTCAGCAGTATTCCTTGATGTAGCGCAGGCCTTTGATAAAGTTTGGCACGAAGGATTAATCTACAAACTCAAATTAATCCTACCGAAACAGTACAGCATAATACTGGAATCATATATAACGGAAAGATATTTCAGGCTTAAGCAAGAAGATGAATATTCAGAGCTTAGGGGAATAAAAGCAGGAGTTCCACAAGGAAGTGTACTTGGGCCACTTCTGTATTTACTATACACCCGAGATGTCCCAATCCCACAAAACAACATGATAGCCACTTTCGCCGATGACACAGCTATCATGGCAGTAGGTGACAACAACTCAGATACAGCAGAGCAATTACAAAACGGCATAGAGCAAGTACACAATTGGACAAAAAAATGGCGCATAAAACTAAATGAAACTAAATCTGTACATGTTGACTTTACGAACAAGAGATTAGTTCATAAACCAGTATATTTAAATAATCAAGAAATACCACACGCAAACACTGCCAAATATCTTGGTATGACATTAGACGCTAAATTTCGCTGGAAAGCTCTTGTAAAAAAGAAAAGAGGCGAGTTGGAATTAAAATACAAAAAAATGTATTGGTTACTGGGAAGAAACTCTCATTTATCAATCCCTAATAAACTTCTGCTTTATAAGCAAATATTGAAGCCTGTTTGGACTTATGGTATACAGCTGTGGGGATGTACCAAGCAGAGCAACATGGATATTATCCAACGATTCCAAAACAAAGTGCTAAGAAGCATCGTCAACGCACCATGGTTTGTCAGAAATAGCGACATCCACAAAGATCTGGGCATAGAACTCATCAAAACCGAAATTATGAAATTTGCTAGAAGTCATGAACAACGGCTACTTCACCATGTCAACATAGAGGCCAACCAGCTACTGGATAATACGGATTTAGTTAGAAGGCTCAAAAGAGTAAAGCCTTTTGAGTTAGTGTAAATCAGTTAAAATAAATCTTTATCTAGCGCACGACAAAAGCGCGATCAAATCATAAATATCAAAACTAAGGAGTACATCGATGGATGAACCCTTAAATTTCAGTAAAATGTAGTAATTTAAGTTAGAATAAAATTGCTTATTAGTCTTAGACTAGATTGTAATTAAAAAAGAAATAATAAAACAGAATTATTTTCAAAAAAAAAAAAAAAAATTTTTAGTTTACTAACTTCTACCTCCCTGAAAGAGTTTCATCCACCCCTAGGTAACGCACACATCGGCACTATATAACTTTTGTTCCTTGAGCCATTCCCTATTTACTGTCCAAATTATTCGTCAATCGGTTTTGTCCGTAAGAGTTCTGAGGGAAAATCCGTTAAACCCTGGACTAGATGCAAATGAGACTGAAATAAATTACTTTATTATAGTCTTAATTAATGGTTTATTTGGACTCGGTGAGTTGATGTTGTACTACGAGCAATTTTTGTAAGCAATGAGAGCCTTTCTGACACTTAAACTCGAAAAAAACATACTCTCATTTTATTTTCAAGTGTATATTTCTCCAAGATTAAAAAAATTTAAATGACTTTCCTGAAAAATTACATTTTGCACTAATCATATTCTCATTTGTATGTATATGGGATTTTGAATTTTATAATTTTTTGCATGTTTTAGGGATTTAATTTTATTTATTTTAGCCAAGATATACAGAAAATAAAGGTATAATATTGCGAATGCTGTTCCCATCCTTTTTTCGCAATTTGACCTCACGTGTTGTCAAAAATGCTGATATTTATATGGAGTTTCGTGATATTTTTTTTTTTTTTTCCTTTATTTAATATTACAACTGATTTACAAATCATTTAGTAATTTATCTTTCTTAAATGAAAATTCACATTTGACGGGCAGTAGCCCAATGGTTACTCTCGTTTGAATTTACATAGTAATTATTTTTCTCTATCCTAATTAAATACAACTGCCCAATTCCAAGGGTTTCCGCCTTTGAAGTCTTCTTACTGCATTGGTGGTATCCAACAAACTTCATATGTCTGCGAATCCAGTTAACTTTCTGGTTTTTGAAGTTTACGTGAACCGATTTTGCTTTGTTTAGGCTAATGCGCCATTTCTTTGTCCAACTACTCACTGTGACGGTTGCATTTTGAAGTTTGGTCGTTGCTTCTGATATACACTTTCCAGTCGCCAGAATAGCTGTATCGTCTGCAAATGTTGCTATGGTGGCACCTTCGGTATTTGGCATATCTCTGGTGTTCAGGATGTACAATATAGGACCCAGTACGCTACCCTGTTGTATGCCTGCTGATATTCTCTTTAGTTCAGAGTACTCTCCGTTATATTTTACACACAAATGTCGGTCTGCGATATAAGATTTAAGAATTCGATAGAACTGCTTGGGTAGATCTCGATGCAATTTAAATTCAAGTCCTTCGTGCCAAACTTTGTCGAAAGCTTGTGCTACATCGAAGATGACGCTGAAGCATATCTTCTTATTCTCAAGTGCGTCTTCGATTATGTCCGTTATTCTGTGAACTTGTTCTATCGTAGAGTGATTCTCTCTAAATCCAAATTGGTGTGGTGAAATCAAATTTCTCTCTTCTATTATTGGCTTGAGTCTCTTGAGCAGTAAGTTTTCAAATAATTTTGAAATTACAGGAAGTAGTTAAATCGGTCTGAACGACTTTTTATCGTTGGCTGGTTTGCCTGGTTTGGGGATCATAATTACTTCAGCAACCTTCCATTGTCGTGGGACATATTTTAGTCTGAAGACAGCATTGTTAATTTGAACCAATTTTCTTAGTCCCTTCTCGGGAATAGCTTTTACTACTTGTCCGGTAATTAAATCATATCTTCGAGCTTTTTTTGCGTTCAAATTACACTTGATCTCATCTTTTAATTCCTGTAATGTTACACATAGAATATTATATTCATCAATTTTGCTAATTGTTATTATGTTTTCATCTGCTGTTTGCCTAGGTAACGGTTGAAAGGTGTCTTCCAAGTGAGCCGCAAATAAAATAGCTCTTTGCTTGTCGCTTTTGGCCCAAGTTCCTTCACAATTTTTAATAGGCGGCACATGCATTTTGGTTCTTTTTAATCCCTTTGTTACTTTCCAAAGAGAGTAATCAGTATCTTCATGTTCGGTGAGACCATTTAAGTACTTGTTAATAGTTTCGTTAATTTCTTTTATAAGTTGTTTTAATTTATTGCATATAAAATTGAGGATTTTTTGTTTTCCGGGGTGCGTGTCCTTTGCCAGGTCTTTCTTGCCTTCCGTTTCTCACTCACTAACTAACTCCCTGACCTCAATAGGATAATTTTGATTCCTACGGGATTCGGTGTGACTAGCAGGAGAACTTTCTCATGCTGCTTGTTGAATAGTACTGTTAAATACCTCTAGTTCGTCTTCCAACTGTACCGGTGTTTTAATCGGCACTCGTAGATTTATTTGCATTTCAATTAGTTCTTGGAATAGGTCCCAGTTTGTTCTATTATTTGTTAATTTAGGCAGGTTATCCTTATTAATTATCATTGTGCTGAGAGTCATGATAACAGGTGTATGATCGGAAAATATCCCTTCGCTGTTTTCGATGCACATGTAATCCTCGAAAATTTCGTTACATAGAAATCAATGAGATCTGGTATTTTATTTATATCAACAGGCCAGTATGTTGGTTTACCTCCAGAGTGGAACTCGCAGTTATTTATTCGTCCGGCTTCGAATAGCTCTTTTCCTTTATGAGTTGTAGGTCTTGATCCCCAATAGGTGTTCATTCTAATTTCAATTAGTTCTTGGAATAGGTCCCAGTTAGTTCTATTATTTGTTAATTTAGGCAGGTTATCCTTATTAATTATCATTGTGCTGAGAGTCTTGATAACAGATGTATGATCGGAATATATCCCTTCGCTGTTTTTGATGCACATGTAATCCTGGAAGATCCCTTTCGTTACATAGAAATCAATGATATCTGGTATTTTATATATATCAGAAGGCCAGTATGTTGTGTAATGATGACCCAAATGTGCATCCCAGAAATTTGTCGGGCTTACATTCATCGGCTTGGGCAGGTTTAATTTGCAGCACATTGTAAATTTGATCATCTCACAAATGTAGTTCTGGGTTGAAAAACTAATAAAACGAAATTGCCAACATCTCCATTACTTCCACATCAGTAAGAAAAAGAAAAATTTAACCAGCCATGTTAAACTATTTTATTATTAAGCTCAATTTAGGTAAACAAAAATTAAACAAATTAAATAATAATATAAGTTTGTAACATCTAAAACAATTTTTTTTTCTTTATAAATAAATACCAAAATTAGAGTTTTAATATTCAAAATTAAATTTAGTAATTTAGTAAAGTATAATATATGATATGATCAATTCAAAAATATCAATTCCAACAATTTCAATATTTATCCGTACCATAAATTTATTAGTTTTTTTTTTTTGTTTTTATATATTTTTGTTTAACAACAAGATTTGGAGAATTCTCCAATTTAATATAATTTTTAATTACTCACTCAGATGTATCAGTGATGAGCGCTCAGCAATTGAAAATCTGTAGAACCAATCTAAAAAAAAATAATTATTATGGCCTCAAACTACGGTTATCCCGAAAACTATGTTCAAATCCAAGATTGATTTGAATTGATAATATATATAAAATTTTTATTTTTTTTTATTTTTAAATTTCAGAATTTTCCACTTTATATTTTAATAAAAATTTTTTTTTCTTTGAAAACAAACAAAATTAGCCAAATTAATACAAAAAAAAATCATCTTTAAATTCAATTTTCTTTAGAAATAAACTAACACTATACATGCCATGGCTAGCTTCACAATTTATACACAAGAAAATAATAATATAAGTACAAAAAAAAAAATGTTGTACCGAAACAACAGTTTGGGTATTTATCGACGAAGCATTCGTTGTATAGCCCGTTATATTAACATAACTGACGATGATCATCCGTCTTTCGCTCTGCGACGCTATCAGTTAAGACGTCTGTTTATTTATTTGCCCACTTTTATGGTAATTTACATATGATCGATCCCTTTGCCGTATATGGTATATAGTTTTCTGTGTTTGTTGTTATTAACGCTAGAAATGGTGTACACATGCGTTTCTCGCACGTCTTCTAGCTCTTTTCCTTTATGGGTTGTAAGTCTTGATCCCCAATAGGTGTTTTTTGCATTAAAGTCACCACCAATAATAAAATTGGATCCTAGTGATCTAAAGAGTCTATTATAATCTTCTTTGTTTAGATTATAGCGTGGAGGGCAGAGGATAGAGGAAATACTGTATTCATTATTATTGTTAGTTTCAACTTTTATGGTTTTAACTTGCATACTTTCCTCTTTTATACTATGAGATTCTTTTTCACTATCACTGTTGATCCTCCTCTGGGTTTTTCTCCTGGGTGAACAGCATGGTAACATTCATAATCACGTATTTTAATAAATGATGTTTTTGTCAAATGGCTCTCCGATATAAGGCATACTATACATCTATTTTTTCTAAATTTAGAAAAATTTCTGACTCTGGAACATGCTGCGCTAGTTCGTTCGCGTTCCAGGTGACAATTCTTATTGTTCTGCTTGTTTTAGTATATGAGGGCTGTTGCCTGGCTGTTGAAACTGATGCATTTTGTTTCTTAATCTTTCAAGTTCTTTGGCTACTTCACAGCCTCTATAATTTGCAGGATGATGCCCTTTACAGTTTATACATTTTGCAGGGATGTTTCTACTTTCTGTACACTCTTTCGCATTGTGTTTTCCAGCACATTTTCCGCATCTTGGCTCCCGTCTGCAATATTTTTGCGTGTGGTTGAAACCTTAGCATTTTTTGCATTGAGGTATTAGCCTCATGTTTTTCTTTAGCGGTTCTATTTTATCCCTCGCGTTGAGAATTGCTTTGATGTTGAAGATGTTTTCAACTTTCTCCTTTTGGTTAAACGTAAGCATGAAGAGTGGAAGCCCCCTTTTTTTGACTTGATTGTTCTCACCTCTCTCTCGTTTTAGGATATTTACTGCTTTCTATTTACAGATCTTTTGCCTTTAACTCCCCAATTATGTCCTCCTTCTTACACGTTGGATGAAGGCCACTGGCCATAACCTTAATTGCGCGTTCGTTTTATCTTCGTATGTGAACCATTATTTACCTTCCGCATTGAGCTTTGTTGCTAGAGCTCTATAAGTATCGGAATCTGGTGTATTGATTTTCCACACGTTATTGTTTAGTGACGCTACTCTATATTCCTTAGCTGTCACTGATTTCATTATTGATTGTATACTATCAAATTCTGTTATGCCGATTACATTAATTGGCGGAGGAGCCTTTTCTTTCGGTACAACCTTTTGTTGTTTTTGCTGGTGAGCTCGTTTGGTATTAGTATCACCAGTTACTAATACATTAGTTTGCGAATGATCTCCAACTTCAGGCGAGAATTCTGCTTTTCGTTTTTTGGTAGGTCTTTTCATCCTTTTCAGTACCCAATCTGTTTCTCTCATGAGATCCTCTTCATCAGTATGGAACTCATTGTTATAACTGGTGTGAGTACTTGCTTCATTATAACAAGTTAGCGGGTTTTCAGAATTGGTTTGGGCTTCTTCAATTCTTCATTTTCTTTTTTTAGTTTTTCAATTTCGCTTCTTAGTTGGGTTAAAAGTACATCTACTTCACTGAGTTTTCGACAGAGTTCAGCGTTTTCGTTTTTCTGCTGATTTGCAGAGTTAGTATGATTGTTTGGTGATCTTAACAACATTGAACTTTTTTCGAATGGGTTTAGCAATGATTGGCTCACCCCAGAATCCATTGAGCCAGCCTCGTAAGAGGGTGGATTAGCCAACTGGGTAGTTGGTTTACCAGCTGAGGTATTATTTCCTTTTTGTATTGTATTCATTGCTATAAAACTGGTTATATATCAACTACCAACCTAATCAGTACAAGTTGGTAGTGAGTCATTGAAGAGAACATTTGCTATATTCTCGGTGGTCGGTTATTCCGCCGTATCTCGGTCGCCAGAGCCTCGTTAGTTAATTAGCAGGAAGTACCACGTGCAGTTGAGGTTGACATTTGGGGTAGTAGGATCAATGTACCCTCTACCGATCAGTACCCTCTACCGATCAATTTGGATAAAAAAATACAAAAATCTGACAAGTTATTAGGTATAACGGTAAATACCTACTTTATTATTTTTATGAGTTTATATTCTTACTAAGAATATTAAACTATTTATTAATAATCACGTATACTATTATGTGTACCGAATGAAATTTGTGATTCCCCAATTTATATTATCTCTGTTTAGTTTTTTCATTTACAAATCACAAATTTCATTCGGTTCACATAATAGTATACGTGATTATTAATAAATAGTTTAATATTCTTAGTAAGAATATAAACTCATAAAAATAATAAAGTAGGTATTTACCGTTATACCTATATTTTTATATGAATTTTTTTAATTTGCATAAAGACGTCAACTAGGTAGGTACCTAGTGTATTTTATTAGTGAAATTGAGTTTATAAAAAGACAATTTTTGTTAAAACTAAAATATTTTCTTGAAAGCGGACCATTTTAAAAGGTAATTATTATCTTAATTAACATGATTTTAATGCCAATACAATAAATACTAGAATGTGAGTATACATTTTTAGTTGATCGGTGATGAGTACTCAAAAATTAGCATTGTACCCTCTACCGATCAATGTCTTTTTATTGTTATTATATAATTTTTAATTCAATAGAAATGAAAAAATGGCTCCAACTAATTCACGTAAATTGAAATATACGGCAAATCAACTAGAACAGGCTCTTGTTGCGGTAAGAAATGGTATGAAATTAAGAAAAGCCAGCAATCAATTTGGAATTCCATTCAGTACACTCCACGACAAGTTTAACGGAAAAAGTGCTCCCAAATTACAACACAGTGGAAGAGAATTGTGCCTTGGTGAAAGTGTCGAAAATGATTTGATGATGTGGCTACTGGACTGCTCGAAAAAGGGCTTTCCCATAACTAAGAAGTTGCTTGAAGATGCTGTTCAAAAACTTGTTATTAAGCTGAATATCAAGACACAGTTCATTAACAAAAAACCGGGACGGAAATGGTTTGAAAAATTCATGCAACGGCATAAAAACTTATCATTAAAACGAGCGGAGTATATCAACAAGGCAAGAGGAAGTGTAACTGAGGCAAATATTCGCATATGGTTCGATGAAGTGCTAGATTTACTAGGTCCAGACGCAACTGCCCTTCAAAACCCAAAACAAGTGTACAACATGGATGAAACTGGATTTTTTTTAATGCCAACTGGAGATCGAATTATTGGACCAAAAGGTACCACAGTGTAAAGCGAATCTGTGCGCAGTGATAAAGAAAATATTACCACGTGGCTTGTTATTAACGCCGAGGGACAATTTGGCCCACCCTTGACATTCACGTCGATTATACAACTCGCCGGATCAATTTCGGAGGGAGTTTCATTCGCTTTTGACGTTTTACGTATTATGGAATACGCCGTATAGAAAATGAACGAATATCGGTAATGAAGTTTCAAAAAGAGCTATTATGGAATTCGCGGGTGAAACGCACTCTGTAGTAAAAGTGTCATTTTAAATTCGCATCAAATTAACTGCGGATTGAAAACTGTTTTGTAGTGTTTAGGTTTTTTGTCATGGAGAATAGTAAAGTGTAACAATTGCATTATAAAAAATGGAGGTGTGGTCAACACATGACTTTCTTTTATGAACAGAAAATTTTGAGAAATTTTATTATTTTTTTTTAATATTTTATTTTTTAATTTTTATTTGTTTTTAATTTTTGGAAACATTTTGTAGTTAGTAGTTTTTTGTAAACCTTATACTTTTTAAAATATTTGCAAAATAAATTTTCTAGACCAAGGGAGTGGCCACTTCCGGTTAGCCGATTTGGAGTAAAATTCACTGGGACCTCTCAATTTATCAAAAAACCTTAAATCTAAAGTTTCAGTGCGATTAGTTAAACCATCTGGGCTGTAGAGAGGACACAGACTGACAGATAGACATACCATTACGAAACCCACTTTTTCGGACTCGGGGGACCTCAACACAGACAAATCTCTAAAAATCTCAAGTTTCAAAATTTTATGGTGAGCCTCATGACTGAGCACCCGGATATAGCGAAGAATCTAACCAAAACTGATATAGATACAGTTGTACAGTTTTGGCAAAAACTACAGAATGTCATTGCACATATTTCTTATCGCTTTTCGGGTTTGCTTTCTATTATGCGGCGGCACTTCATCGTATAAATTTAGGTAGAGGCTTACTGTATCCATAATTAAAACACTTTTTTTAAATTTTGGACTATAAATGTTTAATTTTGTGTTATACAATTAAAATTTAATAGAATAAAAACGCTAAATTCAATTATCAATATTTTGACAGCTGGTGGGATTGCAGCTTCTTTGCGGATCGATAACACAGTTTTCCGGCGGATTCTATAATGCAATTAATTTTAAATGCAAAACGAATGCGGATCGAATGAACTCCCGCCGCAGTAAATCCGGCGAGTTGTATAATCGACATGATTATATAAGTACACGCGGATGCCTTCGTTTATCACCCAACAAACCGCAAAAATAAACTGGTCAGTTGGACGAAGTGACGCTGGCTGGATGAACAGTGAATGTTTCTTCGAATACATAGGAATCATTTTCGTTCCGTATTTGGAAAAAAACAATGTTCCACGTCCTATTGTCGTTTTTCTTGATGGACAAAAGTCACATTTAAGTATGGAATTAAGTGCGTTGTGTCGCGAAAATGGAGTAATACTTGTTGCTTTGTTTCCTAATGCAACACATATTCTCCAACCACTGGATGTGGCCGTGTTTGGCCCTATGAAAAGAAAATGGGGAGCGATCACAAAACAATGGCGCATTGACCACAATGGGTGTGAAATTGGTAAGGCTGATGTACCCCTAGCATTAAACACGTTTTTGTCCGATCCGGCAATGCCAAAAAACATAATTTCTGGTTTCAAATTTACTGGAATCTATCCATTTAATCCAAATCAAGTAGATTATAGTAAAATTATTAAGAGAGATGAACCAGCTCTAACAAATACTCCTTCGGTTACCGGGCCAACACAGAATATGTTCATGAGCTTCATAGAAGAAAACATTGATGCAAATCTGTTGAAAAAATTTAAAACGGTTAATGGCTCTAACATCACATGGAATGGGCAACGCGAATCACTTCATTTATTTGAGTTTTGGCAGAAGATTCACAAATCTTCGACATCACTTGCACTGCAACAAACATTGAATGAGAGTGTTACAAATATAACTGATGACATATCTTTTATCGAGGACCACTTACCTTCTAATATATCACCAGGAACACACAACATTAATATCTCTATTGATTCAAATGTGGCGGAGAATGTATCGTTAACCTCAAATATAAATCATAGTCCGATAAGTTCAAACAGTACCAAAACAGCAGCGGAAATTCTTTCTAAAGTTGTTATGTGGCCAAGATCAGAGCAACGGCTTACACGAAAAACTGAGCGGATGCCCAGTGTTTTGACATCGCAAAAATGGATTGATATTCAGAAGGCGAAAGAAAATGAAAAGGTTGAAATTGAAAAAGAAAAATCGATCGAAAAGCACAGGCTGCTCTAAACAAACAAAAAAAAGCCGAGCTGGGAAAAGTTGTTAAAGAAAAAAAATTATTAGCTAAGCAGAAGAAGGCGGAAGAGGAAAAAAATACTAAGAAACTAAGACCTACGAGGCCAAGATCGAATAACAATAGACGTAAACAGAAACAACCCATTCCTATTTCTTCAGAAGACGATGATGGATGGGTTTCCAGTGGTAACAGCATCATGGATGTGTCTGATGAAGAACATTCAAACGATTTCTGAATTTAAATGTACTTTTAATATTATAATTGTCTGAAACTGAAACAATTGAGTTCCTTAATACCTATTTAAAAAATTAAATTATTTTTATTTTGAATTGAAATATTTATTTATATTATATTAATATAGTCGTTATATTTTTAATTGTCTTGAAATCTGCTATAGTTAATATTGCAAATAAACTTATTGAATTTAAAAAAAAATCATTTTTTTCAATTTTTTTTTGATCGGTAGAGGGTACAATGGTTGATCGGTAAAGGGTACATTTGATCGGTAGTAGGTACATGGTTACTTTTTTTGTTCAATCAATCATAATCAAAATAAAAATATTTATGATTACTTTAAAACTTAAAAGATATTGTTTAGAATTAATTTATAAATCGTTTGAGCTTTAAATTGATTTTTTTACTCAAATAGTTTTTGAAATATCCACAGTCAAAGTTGGAATTTTGCTTAGCTGATCGGTAGAGGGTACATTGATCCTATATTAAGACCATCTAATCGGAAAATAAATGAATTTTTTTTTATTCTTGCCATTAATTGTTTTTCGACTTTATGTTAAAATTAAACATTTCAATTTTTATTTTAGTTATATACTGCAATACTTTTGGAATTAAATCGCGAATAGAGGCATGTTTTAATATTCGTGTCTAGAGCAGACTGTTTGAGCACATTGTATAACAAATTTCGGAATTTATGAGTAGAATTTCTCATTTAAATGCGGAGAACGTTTAGATTTTAATTATTTAATTCAAAAATTTGGGAGTGTTCGATTTTAAATATACTAAATTTGAATAATCCCTATTGCAACAAAATTATCAATTGTACTTCTGATAAGAAAAAATATAGAAAACTAAACAGTGAATGGGTGTTTTGATTTAGTTGTAGCGAAAACCATAAGACAATAAATGAAATAAGCCAGAGATTTAATTTTAATTTATAGTTTTATTTAATTTCCTTTTTTTCAAATTTATATTTTCTACTGGGCGTTTAATAACCGAATTTTAAAAAACATTTTACACCTAAAAAACAATTTTTTGTGAACTGAAAACAATAATTTGTGAACTGAATTTTATTTAATATATTTTTACATTTATATTTAAAGTTGAATATGGACATAATATTTGAATAGGTACGTGGATACCAATAATTTGAAGCCAAACGAAAACAGATGGCACAAATTTGAGTACATAACGTAAGAAAATAAAAATTTTAATAATTGGTACGTACATAGCTATGTTCAAATGACCAAAAACATTTAATAATTTAATTGTTTTATGCTAGGTACTCATAATTTTGTCTACCCTTTTTTCCATTTATGTTAAACATTATATACTCGAAGGAATTATTTGTCAAATATTTGGACCTTAAAAAAATGTAAAGCATAGAAAGGGTCTCGGTAAACTATCATTATCAATTGTAAATACGGTTTGTTAAAAAAAAAAGTACGATTATTCTTGATTTATTTAAAAAATTTATCAAAAAACCGCCAAACTTCATATAAAAATATGTTTTTTTAACTACACGTGACGTGATGCGCAAAGAAAGACTAAAATGAGACACGGGAATATACAACCTCTTTTTTCTGTATACCTTGTATTTTAGCTATACATTTTTTACCGTTAGAAAGATCATATTAATAATATTAGTATGATCTTTCTAACGGTAAAAAATGTATAGCTAAAATACAAGGTATACAGCCTAAGTCCATTTTAAAAAAAATATGTTAATGATAATAATAGAGAATTATATCTCTATTATTATCATTAACATATTTTTTTTTAAATGGATTTAGGCCCTTTCCGAAAGTTATACTTATTTATTTAAGCCTACTTATTTAAATAAGTATGTTGGCGGGGTAACTTAAAATAAGTATGTTCTTATAAAAAAAAAATCTGATGCGAAAACCAAAATTCTGTTAATTTCATTGCATACATATTGTGATATTATGTAGTAATTAAGTTATATAAAAAATTTAATTAAAAATTATTTTATAGTTACAAAATAGTCAAAATAAAAAATAAGTATGTGAAATCAATTCGACTGATTTTACATACTTATTTAAAATGGCGGCAAATAAGTATGTCTAAATAAATAAATATAACTTTCGGAAAGGGCCTTACACCACTTTCAAAATAAACAACAAAATTGAGAATTATTATATTTACTACCAACTCATAAAACTACATTTAATGTATTTACTTTGTTGGTAAACACTACAACTACGCCGTGAAGAATAGAATTGTTCTACTTCTACTTCTAGGTGGAATCAAATTACTCAAACCGGAATAAAACTTGTGTGTCATTGTTGCTGTAAAATTACCAAAGTAGGACTGCATAATAGGCTGAGATCGCAATAGTTAAAGCGTAATTAAGAAAGCGAAATACTACCTTGATCAACAAGTTCCCGGAATAACCACCGTGTGGCGCTCTCATCGGTCCGATTTGAGTTCTGTTTTTTTTGTTAAGTTGGTACATCTGTTGTTCATATTCCTTCTAAATCTTAGCGTCATAGCTTACATTTGCAAAAGTTACGTAGTCAAGAGTACATCTATCTCTGTGTGTGTTGGCGATTATTTACAATTTTAGACATGATTTGCGAGGCTGAATCCGATCCCACATTCATCAAAAGAATCATTACTGGAGACAAGACGTGGGTTTATGAGTACGACACGCAATCCAGACGTCAGGCAAGTGAATGGCGTTCACCAAAAAAAACCACGTCGTTTTCAGTCAAAAAAGAAGGCAATGCTCACGGTTTTCATGGATTACAACGGTGTAGTGCATCATGAATTTTTGCCAGAAGGCCAGACCGTAAACAAAGAGTATTATTTGGGCGTTATGAGACGTTTGCGTGAAGCAATTCACCGAAAGAGACCAGCATTGTGGGCAGAAAACTCGTGAATTTTGGACCATTATAACGCACCGTCGCACAGTGCCATCATTATTCGTAATTTTTTGACTAAAAATGCAACAAATACCATCCAACAGCCACCGAATTCATCTGATTTGGCTCCCTGTGACTTCTTTCTGTTCAATCGAGTTAAAAAACCATTACGGGGAACGCGTTTCAGCAGCCGAGAGGAAATAATGGAAAAATCGCCAACACACACAGAGATAGATGTACTCTTGACTATGTAACTTTTGCAAATGTCAAGCTATGACGCTAAGATTTAGAGGGAATATCAACAACAGATGTACCAACTTAACAAAAAAAACAACTCAAATCGGAAAGATGGGAGCGCCACACGGTGGTTATTCCGGGAACTTGTTGATCAAGGTAGTAGTTTACAATTTTACACTTGAAAAAAGAGCTAAAAAGAATATCGAGCAGCGAAATTTTTGCCGTTTTACTTTGGTAAAAGTTATTACTATTCGGATAGGAATGAAATTTTGCCCAAAGTAAGAGCCAAGAATGATTTTTTTTTTACTTTCAACAGTTGGCATCTGACTCTAAAAATTTAATTATTATTTAGAATTTTAACAAATATAATATAGTGATAACAAATTATTGAATAAAGTATAATAATTCCAAATGATAATTTAAAAAATTTAAAATTCTGATTTATCGAAAAATTGAGACTCTAGTCTTAAACACTACAACTACGTGAAGAAGAGAATTTTCTATACCAACTTCTCAGTGGTATGAAATTATTCATTCCGGAAGGAAAATACACGGCATTGTTGTTGTAAAATTACCAAAGTAATACTACAAGTATATGGAAGAACATGTCACCCCTGGTTTTTACATATTCCTTCAGTTTACTACAAAAAAAATATTCACATAATCCAAATTAGTAATAAGTATTATGCACCCATTTTCCTAGCTCTAGAGGTGGGTAACTTTAGTTTTCTTACCATTCCGTTCATTAAATTTTATATGTGCAAAAAAATTAAATTTTAATTTTATGGTTTGTTATGCACACATAGTTACAATTTGAATGTTTAAAAACTTTTTAAGTAAAATTCTAATGATAATAATAATAATTTTAGTTATTTACATCGTTTAAACCAAATTATTATTTTTATACATAAAAATAGAATATGAAAAAATGTTTTTATTTCTCTTTTTTCCAAAATATATAGAATAAAATATAGATTTAATTTAATGTTAATGGGTTTTTTATGCAGTTATATAGTTGTGGAAATAATATTTATAAATAATCATTAACAATTATCAAATGTATTTATATTGAAAATAATCCAATAATTAGTAAACTATGGAATAAATCAGGATTATTGGGTTAAAATTCTGTCGCTTGGCCACATAATATACTTGTTTCCATCAAACTACATGAAATTTCTCCTAAAAACGACATGATATTAAATATTCATGTAATTATATGCAATTAAAAGCATTAGTTTTAATGATAGAGTAGAGAATCATTAGACACTTACATATAAAATATGTATATGCGAGTAGTACATAGTTCATTATTTAGCTTAATGCGATATGTAATGCATCATAGCAAAAAATATAATTAGTGCAAGTCGAAAATACGTTGGTGTACTAACATTTATTAGTAATCAATATTAATCTAATAGAAAAAAATAAAGGCATCAACATTATTTTCTAGGGTTAAATGTCTACTAGAAAAAATTGTATAATGTAACGACAGATCATTACACCAAAATATTTTGATTTTAAAACTGCTTTGCTACCGTCAGTGCTTCTGCTGATGATGATAGTATGTAGTTCAAGCTAAATTAAACTTCATACCCTTAAAGTTTCATTACGCTAATAAACGAATATATCACAGCGCAATTCCAATTGCGTTCATTCAGTTGTATACTGAATTGTTTCTATTTATTTTTAATTTATAGATATTAAGGTAATTTTGTTTTTGCTTTATTGTAGCGAAAATAAAAAAATAAAAAATCACAATTCGAATTTTTATAAAATAAAAAATTTAACGATATTGTCATCCTGATACTAAAACAAATAAAAATAGCATCACACGCTTCATGGAACATAATAAAAATAATAATTCGTTTCCAAACGATTTAAAAACATTAGTATTGTTTGTAAGAGTATATTTCATTTTATATTTCATGAAACAAAATTCATTCTTAAAGGATAAGACGGAGAAACGATGCGTCTGAAGCTGTTCATTCATTTATTCACTCATTCATTCCATTTATTCTCCTCTACGATTCTAAAATTCAAATTCAAAATCAAAAATACGCTTTGAATATTGATCAACACTCAACTGTTCGCACCCCCCTCTAAGGTCAAAATCTAAACGTAATTAATTCAGTTTATTTTGAAGTTAATATTTCCGAAAATTGTAAGAGAATTTAATCTTTATGAAAAAATCAATCTTTTCATCAGGCCGCGGCAACTCGACTGATTGTACCACAATTTTCATTCTATATAGAATGAAATGCGGGTTGTATTATCGAATTATACTAACACAGCCAAATTCTCTTACAATTTTTTCTTCGTCACATTCAGACAGTGCTATTCCTGTGTAAGCAAATTTATTTTTAACAGTGACAGATCGACAGAGACTCACTCCTTTTCATCAGATCAGATTGAGTGTTCAGTGCTAGAGCAGTAAACATTAAATTATTTGTGAAAATTAAGAAATCAAAATTGTGCTTATTATTGAATTTAGAGATATAGACTAACATTTTTATTGTGCTTCGGAAAAGTTCTGTGATTAGGGGCAAATTGGTATTCAATCACGTTAAAAATGAGCAAGGGGTCCAAAAACAAAGCCAGTAGTTCGTCATCCCTCTATGTCAGGCTAGTCGATTTTATGAACATACAAATTAATAAATAGGTAAACAAATTGTTTAACCAAATAAGTGCTTGATTAAATACGATTCCTGTATGTGGTAATGCAACCAGTGCAAACAACAGTAGTGTGGACTGTAACAAAAAATGCGTTTTAACAACAAGAATAAGAGAATCGGCGATGCTCAAGTTCAGCTAAATTTAAATGGACCCGCAGCAACTGCGATTCAAAATTAGAAATTGACGACGACATTAAGCCGGTGAAAAAGATAATAAATAACTCTAGCTTTGACTACTCAGCTGAGATGAAATGAAGTTACTGGTTTCCCTAACTCAGTAGTTGGAGGAAAATTTCATCACCTAGAGCACAAATGTGACCTCGGACTGGATGGATGAAAAAAGACGCAGGATAGTAAGAAAAAACCACAAAGTTAAAACTGCGGAAATTTCAAATAAGGACCCCAAGGAAAAGATTGAGTCCCAATTAAACCCGAAAAGGAAAGTACCGCCAATTATGGTGTCTTGTTTAAAGTCTTTTAACCTTGCCAAAGCACTGAAAGAAAAGAACATTGCTTTCAAAATAGTTATCACGAAAAAAAAACAAAGTCTTAAGATGCGAATAAAGGACACATATGCGTATTTAGCTTTCTGAAAGACAAAAATATCGTAGCTCAAACGTCTGCAAATAAGGATGAAAAAAAGAGCCATTCTACTTAGATGTGTTCATCACAATTATACAGTGGATGTAATAGAAGAGGACATCAATCGACAGTACGGCGTCAAAGTGAAGGTACGATTACATGAAACGCAGCGGGCCTCAAGGGAAGGTTACAAATTAGATATGCACATAGTAACAACAGAATGCGCGGAGGAAATATCGTCGGTGACAAAAATAAATTACGTCTTCTCTCATAAAATAATGTCAGAAAAAATTCGAAAACGAGACATAGTACAGTATGGTCACATAACAAAGAATTGTGCGTACCACTATCGTTGTGTTAAATGCAACAGTGATCTTGAACCATATAAATGCGAAGCACCAAAAAAGGATGCTCAAACTGAAGAAAACGAGAAATCGGAAGCTGTCTCTATAAATTGTGGTGAACATGGGCATCTAGCAAATCACAAGGGATGGAGAGTGTGTTACGTTCGATTTATTTACTGGCTTGTCGCCTTGTCATGTGCGTTGACGTCCACCAGTTTGAGTTGCGTTGGTCGTGTGGGTGTCGTTACCGCATAAGCTCATTGATGTTGTGTTCCTCATGGAAAAGAAGAGCTGTCAAATTTTTTTGTGTGGTTGACGATGAGGAAAAAAGTTTTTTTGGTTGGGATTGGGAGTGATATACGAGAAGCTAATGAGAAAGGTAGAAAATTAAAGTGAAGCTAAAATTTGTTATAATTATCGGTTTTGTTGAAAATAATCAAGAAAAAAAAACTCGATAAAATATAAAAAAAAAGAAAAGTGAATTAAATAAATTTAATTACAAAATAAAAAAAAATAAAAGAAAATTTTATAATCATAACAAATATACTACCTACATTTTCTAAAACTTAATATATGAAAAATTTGAAATTGAACAACAAATTCATAAGGAATTAGGAAATATCCAGTCAATAAAACACCCACGAATACATTGCAGCGGAAAAAAGGGCCTTATTGTGGTTCTTCGATAAAACCTTCTATATAGACGTAAAACGAAACGGAGAGACGACATCACGAGGCATTGCTGTGAATTCAGGGTTATCGTCTTAGCGGAATAGGGTACAGTTATCCATTTTGAATGAGCATAAACAGTTTGTGAATTTTTTTATTGAATTATTTTTTTTGTAACATTTTTTTTTTATTACTAGAATATTTATTATATATTTTTCAAAAAATATTGTTTCTCTAATTAATGGTTTTTTTTTGGGACCCTGTTTGTGTTTTTTTTTATTGTATATTTCAGGCTGATACACGAGCTCGGGTGTTGGCGGTGTAACGTGCTTCCAGTCGAGTTGGTCCAGATTAATTAAAGAAAGAATATAAATAATTAAATGAAATATTGTTTACTTTAGTATTTCTTTGGCTTTTTCTTTGTTAAAACAGTAAAATAAAATAAAATTGTTCATGTTTAGTAAATTCAAAATGTGCGTGTAAATTTAAGTAATTTCAGGAGATGAGTGTGATCGACGAGTGTGTGGTTCTGATTCTTTTTTCTGATGCAGCATTTTAAATTTCAACGGGACTCCACCACAAAAGAATCCTCCCCAGGCTGAGCATTAGCTGGCAATCGCTGCAGGTGGAGACCGTGAAATATCTGCTTGCGGACATGCGAGGAAAATCGAGTGTTCCGTAACAGTGGCGCCCAAACGTAAACGGTAAAATCTTCTAACGTAATTTTAAATTTATTTACAGTTTTTCTAATTGGTTTTTTTTGGTGTTCGCTGACTCTTATATCAAGGCCAATTACCTTTTAGAATTTAACAGTCAAGTGAGAGCACATTTCAAGTTTAATTTTGATTTTTTTTCTTGTTTTTTTTTTCAGTTGTATGGTTTGTCATTCTTCATGTTTCGCTGCTATATCGGCTGATTGGTCTTTGAGTTTAGTGGTAGTAAAACGGAAGCATGAATGATCATCTCAACTTCTGGTTATTTTTTTTCTTAGAAAGAAAAAATATTTTCTTTTGTTATCCGGTCCAAAGTACCGCATTGTTTTCCACCACTTCGGTGTTTGAGTGCAATGTCAGAAGTATTTTGTAAGATTCTAGTGTTTTTTTTAGCTGAAGGTGCATTTTTATATCGAGGAGAATCTTTCGGATTTATCTATGCGGTTGCTTCAAACTAAAATACTAGTAAGATTTTTTTTTCATTCACTAACAATTTCCTTTATATTTTATTTTAGTCCACACACACGCACATGCTCATCTCCTGATTATATATACAATTACATACATTGGGGTATTCGTTCTAGAAACATTTGCGATATTCTTGGCTATTTATTTCAATAGTGGTGAGTTAAATTACCATCGAATTATTATTTTTTTTTCGTAACACTTATCTAGGTGTATCATTTCATTAATTTTTTTTATAATTAGTGCTTTGATTTTTTTTTTGTTATATATATATTTACGGTGTGTTTTCCTATTTATTGATTTTTTTTTTGTAAAATCACTTGTGTTTTTATAATACAATATTATTTATTCTAATAAGTTTAATATTTTTTTTGCTATCTTAACTTGTGTTTCGGTAAATACACTATTTAGGCAATTAGTAATCTTAGTGTTATTCCATTTAATCTTACTTATTGATACTTTATAATTTAATATTTATTATCCCCATTTTATACACCTTTACTATATTAGTACAAATTATACATTTTGTCGTGAAACGTTCTCGTATTACCGTACGCTAATTTTGAATTTTCCTAATTGCATTTAATTCTATTTTCTAGAGTACAAATTGTTCTCACGAAGACATTTAGTTATCAAGATGAATTTGACACATTTGGAGGCGGATGACCTCAAAGTGGAGTGTGAGGTACGTCAGTTACCGTTCGCACTGTCGCAAATAGAAACTTTACGAGCAAAACTATTGTCGGAACGTCAATTCCCAATCTTAGTGCCGGTCGAACCACATGCGCAAGCTTATCGAAATCCATCACTTGAAATTAAGCTATGTTCCTGCAAACTTAACCGTATTGCTTCATATCTAGACTGCCCTGCTACCATTCAAAGCGCTGAATTACCGAGAATTAGTTCACAATTAATACATATACAGGGAAGGCTAAGGCGAATGCAAAATCACCCTAACGAAAAGGAGGGAGTCATCACATTAATTCAAGATTGTGATAAGCTACAGCTCAGAGTTCGAAGCTTGGAGGTTAACGGAATTTTTAGTTCTCCTCTACCTTTAGCACATGAGTTGGCTGAACCCATACAACCAAAGTCATCTCCAATAACCTTACGTCCTACGCTCAGTGAGGATGTTCGTCTTTTAGAGGCCATGGAACAGACATTTTTTTTAGACCATGGTAACGATCAGTCGACGCCTCAAAACCAACCTAGCGAGTGTACTCCCATTGTAAAAGAGTCAAGATCGCAGTTTACTTCACCAAACTATTCATTGAATTGTATTCAGCCAAATTGTAATCCACAGTCTGTGCCACCTGGTAAGAATTCCATTGATTATCGTACCGTAGGTAATCCTAGGTTTCAATCGGAAAAACGCGATAATCCTTGTAATATAAACGCTCTAGTTAACTCTGTAGAATCACTAATAGACACCATGCGAACAACAGGATTTGCACAAAATGCCTCGCGACCTGATCAGGCTAAGGACAACGTCGGGCAGACCAATCCTTTTGGTAGCACGATTAATCGCTCCAAAATTTATTCCTCCTGGAACCTTAAGTTTGGCGGATCAAGTACAGATACTCCAGTAGAAAGATTTGTGTCTCGGATCGATCAGATGGCTAACAGAGCTGGAATCAATTTAAATGGTTGTGTACAAAAATTAACTTGCCTTTTAACTAGAGACGCACTAGAATGGTTCTGGATTCAGTTAGAAAGGGATCCTTTGGTCACATGGGACATCCTCAAACGCGAGATGGTGGATCGATTCTGTGCGAGCCGTTCTGATCGAGACATTCGTAGAGCGCTTGATGCTCGAAAACAGAATTATCCGAAGGAGAGTTATGGCGAATTTCAAGACGCTATTTTTAAAATTGCATTACATGCCCAAAATCTTATTTCAGATCAGGAAATCTTTGAAATTTTGTTCAATAATATGAGACCGGGGTTACAACTAGCTTTAGCTAATAAAGCTACAACTACAATTAGCCAATTAGCTCAGGAATGTCGGTCGCTCGAAAATTTATGGAAACGAGTGAGATGTAATCCAGAGGCAAATATTCTCAATCCCAGACCTCAGGTGCATGAAGTTTCTTCACAATTTGTTCATTTTCCAAATTCAGTAATTCCCTCTGTCGTAGTACCGGATTGCAGTTTGACCCAAGCTGTTCACGAAAATGAGCCTGCTGAAGTTTGCGCGTTAAATCGGCCGCCTGCCAGAAGTGACCGATTTAATGTTCAGAATGCTGGTAGTTTACCGTGTAAATGTTGGAACTGTCAGGCTCCCGATCATTTCTATAAATTCTGCCGAGAACCTCGTAAAATTTTTTGCTTTGGATGTGGTTTACCTAATACATATTTGCCAGACTGCTTTAACTGTAGGCGATCTTATCAGGGAAACGAGAGACGGAAGGAAGGGGAAGTTCGGGAACCTTACCTTCAAAATACCTCTTACCCGACGAGATCCTACAAAATCGACTCGGCTTCCAATACGGATCCCGAGCTATACCGTCTTCAACAGAAGTCAATATCCCTTCTAAAAAAATAAATAACTCTATTCCAGTCATTTGTCCCAGATCTCGATTCCATCGAGCCTACCAATACTTTAATAAACGTAAACGATTAAGACACGAAATCAGTGAATCTTGTCTCATCAATCACACGGATGGAAGGCCATTCGTCAAAGTGCTCATAAATGGTTTCGATAAGTGGGGCTTGTTGGACTCGGGTGCGAATATCACCGTTTTAGGAAAGGGATGTGATTCATTTATAAAACGTTTTGGTGACACGTTTCACAGTTTTCCTTCCAAATTATTCACAGCAAACGGTTCTATAGAGTGCATACTTGGATATATTCTTGCAGACATCCAGTTCAATAACCAGTGTCACCAAATTCGTTTGTACTTCGCTCCTAATTTGTCGCAAGAATTATACCTAGGTATGGATTTCTTCCGTACATTTGGTATAGAACTAAAAATTTCAGAAATCTCCACTAATGTTCCCGATGGGGAGGTTCCAGTTAATCAATCTCCTACTCATGATTTGTCAATCGAACAAAATAAAGCTCTAAAGGAAGTAATTAGTCTATTCCCATCTTTTTCCAATTTGGGTTTGGGCCGCACCAACATAATATCCCATAAAATTGACACAGGGACCGCTCCTCCTCTAAAACAGCGGCATTACGCCGTCTCTCCGGCAATTCAAAGGCAGCTATATGCTGAACTGGATCGTATGCTTGAGCTCGGGGTAATAGAGGAGAGTGAAAGTCCTTGGTGTTCGCCAGTTACACTGGTGAAAAAGTCAAATGGGCAAGTTAGGTTGTGCCTAGATGCCCGAAAGGTTAACGAAGCAACGTTAAAGGACGCATACCCGTTACCGTTGATCGATGGTCTTCTGAGTCGATTGGAAAACACCACTTTCATATCTAGCTTGGATTTGAAAGATGCCTTTTGGCAAATTCCTCTCGACAGTGATGCAAAAAGCAAAACTGCTTCCACGGTACCGGGTAGGCCCCTTTATCAATTTACCGTTATGCCTTTCGGGTTATGCAATGCTCCGCAAAGCATGTGTCGATTGATGGACAAGGTGATTCCCCACCAATATCATGATAAGGTATTTGTCTATCTTGACGACTTATTGGTGACATCCAGTGGTTTTGAGGAACATCTTGCTCTACTTCGACTCGTGGCTGAGCGGTTGCGGTTGGCCAACTTGACCATTAATGTTGAGAAAAGCCATTTTGTTCTGAAACAGATTAAATATTTAGGGCATCTGGTCGGAGAAGGGTGTATCCGGGTTGATCCTGAGAAAGTCAGTGCAGTTTCCGAGTTTCCAATTCCAACCACCATTCGTCAGCTTCGCCGCTTTCTCGGCATCAGTAGCTGGTACAGACGATTTATATCAGGTTATTCCTCTATCGCTGCCCCCTTGACTGATCTTTTAAAAGCCAAATCAAAACTCGTGTGGAATGCCGAAGCGGAATCTGCTTTCAATAAATTAAAAGAGGCTCTCACTACTGCTCCGGTCCTAGTTCACGCCGATTATGCCATACCGTTTTTTATACAAGTCGATGCGTCCACATCTGGGGTCGGAGGAGTACTGTACCAAATTCATAACGGAGAGGAACACCCGATAGCCTTTTATTCACATAAGCTAAACTCGGCGCAACGTAAGTACAGCATCACTGAGTTGGAGTGTTACGCGGCTGTGCTGTGCATAAAACGGTTTAGGGCTTATGTGGAAGGGTTCGAATTTTCTATCATTACAGACCACGCGAGTCTTCAATGGCTCATGAACCAGTGCGATCTGTCAGGGCGATTAGCGAGATGGAGTTTAAAACTCCAGGGTTTTAAGTTCCATATCATCCACAGGAAGGGTAGTCTTAACGTTGTACCCGATGCCTTATCTCGCATCTATTGCGACGCTCTCGAACCTGGACCTTCAAATGCTAGTCCTGATGACACGTTGTGTGTAGATCTGACATCTTCAGCTTTCTGTGAGCCTGAATATCTTGCGCGTATTCGTGAGGTATCAAATCACCCTGTTTGTTTACCTGGGGTCAAAGTCAAGAATGGTAAACTACTGATTCAACCTTCTATGGATACCGATACGACAACTCGGATTTATCACCTTGGAAACTTTTTATTCCCTCGGGTCTGACTGCTCAATTGGTCCAATTGGCTCATTCTCCACCATCATCTAGTCACATGGGCATCGCTAAAACTCTAAATAGATTACAACGACACTTTTATTGGCCTGGCATGGCCAAAGACGTTCGTACATTTGTCCGAAATTGCGGCGTGTGTAAAATGATCAAACCACCTAATATTTCCTTGAGACCACCCATGGGACAAGCAGTCGAAACTAGGAGGCCATTCCAATACCTATATTTGGATTTTCTTGGACCGTTCCCACGCTCCAAAAACCTTAATACTCATGTTTTAGTTGTTTTAGATCATTATTCAAAATTCGTATTTCTCAAAGCCTTTAAAGAAGCCTCAACCGCTCTCATGTGCAATTTTGTGGAGAAAGAAATTTTTGAAGTATTCTCCGTACCAGAAACGGTGGTCACAGACAACGGACAGCAATTTCTTTCGTTATCCTTCCGTCACTTACTAAGTAAGTATGGCATTTCTCACCGTCGAACGCCGTATCATTCGCCTCAGAGCAATGCCGCCGAAAGGGTCAATCGGACTGTTTTGTCTGCTGTTCGTGCCTATATAGGGAGTGATCACACCGAATGGGATTGTCATCTATCTAAAGTGGCAGGCACGATGCGAAATGTTATTCATTCAGCGACCTCATTCTCTCCTCACTTTCTGGTCTTTGGCCAGCACTATATTGGTCATGGCTCCGAGTATGAACTCCGGAGATTATTGGGATGCGACGATGGTGGTGAAGCTAGCACTATCTCTCATTCTTTTCACCAGGACACGGTGCGTGAGTCAGTTTTAAAGCATCTCAGGGAGGCTCAGTTGAGGGGAGAGGGACATTATAACCAGAGGAGCAGTTCACGTGAATTTGCTCAAGGACAGGATGTTTTCGTGCGTACTTACGTCCAAAGCAACGCCGCACGAAAATTTTCCGCAAAATTAGCGCCTAAATTTGTCCCCGCAAAAGTTGTCGAACGCATTGGATAAGTGGCTTATCGATTAGAGGATTTATCAGGTAAACCATTAGGTATTTACCATGCGCATGATATCAAACTCTAAAGAAATTTAGCGGAAATACTTAATTTACACCTTTACATAGATTTGGTCTTCCCCACGATGTTACGTTCGATTTATTTACTGGCTTGTCGCCTTGTCATGTGCGTTGACGTCAACCAGTTTGAGTTGCGTTGGTCGTGTGGGTGTCGTTACCGCATAAGCTCATTGATGTTGTGTTCCTCATGGAAAAGAAGAGCTGTCAAATTTTTTTGTGTGGTTGACGATGAGGAAAAAAGTTTTTTTGGTTGGGAGTGATATACGAGAAGCTAATGAGAAAGGTAGAAAATTAAAGTGAAGCTAAAATTTGTTATAATTATCGGTTTTGTTGAAAATAATCAAGAAAAAAAAAACTCGATAAAATATAAAAAAAAAGAAAAGTGAATTAAATAAATTTAATTACAAAATAAAAAAAAATAAAAGAAAATTTTTTAATCATAACAAATATACTACCTACATTTTCTAAAACTTAATATATGAAAAATTTGAAATTGAACAACAAATTCATAAGGAATTAGGAAATATCCAGTCAATAAAACACCCACGAATACATTGCAGCGGAAAAAAGGGCCTTATTGTGGTTCTTCGATAAAACCTTCTATATAGACGTAAAACGAAACGGAGAGACGACATCACGAGGCATTGCTGTGAATTCAGGGTTATCGTCTTAGCGGAATAGGGTACAGTTATCCATTTTGAATGAGCATAAACAGTTTGTGAATTTTTTTATTGAATTATTTTTTTTGTAACATTTTTTTTTTATTATTAGAATATTTATTATATATTTTTCAAAAAATATTGTTTCTCTAATTAATGGTTTTTTTTTGGGACCCTGTTTGTGTTTTTTTTATTGTATATTTCAGGCTGATACACGAGCTCGGGTGTTGGCGGTGTAACGTGCTTCCAGTCGAGTTGGTCCAGATTAATTAAAGAAAGAATATAAATAATTAAATGAAATATTGTTTACTTTAGTATTTCTTTGGCTTTTTCTTTGTTAAAACAGTAAAATAAAATAAAATTGTTCATGTTTAGTAAATTCAAAATGTGCGTGTAAATTTAAGTAATTTCAGGAGATGAGTGTGATCGACGAGTGTGTGGTTCTGATTCTTTTTTCTGATGCAGCATTTTAAATTTCAACGGGACTCCATCACAAAAGAATCCTCTCTAGGCTGAGCATTAGCTGGCAATCGCTGCAGGTGGAGACCGTGAAATATCTGCTTGCGGACATGCGAGGAAAATCGAGTGTTCCGTAACAAGTGCTCCAAAATCTCATAAAATAAGTTAGATGCGCTAAGGAGAGAAAAGAGCAACTATTGCAAGAAAAATGGACGCAGAGAAATTTTGCAATACAATCATCAAATAGGATCGTGATTCCAGGAGTATCATATGCGAGCAGCAGTACCATGAACTTTAAATCGAGGTCCAATAACGAAGCAAGCAATTGCCAAGATAAATTGGGTGAGTCAGTCTTCCTTCGACTTTATAAATTCGGAATGCGAAACTCTTTTCCATTTCAATTTAGTAAACATAATAGAAAAAGTAAATGCACTTGTTCCAAAATATAAAAACATATTAGGCAAATCAGACAAGAAATCAGTCCTCATTAATTTCACCTTTCAATTATATTGCGGCTAAAAATCTTAAAATTAATTACCCTGAACTGCAGATGTATTGTATGTAATACAAATAAAGTAGAATTGGAGAAAATATTAAACAAATACAATCCAAATATTTTACTAGCACAATAAACTAGGCTAAACAGCAGGCATAAAATACAGATACAAGGCTATAATATAATATGACCAGATAAGATTGTTAACAAAACGGAAACGGCAATAATCGTTAAAAACACGATGAAAATAGTTAGTATTGAAATTGATAACTTAAGCAGAGAAGAATATACGGCTCTGGAAATCAGCAAAACGAACTTGGGAAAATACTAATAGTTTCAATTTATGTACCTAACGACACTAACTTTTTACAACTGAAAAACGATCTTGATACGATAAACAAAATAGGGGATAAATATGATACATGCATCATTGGCGGAGACTTCAATGCTATATGTAAAAAGAGGGACTCTGTAGACAACATAACTGGGTGTGCTTCAGAATTCCATGACAAAATTGGTTCACATCGTTCTAAAACAGCCGGCATTCCCTAGTTCAGGGTCATTCCTAGACCATTTTCTAATTTCCAATAAAATGATAGTTAACACAAAGACCAATAAAATTTGTACAATTAAGAACAGAATTAACTTCTCTGATCACATGACAATAGAAATAAATATTAGTTTACCAGAAATTACCACTTTTTTAACAATTAAACCTCCAAAATTTATAGACTATAGTTCAGTAGACTGGAACCATTTCCAAGACAAAATCACACAAAAATTAGATAAAATCAAACCAACACCGAAATAAATAGTTACATAAAAGGAGTCTCACAGGATATAAATAAAACGTGATTTATGTTTACAAAAAAATAGCCACACGTGGAATAATTTCGCTAACCTTCCTCCAATACTTAACAATCTATTTAAGGAAAGGCGCAAACTCAGAAAATCACTATCTAGGTAAAGTAGGAAACCCCTCAAAAAGCAATACGCACAAATATCAGAGAATTATGTCACACACAACTTGCCTTACGACCCTTATCTACGAAAACTTAGACCTTCGCGCAGAGTTCGAAAAAAAGATAGAAGGAATCAGGCCAGGGTCGAATATTTTCAAAGAAGAAAACAGAACAACGGGTAGAAAACGCTTCGCTAGACCAGAAAAAATAAGAAAAACAGACCAAAAATTTACCTCCAACCCCGAGGAAATAGCACTAGAATTCGCCAACTTCTACCAAACACTAAACTCGGAAGTGGTTCCAAATGGAGAACCATTAATACGGCAAGCTGTAGAAGCTGTAGGGATTACATAGAAAAAGAAAAATTAGAACTCTTATCCTCATTCTCCAGGGACAATCTAACAAGCTCACCCACAAACCAAAACGATTTCTTCACAAACAATCCAAACACTAAAGAAATCATTAGATCCATCAACAACAAAAAATGCTCAGACCAATTCATTAAAGCCCTAACAATAATAATTAATAACAGCATTAATACCTCTTACTTCTCCGTTAAATGGTAAGAAGCCGTAGTAATACCAATTCCTAAACACTCGCGGCAGAATCACCAGCCGATTACATACCAATTAGATCAATAATATTATCAAATCTCAATGACATACATATGGAGAACCCCCAACTATTGCTGATTGTCAATTTGAGTCTAGAGCTGGCCACTGAACAGTAGATGCCTTAAACCTTTTAAAAGACAAAATCACCGACTCATTGAACGAACGAAAAGTCACAGCCGTCGGCCTCTTAGACATACAAAAAGCTTTCGACTCCGTTTGGTTCTTATTTTCAAATTAAAAAAGATTAATGCAACCCTCAATCAGGGAAAGGCAACGGTCCAAATTCAAAACACAAGTGGGGTACATCGTAAGGTACTAGGCTAGGACCAATATTATTCAACATATTTACCCATGACCATCTGTTAAATCTAAGCGCGGAGACAGAAACCTTGCTGTTCCCTGATGATACTCTAGTATTTAGCAAATCCATGTGCCAAGAAATTACAGCTAGGAGAGTAGAAGAACAGATAGACAAGCTAGTGAATTACTACATTTACTACAATAATTACAATAATAATTTTATTTCAAAATAAATGAATAAAAATGAAAGCTTATAGTATTCAGGCCACCAAGCGGGAAATATATAAAATCAGCGCTCTCAAAATGCACAAACCTAAAAATAGTCATCAATGGCCAACACATCACAACGACAGACAGAAAAAAAGTACCTAGGGATAAACCTGACCAACCGCCTAAAATTCAACGACCAAATAAACACCGCCATAGATCAGGCAAGGACCGCCTATAATATGATTCACCCAATAATGAGACGGATTAAGCTAACCAAACCTACAAAGGAAATATTATACAAACAGCTGATCAGACCCATCCTATGCTATGGGTTTCCGGTTAGGATCACAGCATCCCCAACACATTACCTAAAGCTAGCTAGATATGAAAGGAAAATAATGAGGGCGGTTACAGGAAAATATATGAGACAAGATGGATCCGAAATCAAATATTACAGAAACAAAGATTTATACTCAAACACAAAAGTAACCGAAATAAATGACTAACTCAATGATATATTGAACAAATTCCTACTAAGATTCAACACCCACAACAACAAATTGTTTATAAAGTCGAAGCAAGATAATGATCTACCAACAGAACACTACCTAAAAAAAACATAAAATATCATTAAACAGTTTTATAAATAAAAAAATCTGAAGAACACAGGGGATACAACCTAAAGATGCTGGCCTAAAAACCCCATTTGTTACTTTATTCCCTTTGCGACTCAGTCTTAGTATTACTATTATAACTACTATTGTTGTTATTATTATTAGTCTTATTATTATTATATAAAAACAAAAAAAACCCTAACAACATAAGTTAATATTAGCATTAAGCAAAAGCAAAAGGTAAATTGTAACCAAAACCAAAGAAAATGAAGTATGCATAAATAAACGAAAAACAACTCAGAACTAGGGGCCATCTGAATTTTATGAATGAACAAATAAATTTAAAGATAAAAAAAAAAGTACAATCAGTCCAGTCGCCGCGGCCTGATGAGAAGATTGATTTTTTCATAATCATAAGCTCATCAGTACGAAACTGGATTAAAATCTCTTACAATTTTCAGAAATATTAACTTCAAAATAAATTAATTAAAAACATTGAAAATCTATCGGCTATCTATGGGTTAGTTGAATAATTATTTCTCGTGCAATAATACTAATATACTTCTATGTGTTAATCTGTAAAACACATTAAAATGAGCATTAAGGGATCGGTTGCATATTTAGTGAAGTAGTAGAGTAGAAAAAGAAAATTAAAAGTAATTAATTCAGAGCCAGACATGGAACATGGTCATGAAAGCGATCACGACACGAATTTCATAATGAAAAACAGTTAATTTTAGGATATTCTTAATTGTATTTTTAATTAATAATTCGTCTACAAAATGTTATCACCAAAAAATAAAACTTTCGTTTAGCAATTTTGTTCAGAAAAGAAAAATATTTACAGAACCGTCTCTGCTTTATCGAAATCTTCCCAAAAAATCCGCATTGCTAAACAATAAATAATCTCTTCTATTAATATTATAAAATTTCCAATAAGTTTTTTCATTTTGGATAGCCTGCTATTTGGGCAGCTGTCAATTTTGAAGCTGTCATCTTTTGACATTTGACTAGTAAAAACTACGCCATTACTAAAAATGGTACGATACCTTGGGTACATTGGGACCTTCAAATGCATCAAAATGATCCGGATTTTCATCGAAAAATCATCTTCAGTGATGAGGCCCATTTTCACCTCGGGGCTACGTTAATAAGCAGAATTGTCGCATTTGGGACTCAGAAAATCCAAGAATGCTATGATTAAGGATTTTATGGCCGGAATTGGAAGATATTGATGTGGACGACGTTTATTTTCAGCAAGACGGCGCTACGTGCCACACAAGACACGAAACAATCGCAATTTTGCAAAATGAATATCAAAATGAAGCTTCTTATTGGAAAACCCTTTATTTTGAATTTTCCATAAGCCAATACTGTTGATGATGATCAAACAGCTGACATTCTGAAAACAATAAAAACCACAAAGAATCATCGAAACACAAAAAAAATATAAATTATACTTATCTAAAATTATGTAAAAAAAATCAATTCTTGTAACATTACATTTAAATAATTTCATTCCTTTTTTTTGTATTCTGCTTACTCATTAAACAATTCTGACATTTTTATTAACATAAATCACAATTATACCAACCTTTGTAATTAAAATTATTATTATCAATTAGACAATAATTTATAGTAAAGATACCAACTTAATTATAGTACCTTAATATATTAATTATTTTAGATGTTAGATGGCGATATTTATTGTATAACACTTAAAATTAATTTTGTATAACAATTATATTTATATAAATATGTAAAAAAAAAATATTATGTACAATAGTCTGAGATAATACAGTGAATACAGTGATCAACCAAACAAACAAAAAAACCAGAGAATTTTTATTTTTTATATACCGGGACAAAAAATTGGAATTGAGAAAGCCGCTTCGACATTTTATTGACCTACGCAAGTAAATTGGACACGATAATACCATAAACGATTTTTTGGACCTTCGCCTTCATTTTGGACACCGACGACAAAAACAACCATTTTTATTACGACCAACGCTATTCTACCGGACACGAGAAATTTCCAGTTCAACACACAGTATATGGGTTTTGGTAATTAAATTTTATTTGCGAATTGCCACACATAATGCATATAGAAAAAAATTTAAACCGAACCCATTGGATACAACTTTATACAAATACTTTTATATTGTTTCCTTTCCAAAATTAAAATTTGTATTTTCTAGAATTTGCACAAGATTTCCAAGTGGTAAAATTTTGAAAAGGGGGATTTTGAAAAGCAGGAATTAAAAGAATAATACGGGATTTTCAAAAACGAGCATCCAAACAACCAACCATTTATTATTTGTATGAACAATGTAGTAGATTTTGTTATGGACAAATTGCTAAACAAAATTTAATGTTTTAATGGTAAAATTTTGTGCGAGTTATTTTTATGCACCAATAATACTTTTTTTATTCAATTGTTTGAAGTAAGGTTAAGTACTAGTCATTTTGGAATAATGAAACTAAAGTTTTAAAAGAAGGGAAAAGTGAATAGTCATACAAAAAAAAATTCAAATCGTTTTCATATTATTGTAGAGACTCTGTCGAGCTGCGGATACACCAGTTAAGAATATTTCATTAAAAAAAGAAATTAATTTCCGGTAAAAAATAAAGGAACTCAGTCACAATAGTTTTACACTGAAATGCTTTTTCAGAAGGTTATTCAAGCAAAAAAAACTAAAAAGACATTTTAGGATTTTTGGCTTAAATTCCTTCTGAAAAGGTGATTCAGTCAAAAACAACTAAAACGGAATTTCAGGTAAAATCGTTGTAGAAAGTGTAACTTATGTTATGATTTGTCCAGACTATAGGTGCGTCCTAAACGGATTTAAAATATTTTAGAAAATGGAGATTTCCTTTCTAATTTTAATATTAAATCTTCATTTTCCAGACATTTTAAAATTAAATCTTCCTTTTCCAGAATTTCTGGAAAAGAGAGATTACATTTTAAAATTATCTGGAAAATGGAGATCTGATTTTAAAATTAGAATTGAAACTAAAACTTCCTTTTCCACACTTTCTGCATTTTTGGTTAGGGTTATGTATTTAGATCTTTCAATTTGGTATTGTTGATCTTTTCTAAGTGGAAATTTTCGCCCACCCAAAAACAAATTGGCAAAAAGGCTACGTAGGGTCATGACACCACGGCTCATTAGCCTTGAGCGAAAGAGAGCGCTATATAGCGGTAGAGTACTCTACCAAAATCTGTTTACACGAAAGAATTGTATCTACTAAAACTCCTACAGCAGCTATCCGCTTTATTTAGGATTTTAATGGTCAATATTTTTTTTTCGTTACAAACGTTTATACTGGAGGTATCAATAGAAAAATTGTATTTAAAAAACTTAAATGCTTATAAAGATAAATTTTCCATATGAATTTATAACAAAACTAGCACAAATACCTTTGATAAAGCCAATTTAATTTTCGGTCCGATTTTAAGCTACCACGTTTGAATTTTCCAATTTTAACGGTTGTGCTGCATATACTTCAATTTGCCACTTACATATTGAGTACGCGAATTACTTAGAAGCTCTAAAACGTTTGGTGAAAAAATATGAGAGAAAAAAGGGTATAGTTGATAGTTACCGAAATTTAATAAACCGTCGTCCACGAACATAACGAAGCTTCACGACACCATCGATGAAACGGTGCTAGGATTAAAGTCGCTCGGAGAGCAAACTGATCCGGTTTCGCAAGCATAAATACGTTTTTTCTGCTAACATCAAGAAGATGTTTAGGCATATTGCCATTTCCGGGCCGGTTAAACATTATCATCGTACCCTATGGAGGGAAGGCGCAACTGCAAAATTAAAACATTACCATTCGAACACCGTGACCTACGGCACCTCGCCTGCTCCATTTTGAGCCACAGTCTCACTTCGATTGATTCTTGTCAGGTAAATACATAAAGTTGTATCCCGAAGCCAGCAATATTGTTAAAACCGATTTGTATATGGACGATTTGATGTCAGGCAGTGATCTCCTCGGCATGGCACTACAACTACAGATGGATGTAATTTCGCTAATGAAGTCCGGGGGTTCAACATGCGAAAATGATCAGCAAATCACCCACTACCATAAAAAATTATTCCTGTGGAAAGTTGCGAAATGATATCATTTGAGATTACCGATTATAGTCAACTGATCTCTGTATTAGGTATAAAATACAATCCAATTGCAGATAATTTTAATTTTAGAGTATTATTACCGTCACCACCAGCTAAGATTACAAACCGTTCATTTCTGTCGGAGACGTCACGCATTTCGATCCGTTGGGACTATTATCACCGGTTACGATTGGATTAAAAATTTTGCTCCAGTCATTATGGTTAGAAGGCATCAACTGGGATGACGAACTACCACCCAATATTTTAAAGGACTGTTTAGCAATCCGGGATCAGTTGAAAAGATGCTTACTGTACCACTAGTTATACTAGTGTAGTTTCAGTGGATGGAGGCGTCCAAACCAACTTAAATCAACGCCCCGATCAAGGCACTCACAGTTCCAAAGTTGGAGCTGAACGGTGCTAGAACCGCTTAAGTTATCAGAAGAACCGGTGATTTACTTGTATACCGACTCAAAAATTATATTACAATGGATGTCCAAACCACCAAAGATGCTTAAGCCATTCCAAGCAAACCGTGTTGCGGAAATTATGTCCACCACAAAACAAAGCCAATGGCATTTTGTACCAGGAAGCACACGACCACATTATTACTGAGAGAATCATCCGTGAACTTCGTCATATTAATCTGTATGCCAGTCACAAGTTGTTACTGACCGTGGTTAAACAACGATATTCGATTCGACGGTAGAAAAATTTAATAAGACGAATAATTCATTTGTGCTTCACCTGCCGACGATTCAACGCCAAGCCAGAATAACGCCTAATGGGCGACAGCTTCCCGCTTGCCCTCCTCCCCTTCCGACCTAACTGATCCCTTTTCTCTCAAAATGTAAGGCATATTTATTCGTGTTGGTATGTATGACAACCAAGGCCACACCGTTGGAAATGGTTACGGAAATGACAACTGATGCTCTTATTGTGTCCCTGAGACGCTTCAGTGCAACCCGAAGATTACCCCAATATATATATTGTGATAACGGCATCAATTTAGTCGGAGCAAGGCGCGAGCTTCAGTATGTAAACCAAAAATTTATGGACGAAGCCCAACAAAACTAAATTCAAGCATGGTGTCCTGACAATCGCATTTTATCCCTCCTGGTGCTACTAAATTTAGTGGTTTATGGGAATCCACGGTCAAATCCTGTAAATATCATTTACGTCGAGTAATTAGAGATTTCCTATTTACCTACGAAGAATTCTGACCATTGCCAAGCAAATCGAAGCCTTATTAACTTATGGATTCCAGGCCGTTGGGAGAACTTCAGAGGAATGGAACCCTTTAGTCCTTGCACATTTCCTGATTATGCAACCATTACCGATGCTACCCGAACCTAATCTCAAAAATTATTTTTCTGAGTCTGGAAGCTATTGCTGCAAATGCGTATTATTTATATAAGCTCTGAAAAGAAAAAACAAGCAACCAACCAATGCTTAATTTTTAATTTTACCAATGCTTAATTGGTGAACAACTTCTTGGTGGCCGGTTGTGGAAATTTCATCCATCCGTCTTAGGTCTAGAAATTAAGTATGTATGTATATAGAAAATGATATGTTTTAAATCGACATTTGCAGACAGCGGCTTTTGAGCATATTCGGTATCGTGACATTATTCGATTTTGTTTGGCATCATTCAACCGACTTGGGAAAATATTTGGGTTCAGAAGTATTGGGCTATTTGTCTTACTGTTGATGAATTGACGGCAAGATCGCGCGTTTAACCTGTAGCGATCTATATTTGTAGTTCACAATGTATGGCACTTTTGTTTGTTTTTAACACGTCACACACACAATCAACAAATACTTCGCGAAATTCTACTCTATCGAATTCCTTATTACCCAAAATAAGTAATAGGACCGGTCAACCATTGTTGACTTACAGAACTTATTAAACAATGCGGGTAATATAATGTTTAAAGAAGAATTAATATAAAATATTAATATGTAATTTATTTCGGTTCACAAATGGTATTCATTGATTTTTTTTATGTTAGTATTATTTAAAGAACAATATCCACTCACCATGTTTTCACGACGGCGTCCCAAACAAGTAGACTAAATACATTTTTTTTTTATAATTTATTTTATCTTTTGTTTTTGTTTTTATTGTTTATTGTTTTTTTTTTTAATTTGGGGTTCGTTCCTTAAGATAAAAGATTATCCTTTTTGGAGGATGATCTTTTATTGAAAAACTAACATGATGAGAGGCAAAGTCCCATACGTTTTCATAAAAGTGTTATGTTAATAAAGACTTATTTATAATTTAATTAATTACATTTCTTAATTAATATTAAATTTCTTAACTATAATTTTAAATCGAGATAATTCAGATTATTTATTTATATATTTCATATTGTTTCTTTTTTTTTTGTAATATAATAATTGTAAAGTAATCATAAAAGTAGCTTAATACTAAAATACTAAATACTAGGATATACATATTCATTTTGCAACCCTTTAATCTTTCATGAACAAAATTTATTTAAATTTTTTTTTTTTTTTGTGAATATGGTTATATCAACTTGATTTATATTTCGTTAAGTTGTTGGAAAGGTTTTGAAAATTCGCGGTATATTTATTTAAATAATTTTATTCGATTATTGTGTACCGCTTTTAATGACTTTCCTACACGAATTGTAGTGTTTTCGGTGGTTGGTTTGTGTATGACAGGGTAAGGTTCCAACCAGATACAAGAAAGTTCTCCCTTCCTATATGTAGATTCATTCTTAAGTAAAATTAAATCGCCAGCATTAAAAGTAATTGTTTAGTTTTTCGATCGTAGAATTCCTTCGATTTATCCTTATATTGTAAAATATTTTGTCTAGCAATGCTATGGGACTGACGTAGCCTGTTCTTCAGTTCGGAGAGATAGTCGTCGTATGAGTAAATACTATCTGTCGATTGCTGCATGGAATGTGTAATTGAAGGTTTCATTCCGAATATTAATTCGAACGGCATAATTTTTGTAGTTGAATGAGGTGTGGTATTGTAGGTAAACATACTATATGGTAACTACTGATTCCACTGAAGAGGGTCGTTTTGTGAGAAATTCCTGAGATATTCGCCTAAGGTTTTATGCGACCTTTCCAAAGCCCCATTCGACTCCGGATGATAAGTTGTCGTATGGCGTTTTTTGATTTTGAGGAGCTTACAAGTGTTTGTGAACATCTGACTCATGAAATTTGATCCTTGGTCAGTCAATATGGATTGAGGTACTCCAAAAGTACAAACAAACTGTTCCACAAAAACCTTTGCAACTTCATTTGCCTCCTGTGTTTCTAACGGAATTGCTACGGAAAATTTGGACAAATCGTCTTGAATGGTCAAAATATACTTTTTTTTGATTAAATGAAGGTAGTAAGGGTCCAACAATATCTAAAAATACATTTTCAAATGGTTTGGTAGAAGTTGTCGTAAGTTTCATTGGGATTTTTGTCTTTCTTGCATGTTTGTTCTTTTGACAAAGCTCACGTTGGTTAATGTAGTTCTCGATTCTTTGATACATTTTAGGGAACTTATAAAAATTTCGAAGACGTAAGTATGTTCGTTGTATTCCTTGGTGTCCTCCGCAAGGTGAGTTATTGGATTCCTGAATGACTTGTGTTATTTCATCATCGTTTGTTATTTCGGTTGGTTCCATCTTGGGTATTTTCACAGGCGGTGGAGAATTTAAAGAAGTGGATAGATCTGAATTATCATTTGACTGCGCGGGACTGATCGATGACTGCTGCGGGTTTTCAGCACTAGTCTCGCCTGATTTGTTGAGTTCGGAAGAAGTTTGAGAACGGGTGAGAACGTCAACATCGACGTAGTTGCTTGTATTGATTATGATGCGGCTGAGTGCATCAGCATTCGTGTTCGATTTTCCCGGCTTGTACAAAATTTTTTATTCATACTCCTCTAATCGAATTCGCCAACGGATTAATCTGGAACAAGGATCGGTTTTGGTAAGTCACGTTAATGGTCTATGATCGGTGTAAATAATGAATGGACGACCGTAGAGATAAGGTCTAAAATGTGCAACACCCCAAACAATTGCCAACAATTCCTTCTCTATGGTCGCGTAATTTTTTTCAGCCTTGCTAAGGGTACGGCTACAGAAAGCGATGGGACAATCCAGGTTATTTGACTTTTGCGATAAAACTGCATCAATTGCTGTATCACTGGCATCGCATGTAACAAAAAATTCTTGGGTGAAATCAGGATAAATTAAAATGGGTGATTTTGTCAAAGCTTCCCTTAAGGTATGGAAAGATTCTTCACAGAATGCGTTCCACAGAAACTTGACATCCTTTTTCAATAAGTCAGTCAGAGGTTTGGCTAATCTTGAGAAATCTTGAATGAATCGCCTGTAGTAACCCATTAGGCCCAAAAAAGATTTAATTTCCCGAGTATATGTTGGAATCGGATAATTTTGAATGCAGTGAATTTTATCTGGATCTGGTTTAATACCTTCTGTGGTAACAATATGACCCAAGTAAACAATCTCTTTTGAAAGAAAATGACAATTTCTGGGATTAAGTTTCAAATTCGCTTCTCTAAAATTATCAAAAATGTTTTTTAATTTCTCGTTGTGATCCGATAGTTTTACGCCGTGCACAACCACATCATCCAGGTAGTCGAAGCACTGAATTCCATTCAGGCCACTGAGTACTATTTTCATCAACCTCTGGAACGTTGAAGGTGCTCCCTTCAACCCAAAAGGCATTCGTTTGAATTGGTAGTGTCCAGTGGAGGTACTAAATGCAGTCATCTCCCTATCCTGAGGATGTAGTGGCACCTGATGGTAACCATTCGCCAAGTCAAGTGTTGAAAAATAAGAAGCTTTCCGCAACTGGTCGAGTATTTCCGTAATATTCGGCAAGGGGAATACGTCAAACATGGTTATTTCATTTAATCTGCGCAGATCAACTACTATTCGCCATTTTTTTTCGTTGTTGCTAGATTTCTTTGGCACGCACAATAAAGGAAAATTCCATGGACTACGGATATTCTCGATTATGTCGTCTTCTAACATCTTGGCAACTTGGTTAATTACCTCCTCTTTGGTAGACTGTGGAAGCCTATAAGGTTTAACGTGAATGGGAGGAGATTTCAGAATAAGTGGAATTTTATGTTCAATAACATTGGTGGTAGTGAGTTTATCTCCGTCGAGGTAAAAGATATCGTTATTCTCACGACATAATTTAAGAATGGAAGATTTCTCTTCATGGTTTAATTTTTCAGTATCAATTTCGGATTCAAGTTTTGTAAGACGATTGGATATTTCATTAGACCATGTGTTAAAATTATATATTTCATAATTATTAATCGAGTCCGTCTCGTTTTTAATATCCGATAAAATTACTTCATTCTCGGTGGTATTAACAATTGTCACGAGAGAGACATTATTGATGATTTCCGTGACAGTATTGCCAATAAATACACCAGGCTCAATTTCTTGTGACAAACACATTTGATCACTCGCATTTTCGAGTTCAGAATACAATTGAACAATTCGATGTGAACGTGGTTGTATTTTAACGTTAGAATTTTCAGAACACATTTTCAGGTTATGTAGAGTATCACCAATAGTTAATACAATAGTCTTAGAATGATAATCAATATTCGATTTAAACTTGTGCAAGAAACCATTCCCAATAATTCCGTCACATGAGATAGGGAATGAATCATTAACAATTTGGAATGAGTGAGGTTCACATAGGGAATTAGAACAATTAATTAACGCCGGACAACGGGCAAGTGTTTCCACTAAATTATTCGAAATGCCCTTGATTTTGCACTTATCGTTTTGATAACATACCGCGTCACATTTTAGACAATGTTTTTTCACTAAACTAATCTCAGCGCCAGTATCAATTAGAAATGTTAAAGTACCACGAGATGAAACATCTAGGTCCATTTGGGTAAAAAGTTTATAAGGGGTATCATTTATTAAGGATACTGTAGCGGTGCGAAAATGATAAGGTTCCCGTTCACAAGCTGAAGGTTTATCGATCTCAGGATAGGTAGGACAATCCTTGGAAGATTCTGAGCTGGATAAAATAAATGAAGAACCTCTTGTTTGCAAAGGTGTAGCTTCTGAATGGATTGTAGAACGAGAGATGTATTTTGAAATATTTGAATTATGGTTGTTACTTGTTACGACGAGTGAACTCTCTCTAAATTTTGGACTCGAGTTGGAGTGTTCCGAGTTTTCTCGAGACCATTGAAGTTTCCCTGTTTATTTGGTTCAGAATTGGGAAGATTAGTGTCGTTGGTTGAATTTTTCCGATCGTCGGCCCTTTTCTTGGAAAAACAATCACGAATATGATGCCCACGTTTCTTACAATACGCACAAACACAATTGTAATTATTAACTGACCTATGGTTTGGTGTTTGTGGAGGAATTTTACTATAAGAAGTCGAATTATTTGATACTCTTTGGTAACAGGCATTTGCCGAATGATTAGTCTTACTACATATTTGACAACTAACTGTGCTTAGATGGAAGAGAAGATTGAGATTTCCTCTTTGAACTTGTTACTATCAATTCCTCTTCACATGCCTTGTTTATGGCATCATTTAGGGTAGTGAATCGACAAGCCTTGACGATAATTTTGATTGGGTCGAGCAATCCTTCCTGGAATGCTTTTAAAGCAGTTTTTGCATTAAAACTGATAATGTATTCCTGGGATTTTTCGCCGTGTTCAAGAATTGAGGACTCATCTAATTGGGAGAGTAATTTCTCGATGCGATTTGCAAAATTCCTAACACTTTCGTTTTTATTTTGCTCTATAGTGTCTAATTCAACTTGTAAGGTTTCAGGGGATTTTAACATACCGAATTGCTTTATGAATTCCTTTTTTAGAGTATCCCAAGTTTTATATTTATCGAATTTACTTATATAATAAGCTTTACCGGACACCCTAGCTTTGAGAAGTTCGAGAAATTTTTTTGTTCAGTCTCTGCTTTTAAAGGGTTGTGAATGATGTCACAACAAGCCAAAAACCGATGGAGTTCTGCGGAATCGCCCTTAAATTCGGGTATAATTTTTAACGCAATTTCGTAACTTAAAACACTCATTTTGTTCACTTTTGCTTTATATTTCTGTTTAGTTTTTTTAATTTTTGATAAGGATTGCGTATAGGTTAACCCCGACTTACGCTTCCGTAAGTTATATTCTCGCGTCATGTAAGTGTACACACAATAATAATTCGTAAATTTCTACACGCACTTCACATATAATTTATAATTCAAAATAGTCGCGAATATATGAAAAATTAACAAACATATCATAACTTTACCAACAACTTAAATATGGGTGGTTATACTTGATTTGTTTATTTTTTTTATTTTTATTTATTTGTTCATAAAAAATAAGATAAGAATTGCAAAAGGAATACCTGTGTTATTATGTTGTTTTGGTTTGCATCGATGAACTTGCAGATGTTGTTGTTGTTTCTCATTCAAATGTTGGTTGTTTTTCTGTGTTGGTTGTTCATGTGTTTTTTTTTGTTTTTTCAGGATTGGTATGTAATTATATTGATGTATCCGAAATGATGAATGTATATTGGTTTAGAATGTGGTCAATCAAAAGTGTGATGATTAATCAAAAGTGTGATAATGAAGTCACCATTTCATTATAAATAGCTGTTATTTGGTTTATTGGTTGAATTTATTTTCAGATTTGTTGTTTGTATTGATGTCACGAAGTGATGATGGTATTTATTGCTGTTTTATAATCAATACCAATCATGTGATGATTTCAGCTTCGTTCTAGCTGTTAATTTTGTTTGGTGGTATGTTTTCTCAACAACGTGGTAGTGGATATTGTTCACGTGGGGAAAAGAAAATAATTTATGAATAAATAATAAAACTGTTGTACTTAGTTTAATGAACTGGAATTTGATATGAATTAAATAGCTGTAATTGTGTGTTTTGTGTGTTATCACCAGTGCGGTTATATGCAACTGTGCAATAGCTATTTTGTTTTTTCTACTCTCAATTTTAAAGAATTTTAAACTTTATAGCTTTCAATTGTGAAATATAAATAAAATGATTTTATTTTATTTTTATTTTTTTGGATATAGCTCACCACGATTTAAAATCTTTTCGCATCCCACCGCTGCCACCAAATTTGTAGCGATCTATATTTGTAGTTCACAATGAATGGCACTTTTGTTTGTTTTTAACACGTCACACACACAATCAACAAATACTTCGCGAAATTCTACTCTATCGAATTCCTTATTACCCAAAATAAGTAATAGGACCGTTCAACCATTGTTGACTTACAGAACTTATTAAACAATGCGGGTAATATAATGTTTAAAGAAGAATTAATATAAAATATTAATATGTAATTTATTTCAGTTCACAAATGGTATTCATTGATTTTTTTTATGTTAGTATTATTTAAGGAACAATATCCACTCACCATGTTTTCACGACGGCGTCCCAAACAAGAAGACCAAATAAATTTTTGTTTTATAATTTATTTTATCTTTTGTTTTTGTTGTTTTTTTTTTGAATTTGAGGTTCGTTCGGTGACTTCATTACAAACCTCTTAAGTTTTTATTTCTTTGGGGTTATGTTAAATTCCAAGTGTACGCCAACAATCCACAAATAGTCGATTAACTTAAATTCAGGATCGCTCCTGCCATTGCAACTAATGGAACTGTTTATTTATGTCTACAATGAGCCTGGTGCCATCCGGGAGATTTGCATAATCTCATATTCCTATAATTCTATAAATTTATAATGAAATTTGTTTAACCCGCAGCGATAACACTAAACAATTTAGCTACAATAAACATATTGATTTTGTGTAAATTCTCTGTAAAGCAAACCAAAATAAAGTTATAAAAGATTTACACGTTTTAACACTCTTTATAGAATTCTTTTATTCCTTATAAAAGATAGATTTTTTGATAAACATTCCATTATGTTGATTATAAAACCAACATTTCTTCTAATCTTAATTGCGTTGCGATAAAAAGAAATAACAAAACCTTAGACAATATTTACAACCCTATATACATAGATATATAATATAAATTCGTATACGTGAAATATATTGACATCACCAGATAATTAAATTAAAATTTCTAACCGATTTAATTAATTCAATTTTTAAAATGAAAATAAAATTAAATCTTATTCGACTTTATCAACCTAAAAGTATAAAAAATAAAATATTTTTTAGAAAACTTTTGTCCGATTTTTGGTATTATTTCTCTGAGTAAAGCCAAAAATTCCCGTGGGCAAAGCAATCAATATTTTCATCAAACCTAATTTTCGATTCTCATTTTTTTTTTGTTTTTCAACAAGTGAAATTTAACTTAGCCAGAAATATGTTATTTGCGAAAAATAATCTAAACACAAGTAGAAAGGTTTCTTTATTCAATGTACATATATTCAGAACCCGAAATAGTTACAAAGATTTATTTTAAAGTAAATTCAAGGCTCCATCAATTGTATTACACTATTCGTTTATAATTTTACATCTTCGACTCATCTTTCCTCATCCAATTGAGATTAAAACTAATCGACGAACTGAGAAAATCAATTTTTGATTACACATTTTCCCAATAATAATAATCAAGTAAAGCTGTAAACACTATTATTGCTATTTCCATCTGGACCAGTCTAAAAATGATTTTTCCTCCTTCTTCTGCTTTTTAATTTTAATGATCAGATATGGTTTTCATACTAGCAGGAGGTAAAATCAAAAACATTCCAATTTTAAAAAAATATTGTGTCGAAAGGGGAGGTCGAATGAACGGGTAGACTATTTTACAACAGATCTAACTTTTATAATAGATGATAATGCTTAAACACATCCAAAACTACTTTAACTTTTAGGTTTTAGTTTTGTACATGCTCTCGTTTAATAGAGCTAGTAGAAGAAAATAGAAGTACGGATCTAATAAAAATTGAATGAAAATTAAATTGGATTGTGTGTCCGTAAATTAAAAATAGAAAAACAAAGTTATAAAAGATTTACTGGTGGTAAACTAGAATTTCATTTTTTAGTTAGTACCCCAACAACAATTTTACAATAACAAATATTCTGTATAATTGAATGAGGAAAGATTAATGTATTCTCGATGGTCTATATCTAAATTCAAACACATAACATGTACAATATTTTAAATGCATACTCGTTTAAACAACCACGTTAAGGAAATACTATATGTTGAATGAAACTGAAAATGCATATAATATGGGTTTAAAACACTCAAATAAAGACAAGAGTATATACATTTACAAATATGTTACTGTTATATATTTTCATTTCAATATAAGCATACTCTAGAAGACAATTTGTCCGTAATAAATAATTTATAGGAAAATGTTTTTAGGTTTTCTTCATTTTTCTCTGTGCTGCCTGGTTTTTTTGTTGCTATTCCTTGAATATAAAAACCAAAGCTATCACAAAAACTTAAACAAGTTTAGTAAAATGCTGCAATAAACTACAGTTGGGTGAAATTAAGGTTACTTGGATTTAGGGGAGTGTTGAGTTGTCTAATCTATAATGAAATTGCAATAATATGTACTCGTATAACGAAAAAAATCCAAACACAAATTTTTGTTCTTATTTAAAATGATAAAATAACATACATATGTACACATATGTATGGGTACCTACTTACCTATACACTATTTATAAACCACACTGTTCTCTCATATGACAGATATCGCCTAACAAATGTACTTTGACTGAGTTTTATGTAATATTTAAATTTGAATATTTATGTCGTTTTGTATACAGCAGCATACCACTAATACTAAAATGCCCAAATATATATTTTTATATCCAATTAAAACCATCGCAAATGTCACACACCTTGCGGTCAATTTTATATCCAATTTGTAGGGTATCCAATAGCACCGCTAATGTGTATCCAATAGCACGGCTCCGTGTTGTTTAAAACCGTGTTGTTCGAGACTACAAAAAACGGGATTCCGTTTCAAGTGTGAAAACATAAAACGAATTTTTTTTTGTGAAGAGTGAGCAACATAATACATATGTATTTTATTCTTTTTCATAAAAATTATTCGAAAATCGTATAGTTTGAAACCGTGTAATTCGGAGGAAGGTATCGGTGTTCTTCGAAACTCGCGTTCTTCAAGTACCATGTTCTTCGGGGGTTACCTGTATATATACATATATGTATATATTTATCTGTGGTTTTTTTTGAGAAACTAGTTAACTGCAAAAAGTAAATTTTTCAGAAAACGCATTTGAAAAAAAACTCAGTAGGTTTTAGTAGTAATTATTCATTTTTATTTAGATTTTCCGGATAAATGGAGAGAAATATTGGAAAACTGAAATTTATTTTTGAAACTTTAGTCAATTGTCTAGATTTTTTCATTCATATATATATATATATATATATATATATATATATATATATATATATATATATATATATATATATATGTATATATATATGTATATATATATACATACAGGGTGTCCCACAGGTACGAGTCCAAACGAGTAGGGCGTGTAGCTGGATCAATATCATGAAAAAATTACGCATATGCCTGGAACTGAACCGTTACCCACTTCAATTGCATTTCAAAATTTTTAGGATGGCACACTACCTTGAATGATGTAAATGCCAATAACTCTTCTAAAAATTAACATAACTCAATTGTTTTTCTATAATTTTAAAGGCACCGCTTCTTTCTTCTCTGGAAGTAGGAATACCATGCATTGTATTATCCATAAAGAAAACATTGGTGGAATTAAAAAAAATTGTGCGAGCAAATAATAAAAAATTCATTAAACTCATTTTTTCTCGAAAAACTCACTTAATAATTTTTGTTTTTTATTTCAAATTTAAATTTAATAGACTATTTAATACAAAATTGCTTCATCGTTTTTTATCTAATCATGTATAGTTTTTGTGATATTAACATTACAGTGTAGTACTTAATAGTTTATTGTATGAATTTCTAAGTTTTCAAGTTCACATACAATTTTCAAAATGATTCCATTTTCTGTCAAATCGGCCACCCCCTGTACATTTCATTTTTTGAGATAAATAAAATTTTGGGCTTCAAATTTCATTAGCATGTATTTGATTTTCAAAATGGCGGCCATAATATCTGCTAAATAAGTCTCTTATTTTTAATAAAATGGTAAAAAAACTTAATTTTAACTTTGTTAATTTACTCAGAAGTGTTTTTGGATTCATTTAATACCACTTTTTATTCGTTTTTTAAAATTCCAAGACGATGGATCCAAGATGGCCGTTAAAATTGGCAAATATTTCGACGTACATAAAGATCGGTAGAGAAACAGTCCTAGAAGGTTTTCGTGGTCGCTAATCACGAATTTAAGGTCAGAATTTTAATATTCAAGATGGCGGACGCAACATAGTAGATCGAATATGGCCGAAAAACGACCAATTTTTCGACGTTCATAGAAATCAATAAAAACTAGATCGGGAGAGTTTTCGGGGTCGGTGATCAATAACTTAGGGTCAGAGTTTGAAAATTTAAGACGGTGGACTCAATATGGCCGCCGTTAAGGGTCAATTTTTCAAAGTTTTAGAACGTCGATAAAACTATGATCTAGGGGCTTTTCGGGGTCGCTGATAAAAGCACGACATTTCCGTCAAACGCGTTATGTTTAGACATTTTTTGAAGAAACATCTAATAATAATACTTTCTGTCGAGAATCTGGTACATTGTTGAAATAATTTTTAAATTCTCCCTCGATCATGTTTTTTTATCGATTTTCAAAAACGGTGAAAAATTGTCCCTTAATGGCGGCCATCTTAGGTCCTCCATTTTGAATTTTCAAATTCTGACCCTAAATTATTGATCACCAACCCCGAAAACCCCATAGATCAAGTTTTTATTAATTTATATGAACGTTGAAAAAATGGTCCTTTTTTCGGCCATATTCGATCCACTATCTTACGTCCACCATCTTGAATATTAACATTCTGAGCACAAATTTATGATCATCGACCCCGAAGAACTTCTAGTACAGGTTTCTAACGATCTTTATGAACGTCGAAAAATTTGCCAATTTTAGCGGCCATCTTGGATCCACCATATATATATATATATATATATATATATATATATATATATATATATATATATATATATATATATATATATATATATATATATATATATTTATATAACGGGTGGTCCATCTAGCGTTTGCAATTTTAACTACCGATTATTTCGAGTGTGGCAACAATTACGTCATTCGTATTATGACAAAAAATTAGTTTACTGTTTGACATTTACGAAATGGGTCGCTTTACGCTTGAACAAAATTGGGAAATATTGAAAACGTACTTTGAAAGTGGTGAGTCTTCTAACAAAACTGTAAGAAATTTACCTGGAAAATTCAGTAGAAATAAAGTACCTACAAGGAAATTTGTGGATTTGACTCCGTTGGACCTTTTTTGTGGAGAGCCGTTTAGGATAACTGTTCTAACCATCCAGAGGCTATCCAAATGGGATACTGTAAGGTCAGCCGGGGAAGTCATTTGAATGAAATTGTAATCCATACTTAATGAAATGTACATATACTCTTTCTAATAAAACAAACCGCTTTGAAAAATATTCATTCGTCTTTGAATTTAGAGCCAAATTAAATTGCAAACGCTAGATGGACCACACTTTACATACATATATATATATATATATATATATATATATATATATATATATATATATATATATATATATATATATATATATATATATATATATATATATATATATATATATATATATATATATATATATATATATATATATATATATATATATATATATATATATATATATATATATATATATATACATATATATATATATATATATATATATATATATATATATATATATATATATATATATATATATATATTATATAAATATATATATACATATATATATATATATATATATATATATATATATATATATATATATATATATATATAATATATATATATATATATATACCACATATATGGTATATACACTCCTGGACAAAATTAACGCATTTTTTTTTGTAATAAAAAAAAATTCCGCTGGTCAATTTTAGTGGAACTGGTATCAAATGATCCCAAATTTATGTTTTGCTCAAAAGAGACACAAATGTGGCGTTATGGAATTATAGCGGCTATTTTTCATTGTAAAATGTTAAAATGTGTCCAACTATTTTTTTTTTTTAATTTTTAAAAGCGGTTTATAAACATTAAAATTAGCTTTATTACAATTTAGTTTGATTAATTTAGTAATGAGTACTTCTCCCCCCCCCCCCCCGTGCACTTATTACAGCTTCCATCCTTCTGGGCATACCAAGTAGAAGGCTTTGTATCATTTCTTGCGGGATCAGATTCCACTCTCTTTCCGCTGCAACTTTCAGTTCTGCTAACGAATCTGGTGCGGGATTTCTACCTCTAATGCGGCGTTTTAGAATTCCCCATACGTGCACGAATGCCGATATCTTGAAGATATTATCGTACCGTTGCAGCTACGTGGACTGGAGCGTTATCATGCATTAACACAAAACTGTCATAACCTATGAAGCCCTTATATAGCAAAACGTGATCGTCAAGAATGTTCCGAACATACCAGTCTGCATTCATCCTCAAACCAATCTCCACCAGCTCCGTACGGCCCTCCCAACTGATTCCACCTCAAAACATTATTGAACCTCCACCAAAGCTTACAGTTTGCACCATGTTACACGGTGCGTAGCGTTCTCCACGTCTTCTGTATACAAGATTACGTCCATCTGGTTTCTATAATTGGATTCTGGTCTCGTCTGAAAAGAGAACAGTGGCTCATTGATCAGTTCCCCAATTTGCATGAGTATAAGCAAATTCTAAACGGCTGGATTTGTGGCGGGGAAGAAGCCATGGAACTTTTACGGGCTGTTTTGGAGTTAGGTTCGTTTCTTTTAATCTTCTTCTAAATATTCTGACACTAACATTGACTTGGCGCGCACTAAGTAACTCATTTTTTAGTTGAGTAGAAGTACACTTTCGATAACGTAACGAATTAATTTTTAAAAATCGATCGTCATGCTCGGTTGTGCACCTTTTACGTCCTTGTCCGGGCTTTTTTTTATACTCTCCGGTCTCACGATATCGCTTAAGTATTCGTGAAACTGAAGACTGGTTCTCTCCTAATTTTCGTGCGATTTGTACTTGAGTATAATCTTCCTGATACAACATGACAACTTTACCCGCCTCCAACTCGCGAAAGTGTGTCATATTACAATGGATCTTATTTTAGGTGTTTGCTTTAGAACACATTTACAAGAACTAATGGTACTTTATTTACAAATAATTGATATGCAATGGAACAAAAGACGTTCATTGCGTTGGATTTCAAACACAATCCACTCTTGATTAAGCATTTTTGATAATTTTAATTGATTAGCTTGCAGTAAACTTTATTTAAGGTGGTTTCTGATAAAAATATAAATGTGCTATCATTTGACACTAATAGTATTAAAATTGACCAGCAGGATTTTTTTTATTACAACAAAAAAAAATATGCATTAATTTTGTCCAGGAGCGTATATATATATATATAGATATATTGGGTTTCAATTAAGAAGTTATAAATAGGTATGCGTTTACAATGATGGTTGCGGGACCTTCAGTGTGTGGAAAAACTACTTTAAAAAAATAAAGACTTAAATAAAATTATGTGGTGTAATGGAAACTCAAAAGTGATACCACAAATTATGAAAAATATCCCAGACTATTCTATATTGTTTTTGGTCTTCTGTGCCAATATTCTGTATATGTTTGTTTTATACAGAACGAGTTGTCTATTGTGTCGTTATTATGCTGTGTGTTGGTTCTGAAACCAACAATAGACTGGCTAGTTGACCAACGAATATAGATGTGTTTTTCAAATCAAATCGATTGTGTGATATATGAATATATATATTTGTCGTATAGCATAATGTTATTATGTCATCATCATCGTCGTATAGCATAATGTTATTAATGTAATGTGATTTCGCTAACTTTCCTGTTTTCCCATACAGGAATGCACCCGTTATGTTATTTATTCCCGGTACCTTTATAGGTTGATTTATACTTACAATTGTTTTTTGGAATTCGGATATCTGGATTACTTAGTATTTGGATAGAAACGTTCGTAGTTTGGTTTATATTTAATTATTCTTTATATTTTATTTAAATTATTCTTTATTCTTTTATTCAAATTTTAGATAGATTATACAAAATTACTCTTAAGACTTATTTAACAGAATAACGTGACAGAATGTTAATAACAGAATGGTAATAACAGAATGGTATTGACAGAATGATTATAACAGAATGAATTTTTCTACAAAATTTGTAGTTCTTATAATATTACTAATTTTTAATTACTAAGCACAACAACAACATATATGGTACTATATGTTTACAACAACAAAATATATAATATCGATTTACATTGATTTTGCCGAATTTTCATTTTCCTGGAATTTAAATATATCGATGCGCTACATTTCGTAATTTCTCAATAATTTTGGTTATTTTATTGCTTTCGTTTTTATTTTTGTGTCACCCGTATTACTTATTTCGCATTTACTTCTATTTAACATGTGCTCGTATACCTAATTATTTTACATGAATTTCGGTTTTTAGTTCTTTGATTTTCTTTCTAGGTCATAAATTAATATTTTTTATTTATTTAGACCTGTTACAATTTTAATTCTCAATTTTACGCATTATGACACTTTTATATAATAATTTATGTTCATGTAAGTCAACGTTTGTATTTCCTGTCTGTTTCTATAATGTTTTGGTATAGTATCACGATATACTATACTATCTTGATGTTTTATTTACTTTACTATCATGAAGCGAGTGGAGATGTTGTTTCACAACAAGACACTTTAATAAAATACTATTTTACATGCTATTGTCCAACTATTTTTTTGAAAATAAAAAAGTGTATATAAAAAATGAAACAATTGAAGGCAAAAAAACATATTCTACATGTGCTAAAAAAGAGTAACCCACAAACGAGAAAAGCGCTAAAGTTATAAAAACTTTATGTGAAATAACACTCAATACATTAAATGTGTTTTATTATGTTTTATAATGTTTGTTTCGTATTAATAAATGAAACCGTATGTGAGTTCTTTCTTATATTACACTTACCTTGGTTTGGGGTGTCGATTCATTTCTTGCTATGATTTCCTGATATGCATTGGGTGAACTGTGGCACAATATAATTTAACTTTATTTTATACACCTGAGATAAATTTGAAAACACAATTTTAATATATTTTAATTTCTTATATTTTGATAAATGACTTTTATGATCATACACTAAACACACTACACTAGTTACTAATCATTAAATGACACACATTAATTTTCTTATACACATATTAATTTTCTTGTTAAGAATTTAATTTGTCTGTCTGTAATAAGTTGATTTTTCGGCATTTTTTATAGACAAATATATTAATTGTTCATGGCAATCCCAATTAAATTCTTAACAAATATACGTGTGGGCATATTACACACACAAATGAGGTTTCTCCATGGGTTTTATATTTGATGTAGTTGAATAATAATTCGATATGTCAGTACGTTCTAGCCAGATACTTAATGTATGTGGTTAGAGTGGAAATTTTTGTAGTTTGGTCGTAGCTGCCTGATGAGTAGACCATACTTTTCAGTGCGAAACCAAACTACCAACAGAACTCAAGGAGGGTTTTCATTTTTGCAGAGTTGTACATTGGTATAACTCTGGGCCTTCAGCAAAAATTACGGGGAGGGGGGAAGATATTTCTACTTTTTTTCAGTAGATATATTAGGAGCGACTGGCCTCTATATTTTTCTGATTTACCAAATCGAAAATATTGAGATTGCCATGAACAATTAATATATTTGTCTATAAAAAATGCCGAAAAATCAACTTATTAGTTTTCTTATACACTAGAACTATTTTGCACTTGAGAAAATTTTTTTAATAAATAAGTTTAATTTTGATTGAATTGAATTGAATTTGATTATCACTGAGACATGAAAATGAGATTAAGAACTAAGAACGAAGAACTAAGAAGTAAGAACTAAGAACGAATAACGAAGAACTAAGAACTTAATTTTCTTGTTTACAATGCTTCTTATAATTTTTGATTGACCCCTTTTTGGTGTTCAATTTTCTTTTTAAATTTTGTTTCGTCAGCGGCATTATTTTTGTTATGCCAATATTTGGCTGATCTAATTTTTATTATTTATCGCCCAGTACATTGTATTTGGGTCTTGTTTAAATAAAATGTTTTAATTGCTTCATCATCTTAATTTCGTAAAAAATTGCAAATAATTTATTAAGGTATATGTTATTCAATATTACTAATATGTAATCGGCTATTTCGTACAATTTGTAGCCTACATTGTATTTTGGGTTTTTTGTGTCGCCAACATTTATGAATGACGGTTTTTTATTTAAAATTTATTGGATCAGGAAATTGGACCTAATTTATTTTTGTTTAATTTATCTTACAATGTTTCTTGAATACATTGTTTCTTGATTATATCACAACAAATGGAAACAATAGAATTTCTAAATAGTGTAAAACAAAATTAAAAAAGTATAAAAGAGAACTTCGCAACATGGCTTGTCCAAAACTGTGTCTCTCTACAAAGCGTAAAATACTTGTACAACAAAGTTAATTTTTACCCGTTTTAATAGGTACTATTTTATCAAGGTTGATTGGCCAAATAATTAATCAGATACCATGAGGAATTTACAACGGATGATTGAAATACAACCAGAAATGTTCGAAAAAATTAAAAAAATTTAATTGATGAGTAAGCTATCGAAATAACAATAGATAAAAATTTGAAATCAATTCTACTTAACAACAACATAACTGATTTGAATAAGTGACATCTAAAAATCAAAACAAGTACTGCCTTTAGACATAGAATAATTAATATTTTTAAATGTCACTATTCCAAAATTAGATTAAAGAATCGAAGAAGCTTATTGCTATGACCGATATAACTGATCGATATTTGATCGATAAAGCTGAATTAGTCGAATTCAATAGATCTCTAATGAATCAAGGAAGTACAGAGGCAAAATTTGGGGAAGCTCTTAATGCAACTATAAAGAGATGCAACTAGATTAAAGAATCGAAGAAGCTTATTTCTATGACCGATATAACTGATCGATATTTGATCGATAAAGCTGAATTAGTCGAATTCAATAGATCTCTAATGAATCAAGGAAGTACAGAGGCAAAATTTGGGGAAGCTCTTAATGCAACTAGAATATGTTTAGTGTATTTGGAATTGAGAATATGATACTACTCTAGAAATCGATAAAAATTGTAATGTTGTAATGAACTATTCTAAAAATACCTCACAATTCTAAAATATACAGTTAGTTTTTAATAATACTGTACACAATGATTGCCAATACCAAAGCCGACTTAATAAATAAAGCCGCCATGATGAAAATAAGCTTTTTTTAAGGTATCAAAAAATCCAAAAGAAAATGTTTATTCCATAGTTTTTATATGGAGAGATATGACCTCAGTTTATTCAAAATATATTAATAAAAATTGACTCGAAATTAATTTTATTTTGATTCAATTGAAACTATAAACTTTATTTTCCACCTGACTTGGACGATTTTTTCGTGAGCTTTTCCAATTTACGGTAATAATGATAACAAAATAAGATATTTTATATCTGAAAAAGCTTAAAAATAGAGTATACATGCATGTAAAAAAGAGATATAAATATAAAGGAAAAAGCGCGACGTTTACAATAATAAACATGACAAACAATATAGAAACAAGGTAAACATAAGAGAAATGAAGCAAATACATAATATGAGGCATATTATCAGATGACAGCAAATAAAAAGCAAAGCCTACTTAATAAATAATAAAAATATTATTTTCGAAATTTGTTCAGTTCATCGACAAGAAGAACAAAATATGATTTGATTTGTATGTGTGAAAGAGATAGTGCAACTCTTGAAGAGTATAAATACGACAGTTTTTTTTTATGAAAAACTAGTTTACATTTTCCTTTAAACACAAATCATGTGCTTAAAGTAAAAAAAACCGTTAATAATTTAATTAAAAAAAGATGGCGACCATACCTAATTTATTGTTGTCTCATACATATTTTTTAAATGATCAACTTATGTGTACATGTTATCTCAATATTAGTTATGACTTTTAAAACTATTTAGTATAATCTTATTGAAAAATACAATGTTCCATACACTAATGGGAAATGGGAACGACTACAACTTTCAATAATTTACAAACAATAAAAAACGACTTCAGTTGAGAAAATAACATTTCCTTTGCTGAATTAGCAAAAACGATCGGAAATCATGATCTAAAGCTAATCTGTAAAAATAATGAGAAACGTATTTTGTTTACGTGTGAAGGGAAAAATTCAAATTCGCTTACTAGGAGAGGAGTAGTCTGCTCAGCTTTCACGCAGTCATTTGGTACAATCCGAAATTCTATTTTTTTTTTTTTTTTTTAAATTTGTCAGGTAACAAAATTTATTATGCCGGTTTGTTAGAACAGCACTGTAAATATTTTAAGAGAAGTTTCCTTGATTAATTTTAATTTAAGAGAAGTTTCCTTGATTAATTAGATTAATTTATTAAACCATTTTCAATATCTGCTAAAATACAGTGCCTTTGTTCGAGGTGATATAGATTCATATTTGACTTAATAGTGGGTTTTAAACTATTTAACGTAAATCCATCTTTAGTTTAGGTTGTAGGATTTGCTATTACCTTTATTTTATTGGTATAATACTGGTATATTGAAGGCCTTTTCGAGATATTTTTTAAATTTGTTCATTCTTCCCCTTATTACAAAGAAATACAAAATAGTGTCGATTATAATAACTGTTGGTTTATTATAATTAATGCAAACCAGTCTAGACTGTGGCAATCAAAATGAGCTGAACCACTGTCTTGCTTATACACAATATTCTCCGTATGATGTTTTTTACAACCTCAAGAAGTATAGTAACGCCTGAGGAAGCCTGAATTAATTCTCATTAAACATTCTTTGGAACTACGTCAAAACTTATGTAAATCACCGGCAGTTTCCGCTATTAGCGAATGCAGCTATTATAAAAGCCACTATATATTATGTTTGTGGTACCGCACTTTGACAATATCGCATTTAATGATTTTATTTAATAAAAATGTTAAATTGTAGATTTAAACTAGAATTAGAACAAATATGTTAATGGTAGTGATTTTTCACTGCTAAGCATACCAAACATTTAAGCAAAATGTTTGTAAGAAGATTTTGTAGATGTTAGCATGTAAATCAATGTAAAACGTCAGTAATTCAGTCACAATGTTGTGTTAAAGAGAACAAGATATCGAGAATTTTTGCAATTAGCTCCAGTGTTCTACAAGGATATGCTCTGTTGCCGATACTCTTAAATGTGATCTTTGGTTTTAGAGACCATGACGCAATTTCCTTAACAGTGGTATTTGAGGGAACGACAAGATCCAAATACTTGGGATCTCTTATCACTAGTGATAATGTAAATCAAAAATATGCAGCAGTAGTCGGCAACGTGTACTGCCTCTACTTTCACCAAATTTGATCTAAGCGGTTGACAAAGGCTGACCAAAGGGTTCCGTCGCAAAGCGTAAAAACTTAAGACTACACTAGTGAAAAATGAACATAATATTAAATTTTTTCTACCTCTACTGTAAAATTATAAAATTTTATTTAAGCTGTTACGCCTTGTGGTCACATTTATTCATAAATGAAAAATCGGTTTCTAGGAAAACGTCCGTATTTGTTTTATGCGGTAATGCTTTTACAGCGATAGTCGATTGTTCTTGTCCAATTTTAATATTGGGTGAAACTATTTCGTCCAATAGCTCAGAAATTTTTAAGTTATTAGCTTGCATATTACTAGATACAACCTATATTAAGAGTTATACTCAATTTCGATAAAAAATTGGAAAAATTCTTGAAATAATCAAACAATTTCTTACAAGCAAAGAAAAATAAGAAGGGATAACTTACGATTAAACCACCGAGATAATCAATAGATTATCAATAAGTGATGGAAATAACAATGCACGGGAAATTAGTATTTTACAGGATGAACCTCTTAGAATAACAACAAATATTACGTGAACATATTTGTTAGAGTAGATGGAGCTTCGGGAGTTTTTTTAATTATATGTTTTAGTCCTTGAAACAAAATATTTAATGGTCCCACTCGTTATTCATGTCACTTCGGTGGTAAATGTAAATTCCTCATCAAACTTAAAGAAACACGTAAGATTCATATTCCTGTAACTTGGTCAAATTTAGAGATTTTTTTAGATCTTTTAGATCTTTTGCTTTAAATGAAACTATATCTATATCTATTTTTTTACTGTGAAATCAGTAGCCTAGTATACCTCTTATAATTGAAAATTTGTTTTAAAATAAGAAAAACACTCGAACTTTGAAACCACCTAAGGAGCACACTTTTTGCAAAATTCAGTTAGGTTACCTTTAAATCTTATTATAGTTTCGAAAAAAGCATTTTTTAACTCACTAATTTAAAAATTGCATTATATTCGAAATTTTCATGTTTTTCCCATTTCTTTTGTGCAATCAAAATTGCGAACAGAAACGATCAAAAGTACAAGCTAACAACAATTCGAAAGAAAACAAATTCCTAACAATTTCGAAATTTCCTGAAAAATCAATGCCTGCTTGCAAGTAAACCGAAAATTTTTTTCGAGTTGAACAACTAGATTTACGTGAAATTTGACATTTGTTGAATTGTTTTGTTTTGATTTTACTTGTGCTTGCAATAATAAATTTTGTTTGTTTCTAATCGAAATTTTAAGCTTCTATCCGTTCTTTATTGTGCCAGAACCAATTTGTTGTAAATAGCCGGCATGTGAAAAATGAACTTAAAATAAGGTACATAGAAACACTAAAAAATAATTTAATTTCATAGAGTTTGTATGAAAAATGGGATTTCGATTGACGATAAAACATGAATAAAAAGTTAAACTCAGTTAAATAATTTTTTCTGAAATCGCTAGAAAACAACTCAATGTTTTACTCATTTAAAACACCGGTTCTGAAATTTCCCTATTTTCCAGTAATAAGGAAAAGAAAATAAGGGGAATTAAATTGAAAGACATTCTACAACAATAACAATATGTATTAAAAAGAGAAAATTCAATTTAATGACGTCATGATTTATCCACATCTAAAACCAATGTTAAGATAGAATCAATGAGCGTGAAGAAAACAAAAAATCAAAACAATTTAGCATGCTTCGCAAATTCAAAATAACAATAGAAAGATATTCGGATTCAAATTTGAATAGAGGAAAATATGAAAGAGATAATTATTGTATGTATTGTTTGTAAATTTCCAGATATGAGTTTACGACATATATTACAAAAACTACAACATTTTAATGTTCAAAAATACCTTATTTTTGAAGACGATTTTCACTAAGAAACAAACAAAATTACATGTTTCATAAATAATCTCGTCTGGCACGAAACAGACTAAAGTTTCTGGGAGCACCCCTCTTCAAAGACCTGACGGGTAGGATGGACGTCAGGAGTATCCAGCGCTTTGTTAACAGCTCAAAATGGTTCCAATGAGTTGGAGGAAACAATTATTCGTGGTATGGCTACGGACCATTTTTGTGTCTATGCCTGGTCCTAGTGGACTGCCACCCAAACCTAACCTAACCTAAATATTTTTTTATAAAAACAAACAAAAGCTCATAATTCTAATAAACCAAAATTGGAAATGAAAATAATCGTTTTTCCCCATAGTTTCATAGTAAAAAATAAATTGTATGTACCGTATTTTAAGCTTAGTAAAAATACCGTCGATACTGGAGGCTCTTATTTATACAGCAGGCTCACACAAGAAATAAACACAAATTAAAAGTAGTGAAAAATACGTATTATATTCTATTTGTTTTTTGTGTTCTTTATAAAACAAATTTATTCAAAGTCAAACGCAAATCGAAAACAAATTTATTTATATGACAGAGAGTCTGATTTGAAGAGAGTAACAAAATAAAGTTATTACGATTCTATTATATTTCTTTTTGGTACCACCAATTGGAATACCGCGACACACTTTATCAGGAATCTTCTCGGATAGGATCCGTTCAAGAACAGTGAGACTTCATCAAATTCGCGGTAACCAATGCCTCAATGCCCACCATAGGCCGAAATCCATCTAGTCCTAAAGATATTTGGTTGGACGATGATTGTCTGGTCGTTGTGCGGGAGAAAAATCGCGCTGTATTTAGTGTAATATATAAAAAAAATGTCCAATAATATTTAAAAAAAGATTTGTTAAATTTTTTACCTAGCAAGCAATAAAATAATTATAATTCTATCTAGACCTCGTTTTATTGTTCTTATTCGATTCCTACCTATAAAAGTAGGTAGTTAAGTGCGACTATGAAAATTAATAATAACAAAAAATAAAAATAAAGAAAGGATACGAAACCAAAAAATATCCTTTGACAAAACACACCTGACGCTAAAATTTGGTTATACTGCTCGGTTGTGTTAGTAGAGTCCATTAAGGGCTTCGACCACTTTATGCCAAGCGGCTTTAAAGCCTTCCTTAGTGCATAATAAAGTTTATTAACTCAACCAGAATCATTACCACAATTAATTCAATTGTACCTTATAAATATATTTACCTTCAGGTTTTTGTGCCTGAGTTTAATAAGGAAAAATGCGACAAAAATTAATTTAGGACAAAACAGAAAAAAATCTACGTAGGATCATCACTGTTAAATGTCCTATACGAGATAATATTTTCTGTATTTATGTATTTATTTATATTTAAATGACGAATAAAAAAGTACAACCATTATATCGCCGTCCTTTTTTATATACGTATATTTTAAGGATATTTTTGACAAAGATGTATGGAAATAAACATACAATATGTAAATATGGGGTATTGAATTTTGACCATAAATAGAGAAAGAATAAAAAAGGATTCAGTTCAGTTGATTTTAACATAAATTTATGAGATTTTCCGGGAAATTTATTGCGCTCATAATGAAAAATGGGTACGGTTAATATTTATGATGGATTCCTCGGTATAATTTATTTATTTTTATTTTTTTTTGCTAACAATATAAATAGTACAGTTATAAAATATGAGGTTATGTTGTACAGTCACAATTCAGCCGCGATTAATACGTTTACATTTGTTGATGGGTCAGGAAGGTTATGAATGTGAAACTTTTATGATATATGCTTTTGGAATCGGGTAGCTTTGGGTAGTCGATTCCAGAGATTTATTTTATGCTCAACCATTTCATTATAATTGTTTTGTAGATGTTTCACCCCTATTCTCAAATATATTTTATATATGTACATAATAAAAAAAAAAATTAGGACAGTATCTTCAGATTTTTATTTTCCCAGAATTTTTTAAATCAACAAAAGATACAATAACAAAAAAAAAAATGGAAAACTTTTGTTTTTCTTAAGAAAATAATTAATTGTTAAAAAAAAACTTTGTTGTTGCTGCTGTTGTTATAACGAAAAAACACTTACAAAAAAAAATAATTTTAATTTTCTTTTAAAAATTTGATTTAATTTTTTTTTTGTTAAAATTAATGAAGAAATGGAACATTTTTATTTTTGTATGTATATTATTTCGAGATTAGATTAATTTGTGTGAGTATGAAAAAAAAATTATATGAAAATGCATTTTCATTATCAGAGCTAAAATTATAATTAAGTTTATTTTGGACATAATACAGTTTGTCTTTTTTTAATTTTCAAGCACATCTGCAAGCTAATTAATCAACTGGTTTTTACATGATGTATATTTTATTTCAAAGTGGATAGGGTGCTCTGTAAGTTAATATTTAAATTTATCGTGCCACTGTGTTATGTATCTATTCAGCTAAAATAAAAATATTTAATTTATTTACCTAATTCATTCAGCTTGACATTATCATTAATAACTCGAAGTGATAATATAAGTGAAACGTATTTGAATTTAATTTAAAAAGAAATTGTCATTAAGTCATTACTCAATAAAAAAAAAAATGGATCAAACTTAACATCGGTTAAATCTTTTATGTTGCTTAGGTTTACTGGAAATGTATTAGCGTCCCAATTCATGATATTCTAAATAATCTGTCAAATAAAAGACGAATTTAAATATTGGAAAAGGGGATGCAACTGGCACTGATGAAGAATTCATTGTATCATCTGTTAGCGAAATAATATGCAGCTATGTATTATCATTAACAATAATTAAAGACAACGTTTCCTCCATATCAAATAAAAGCGTAATATTAATAAATAAAATGTTTTTATTTCAACATACCCTTACATTTTGTTTACATTTTTCAGAAACTAGGATATTGCCGGGAATTCGTTCCGTCGGAGCTACAAACAAAAATACTTTGCTCGAAGTTTAAGTTATCCATTTTTCTTTTTGGTGTGAACACATCTTTAGCGGGGGTAAGTAAAAAATTGTATCTAGAAAAGGAACGGAAAATCCGGTACGAATGAAATTGCAAATTATATACGAAATAAACGAACACAAAATACACGTATAGGGACAAAAATTATGCATGTATAGTGTAAGTAACTCAAATATATGAAATGGAAATACTTTGAAACAAAGAAGAAGTACACGAATACTTTAAATATTAAATATTATTCATCTTAGCGAGCTATGAAAATGGCACTTATACATTGATACATAATGAAATAATAATTTCGAAATTGTTTAATCGGTATGCTATATTTAGTATTGCTCTATGAGACATAGTACAGTATTTCCAGCTGTTATGATTTTACAGTCAAAATAGCGCCTATGTCTAATAGAAATGCCCTATTTTATTTAGTTCAAACTGATCAAATCAGCGATGCCACTTTGCTTTATTCACCGGGTTTGCCTTGACCACTCACAAAAGTCTAAATATGGAATCTTCTTAAAGATATCCGTGTATTAGTATTGGTGTAATTTAAAGCGTACAGGGCACGTTTAGATGATTAATGTACCTGAACTGTCACAAATGTCGAGTTCTATGGACTTTTTGAAATATAGCAATTTTAAACGTGTCCCATAGAACGTACAAGCAAATTTATTTTGTGATGGAAACAAACCAACAGTTTTTTTCAGATGTGAGTTTAGCTGTCAAGAGAAATTTTATTTATACATATTATTAATAAAGAGTATTTAAAATGGAAATTATGAACTTTTGTGGCCACGTAGTCGTAAAAAATTAACAATTTTGTAAATTTTATACATGAATAGCAAATTACAAACCTGGAGTCTCGTTTGTTGTTGTTATTATTGTCATAATTGACATTTTTAATTTTGCTGGAAGAAAGGTGGGGGTAAATTTATCAAAATATCTCAATTTCTCAAAATTGATTTACATCAAAAATTACATCAATAATATTTTCCCATAGTACTCACAAAATTGCTGTAAATCATTTTTTATTGATTTACAGCAATTTTTTTTGTACCATAGAATTCCACATAAGACATGACTATATTGATAGTCTGCTCAGGAGAATGATGTCAACACAAGAAAAAAACTTAAAATAGATTTATCATATTTATGAATTAAAAATTTTATTTAAACTTTAAATTACACAATTTGTACTTTTCAAGACACATTATTTCACTAGTTTTTCATCAGCCTAAAAGTAAAAGAAATTAGATTAATGTATACAATATTTACCATTTGCAGACGTGTTAACTATAATTAAGTACCTGAAAAACAATTAAATTGAACATTGTGATTAAAATGAACAACAACACAAATACATATACACGGCCCATCGACAATAATGAAGGATGATAATTATGACTAGTCATAAACGAATGTTCCAGATGTGATTATTGGTCATAAGCAGAATACACAAGAATGAAGATGATTTATGACACTTCTAGAGCCAGTATCAAACTGGTATATAAACACGACCGATGGCAAGCAGAAGGTAGTTTTTGGTTTACTTTAAATCGTGTAACAAATGGAATAAATCTGTTATCATAGCCCCCACCAGTGGCAAGCGGACAGATTTAAATAAGCAAATATTAAAGTGTATAAAAGTAAAGTGAAACAAAGTCGAGTCAAGTGAGATAAAAGTGCACAGTGTTTTTAATTGAAAAATCCGGACGAACTCAGAAGCCCAGTTCGTAACAGTATACGGAAAAAATTTACTGAAAAAATATATGAAGCGAAATATATTTCATTCCGTACTGGAAAAATATTTGAATTTTTCAATGAAATTTTTCAAAAACTATTAAAAACAAAGAAAGGTCTCTGTCATTTTTATGAAATTTTCAATTTTTTGTTTTTATTCAGTAAAAAATACTGGCAGTAAATATTTCATAATAGAAACAAGGCTTTAAGCGTGAACTCGCCCGTTTTTGGTTAGCCAGCGGCGCGAGCTACTGAGTTACCGCTGTTTCCTTTAACATGTCAAAATCGACCATAGCAAATGTAGTGTTTGACACACTAGACATCCTGAGGTCCAGGATCTGTGAATACATTAATAGAAAATTAAATTATTCAATCCATATGTGATAGCAACGGAAGATTAACATACATTTGTTGCGGCTTCCCTGGATCTGTACATGACCAGCGAGTTTTGCGGCATATCTTACTATATGTGAACAATAATTTTTCACCTCCAGGTTATTATTATCTTGGAGATAGTGGATATAGGTGTCGGCTGATTTATGATTTTCCATAAGTAGAAGTTCCAGTATCATTAGAATCAATAGTAGGAGTTATTCCATATTTAATTTACATGAATTGGAGAAACACGTCCGGTCGTTCTTAATTTTTTCGCGTTTGAATCAACAACTGGTAATGGTCTTTTTGTCCCCCCATTTACCCTAATCGATGCATTAGCCTCTGAGCTACTTGATGGTGAAGTATTTATCTCCGAGCTTGATTCGCTTGGGCACGATTCTAGTACTAGTGTTTGGTTTATGTTATGCTTCAACGATGCAAATTCGTGAATTGTATAAAAAAATATTCTAATATTGGCCGTTTCACAGTACTTTTCCGTACCTTTACCGCTTGGTGGTTGAATTATTTTCTAAAAGTAAAATTTTTTTTTTAAATTTATAGGGAAACAGAGCAAAGTATTTCCTTGCACTTATCCATGATGTTGAACCTTTTTTGCGCAATTTTTGTCAGTCGCCCTGAATCCCATAAACTGATACGACTTTTCTATAAAAACATTATTATGAAAAAATGTCATACATTTTCAATTTAACTATACTCACTCCCACGATTCCTTATGATTAAAAAACCAACCAGTAAATAAATTGTGATTATTTATCCTCGCCTCAATAAAGTTTGAGGTTATAGATAATATTTATGTAAACTCTTTTAATAAATTTACCGGTTTATCAGTCGCAGTTGGTCTTCTATTCTCAGCCGTCTCAAGAGGATGTTTTAGTACATACCTTGACAATTTATTATGTTGTGCCTCAAATTTTGAATATACATGGTAATATTGCGAAGTATGTTAGCTTCTGTTCGTTGCAGTGGTGTTCTGCGTGACGCGCTGGTGGCTCCGCATAAAACTGAATACTATTAATCAACATTAAGAGTTTTTGTCTTTCTTTACTTTTGTTAAGTTACTAATAAGAACTAAATAAATAATCTAATTTAAGTTAATCTGCACATTTTTCAATAAATATTCAATTGGTTTTCCAGAAAATTGAAAATAATTAATTTATTGTTAATTTGTGTGTGTTTTAATGTTGAAGTCGGTCTCTATTCTTTATTTGAAGGCGTGGTGGACGTAACTGGAAGTTTTTTGTAGTTTATATTTGGACCTCTGAAATTCATTTTGGTATTACTTTTCGTGGCATTTTTCTAAATACACCTGATCAAAAAAGAAAAAAAAAATCATTTCCAATGGTTTTTGAAGAAATTGTGGATCGGGTCCCGAAGGCGGGTGAGTAAACGTTGTTTCGTTGCTTTATTCACATTTATAATAAGATTCACATAATGCTGGTTTGTAATTTGTAGTTGGATTGAAACAATGTTGTTTGAAGTTTTCGAATGGATTTAGTGAGGAATGTGTCGTGAACGGGAGGTCTGTTATTTACATGGGTGGTGTGAATTTTGGTTAAAAGTTATAAAATTAGATTTAGACAGCTCTTAATCATACTGCAACAACTAATTTCCCAAGGTGAGTGCTGGAATCTGAAGCAGCCAAGGAAAACAGCCAGTAAACGGCCGGAGGATGTAAGGTGGTGGGAACTATATAAAGGGTAATTGATAACTGAGTAATATTGACTTTAGGATGCCAAGGTTGAAAGCAGATTTTTAGAAAAAATGTAGCGAAATAATTTTTAGAAAAAATGTAACAACTAGCAATTGACCGCCAAGGTGTTTGTAACTGGGTCGATCTCAATCCTATACGAACAATCCATCCAATCCTTCCAAGTAAATGTAAAAAGGGTGTACGATGAAATTAATATCAATAAAAACCAATCAATCAATCAATCAATTGGTTTTATAGAAAGTTGAGTTTTTCCTTCCAAATATTTATTTTGTGGAAAAATTATGCCCAAACTCCAGCTTTGAAAGGTAACTCACCAGTATCCTGGCTGTTGCTAAATTTTAAAATTTCTGTCTATTTCAGGTGTGGAATCATGACATCCTGTAAGGAGGGTGTTTGGACGGAATTCATCCATTTTTACAAAATTCGTTATAATGAACACTGCCACTCCGATAAGAAAACTCAAAATTTGATAACTTTTTTACGGACCGGATTTCATGAAATATTTAGTTTTTACTCCGTTTAGCATTCTTTTAAGAGAGGTAAATGCATTTACCTAATTACTGAGTAAATCGGGGTACTGGTCCGCGACCATAACTTGGTATATGGCCTTACTCAACAGGGAGTAACCGTTTATTTTCTTATTCTAATGGGACATCTTTTCTTTTATCTCCAGTAGTTTTAGGAATAAATAAATTTAAAATTGTGTTTACAATGTGAAACTGAGAGATTTGAAATTATAATACCTGTACAGCGATTTTGGTCGCAATTTGAGGATTGAGTTGAGTATTACCGGAAGGCAAAAGTATTGGTAAATTGTATTGGTGTCCAAAGAATAGAGAAAAACAGAGAATAAACATTTTAAATATAAAAAAAATCAGTGTCATCTCATGCGTACGAAAGGTTGTACATATTTTTATTTCCAGTAATTTTTTGCAAAATTTAAAACTAATAAAATTGTTACTTGAATAATGATTTAAAGATAAATAAATATTAATTAAAAAAGGCAAATAAATCAGAAAAATATTTATAAACTATAATTTTATTAATAATTATAAGTTAGAAAAATTACACGACGTACATACTCCCTTTCCTGCGCTTGGATCAACACTAAAAGTTAAAATCACTAATTTACTTCTTATATTTTTGACATTATCCCTCTTATCCGATGTTAAAAAAAAACCTTATGCCATGTTGTATTAAACAAAAAACTAAAAAATACGCACATTTGACAGTGTCTAATGGGCGTTTTTTTAAGTTTTTTGTTTAACATGATGCAAATAAGAGAGATAAAATGACACGAAAAAGAGGGATATAAAATATAATGTGGAAAAAAAAGAAGTAAATTTGTTATTTTGGCTTAGTGTTAATTCAAGCACAGGAAAGGGTGGATGTACGTCGTGTTATTTTTCATCATTTTAAATTAATAATAAAATTATAGTTTATCAATATTTATCTGACTTATTTTCCATTTTTAGTTAATATTTATTTATCTTTAAATCATTATTTAATTAACAATTTTATTAGTTTTAAATTTTGCAGAAAATTACTGGAAATAAAAATATGTACAACATTCCTTTCGTGCGCATGAGATAACACTGAATTGTTTTTTTTTGATTTTTCAAATGTTTATTCTCACATAACTCAAAAAAAAAAAAAAAAAAAAGAAAGTTAAAAATATTATGAATGTGGTCGACGAAGAATGTAAAAATTAAAAACCATTTATTTATGCTGCTTTTTGTTTATTATATTGAAGATCACCACGAGCAATTGATTGCGTATATTGTTTTTGATTTTTGGTAACGAAGTAAAATGAATGTCTCGTTTACAACAACAATAGATAGAAAAACATGAATTCCTCATGTTAAAAGGTAGGGAAAAATAACTCAAGGCGAGCGGAAGCAACAAAAAAGTTGAACCGATTTCATCCGCTTAGCTTATTTTTGATACTTACCATCATGAGAAAACACACTAATACAATAAAAATATTTGACGGTACACAATAGCAAAATGTATATTATACGCCGTGTACATATACAAAATTCTCAATCCTCAATCCTCATTTTGCGACCAAAATCGATACCCTGATATTGTATTATGAGACTGAGAGATTTGAAATTACATATAATACCATGATATTGTATTGTTATTAAAAAAAATTTATTGGTTTTAGGCTCGATTTATTTCTTTAATTTTTTATTTTTTGCTTGAGCTTTCGGAATCAATTCAAGTTCATTTTCAAAAGCGTTTTTTGTTTACAAAATGGCATTTTCTTCTTTTCTTTTTTATATACAAATAATTTTATATATAAAAACGAAAGCAAAACAAACCATAAACATTTTTTCCGTAGAAACCAGACGTATCGTTAAAGTCTTTGACAAAAAAACTGGTAGTAAAATTTACGAAAAATTTTTTGTACAAAATTGTTTTGACGATTTTGAAAAAATCTAACATTCATAGAAATTGGAGCATTTTTGAAAAATTTAGTTTTTTTAATAAATATTCACGTACTAAAATGGAACTCCCCAAAGCCGCTTGGCATTGCACTTTTTACTTTATTCAAAAATATTTATATTTGTAAAAATATTTATGTCTGTATTTCAAATACTAAATTAAAAAACTCCCCAAAGCCGCTCAGCATTGGTCCTATCCGCGCAAGGATGACATGAAATTATGCAGATTCCGTTTGTTTTCACATTGTAGTTAACAAAAATTTAATGGGGTCTGCCTTTTCGATGGGACTGTTTACTTTGTATTTTTGTTGAGTGAGACTACTATTTTGGTTTGAATTTCGAAAAATTGTTTTGTTTGTCCAGTATAAGGTTACGTCACACTCGCATTGAACTTGATAGATAATATTTAATTCTTTCTTTAGAGGAACTGAAATTTTATAAGAATTTTATATTAACTCTAATAAACCCAAAAACCCTATTTGAATCAATTAACTGTTTAATTCATAAATTTCCTTCAAACCTTACTCCAATGGCGTTTTCGCCCTTTTTGCAAAACTTTGGGAGCATCCTGTGCACAATATACTCTCTACATCAAAAAACAAAATAAAAGTTATTTAACTACACGTACATAGAAAATTAAATAAATTAAAAATCAAGAAGTTCGCTCATTGCTACCCCAAAATGAAATTACTCGATTGCCTATTCCACTAGCACAGCGTTCTTCAAACTTATCATTCCGTGGAACCCATTTTCTATTAAAACACAAACAAATTTGCGTAGCTGTGGAACCGTGTCTAGTGGAATTGTGCTAGTGGAATAGGCTAAGAATCTTAAGAACTGTGCAGCAACGGAAATATTTTTTACCATTGCTACCTTCACCATTTTTTAAAAATATACCCTTCTTTTACTATAAATTAGCTTCTTTGCCAATTTCAGTTTTTATTAATTTAAAATCCATAGTTATAATTATATTCGTAATTAAGTTTCAATAACACCATAAAATATTAAAGTGTATCTTTGCGTTTCCGTGTAACTATACAAGTTATAACGCAATTGTATCAAGTGGAATTGTCTCAGTGGAATTGTGTCTAGTGGAATTGTGCTAATGGAATCGCCAATTACCAATTACTCGTATACATAAAAACACAAAAAATTATTAGGATTGTGTATTAAATTTAAGGGATTATCAAGAGAGGGCGTAACTTCATGTCAAAACATCATGATGTGGCTTTAGTTTTCAGTGTTGTTATTTTGCCGAAGTGTTAAAAACGTAATTTCTAAGGCATTGGATCAATTCTGTGCCAACAAAATGCAATTTGTTGGAAGCTTTGCTTTTTTGCTTCTATTTGAAGAGAGGTGCTGCTGAAAGATTACGAATACAGTTGGAAACATATGGTGACTATGCTCCATCGATTTCAACATCTCAGTACTGATTTTGGCACCAAAAAATTTGATGTAGACACGGAAGATAAGGAACGTTCAGGCCGACCGAAGTTGAGGAAGTGGAACCTTTACTCGATGAAGACCTGAGTCAAATGGAAGAAGAAGTTGGAGAATCATTAAATGTAAAATCGATGAACGATTTCCAAATGTTTTAATGACACTGGAATGTTTCACCACCAAGGAAATTGGATGTCGTACAAGTCCAAAACGCAGAAGAAAAAGTTTAGTGCATCGAATCGTGACGGGTGTAATCCGAAGCGTAAAAAATCATTGTGCTCATGCTCTGTTTCTGGTGAGATCAGCTCGTTGCAGCGTATTGGTTGCAGCTCCAACCCAACGAAACCATCATTGCGGAACGCTACGACAATACTCGACTTGGTGCTGCGAATCCGGTGAAGGTTATATTAAAAGCGCTGAATTGGGATGTTCCACTATACCCGCCGTATTCTCCAGATATTGCTTCTTCCGATTACTATCTATTTTAATCGATGAATCATGCCTTGTCTGAGCAGCGCTTCCAATCTAATGAGGATATTACAAAATTTGTCGAATGGTCGATACCCTCTAAATACGTATCGCTCTTTTGACGTAAAATCCACCTACTACCAGAAAGATGGGAAAAAGCAGTGGCTAGCGATAAACAATATTTTAAATGATCAATTTATAGTCTTTTTTCACAATAAAGCTGTCCGTATTTTTATCTAAAAAACGTTCACATCCCCAATATATTCTTAATTTTGTTTTATGGCTAAGTTTTGGAGGTCCACCTTTCATGTTAATACTAAAGGGTTATATGAATATGGTAGATAGCACCATATATGGTACTATTCTGTTTACTTGGTTTAGGTATTTTTTAATTTGGCTTGTTTTTTTTTCGTTTTAGTTGTCTGATAATCGATGTTCATTTCGAAGCTCAAGCTTTAATTATGTATATTATTCCCAATATAGCTCTAAAATATATGTTAGTTAACAGGTCTTTGTTAAATGTAGCTAGAGTGTACCTCCACGTAATTATGGTGGGTTATGTATGGTTTAATCCAGTGTTTGACGGTTTTTCGCTCAGCATTCTTACGGACAAAACCGATTGACGTGAAATTTGCTCAGTAAGTAGGGAATGGCTCAAGGAACAAAAGTTTTATAGTCCCGATGTGTGTTTTTACCCTGGGGGTGGACGCAACTTCTTCTCGGAGAAATTAGTATACTCAAAACACCCCATAAATCGATAGAGGGATGAATTCCAGGCAAAAAATGTTTAACGAACTTATCAAGAAATCAGATGAAGCAAAATAAAGCTTATAAAATAACAAATCGATTGTTTTTTTTTATTTCTACAGATGCATATGAATCGAGTTGTGGGTTGTTGAAGGTGTCTGTTTGTTGGACAAATGACGAATTTTTGGAGGAAAATTTTTTAGACCTTTTTTAAAGTAGCTGAAAATGCCTTTGAAATGAGCTTTAGTAAAAGTCTGTAGCGGCTCACTCATGCGTGCTCCGCCACAAAGTATCACTCACCTACATTGGCGTCTGAGTTTACCCAACCACTAACGCAACGTCTTTACGCCGCTCAACGTTGACATTACCATTTGGGAATACACGCATTCAACCAATGAACTACTGTCTCTTCCACATGAAGAGACAACAAACCAAAATGAAATTATTTTCTTTTAACTTCAGTCTGCTCTCGAATTTCAATAAGGCGACATGCTGCCCACATCACGCGGTGATATAAACAAATTAAAATGGTGTAGAAATAAATAAAATAAAAATGTTAATTAAATAAAATTTAAAATAAAAATAATTAAATAAATAAAAATAAATTTAATTAAAAAATTTAATCAAACAAAATTGTGTACAATAATTTATTTGTGTACACTACAAGTCGTTAGCATACCATCCTACGGAGTTACGACAAAAATAAAATGGTTGCCTCGTTTTTTCGGAGAAAAACTCAGCAATGAAATCAATGACTTAACGGCAAGAATTGAAATTAAACGTAATCCATTTACAATGTACTTTATTTAGGTACTAACTTGTATAAGTTTGAACGTTTTTTAAAAAAATTTAATTCAATTTTGAAAATTTTCAAAAATCCTTTTTTACAATAACTCAATAAATAGCGTTGTAGTCCTTGAAACTCCCTTCGAAATGGTTTTTGGAGCGATTAGATATCTTAAAAATGAAGAAAGTTATCATTAAAAAACCAATCGCGTTTTTTGGTGGCATTTTCTGATTGCTCTCAAAAATGCATTTTTTAGATGAAAAATCAACATTTTCTCAATCGCGAATAACTCGAAAAATATTGGTTTATCGACAAAACTTATTAAAACATTTTTTGCTTTGAATTCATACCCTATCGATTTCTGCGTTTTTTTTGAGTATACTAGTTTCTGTCCCCAATAAGGGGTAGCATTCGCCCCCAGGGTAAAAACACTAATCGGCACTATACAAGTTTTGTTCCTTGAGCCACTCCCTACATACTGTTTGAATTTCAGTCCAATCGGTTTTGTTCGTAAGAATTCTGAGGTAACCTATTTTTACCGTCAAACAATGGACTTGTTGTAGGTGACCATATTAAGGCTAAATTGTTACTATACCTTCCATTTCAGAATTGTAAGTCTCGGAATTAGAGTTTTTGTAAGAGATGTTTTGATGAACGTCGCAAAATATTACTCGGTATGCCTATAACTCTTCTAAAACAGTAAGAGTTCCGTACGCTCAATTTAAAAAATCCGTTTTAAGATTTCGGTTTAAATAGCCCTAATTTATCCGTGCACAACATTATACCACCAACTTTTCGTTGTCGTGCCTCTTACTCCATTATTTATCATATCGTCTCATTCACCACCAACTCAATTTATTTCAATCTGTTGTCCCTCGGTAAAGAATCCTATGACGATGTTCCATTTTTCTGTAAATTGTTTCTCTCCTACTAATCCTAGTTGTTTTAGCTTTCCCAAATATAGATGATTCACGTCTGTAATTAGTTTGTAACTCGGTTCCTTGAAAGGATATTTTTGGCCTTTGTTCTTTTATAAGCCAAATCGAATTGTTGAACTCGTACATTAGTTGGATCTTTGATAATTGTATTCCGTTAAAAAGATTCCTCATAAAGTGAAATCTGTAGTCTTAGCGTTAGTAGGTATCGTTTCACCAATGACATTAATAGTTATTTTCGTTCTAGTTTGAACACAAGTAGTAGTATTAAGTACTGTCGATGTTTTTTTCATGCTGTGAAATGATAATTCCCCCGTTTACAAATTTTCGTATGTCCCGAAAAAGTTATACCCTAGATGTTGATTATTTAAGAAGCCTATTTAGGGCCACTTTTATAGGAAGTTGTTATTTCTTAGGTTTCATTCCTCTAACTTGCGCTTGCTGCCGGCCAAACATTTTTGAAGGTCGTCAAATAAATCCTTTTCATTAGAGAGTATCGCTCTGACGTTCAATTCTTTTGAAAATTAAAAGATTATAATCGGCAAAATTATTTAAAACAACATTTTTAGGGTGGCGAAATTAATTGGCAATAGAAGAACTTTTGTATTTTCTTTATTAATATTGTTGTTAATTTAAATATTTCACATCTTACTAAACATTCTATTGAGAATGAGCATTTGCTCAAAGTAGAATGTCTAAGCTTGAGGTGGGCATTGTTTAAAATAATTTAAAAGGTTGAAATCCTTAGCTTAATGGAAGAAACTTGCTTAGTTTTTAGGTTCTGAGTTTTTTGCTTCCAATGGTGCTTTTTTTTTTAATACTAAATTGTTATGAAATACAAATATAATAAATAAATAAGATATACTGAACGGAAAAGTGTATTAAAATTTGGAATTAAGTCACATTCTGATTTGTACAGAAAACTCGCATAGACTGTAACTATAAATAACTCAGTTCTACTCTGTTTTGGACGTACGAATAATTAGTATATATATTTATATTTAAAAAAATTGTTTCAAAGAATTTCTCCTTAAATATTTGCTAAATTTTTTTAAATTAATAATTAGAACGAATTAATTAATATTTGGGTTAATAAATATATTTTCGACTTGCACTTGTTTCCATGGTAACGAAAATATATTACTATCGGGTCCGGAAAATGACAGTTTACTGAACGAGTAGGTATTTAGGCAATCGCCTCGCCATCGCTCGTCCTGGAAGCCTGCGAATTCAGTAAAATGCCCTATCAGGCGTGGAAGCATTTTTCACAATGACAAAGAAATGAATTTGTCAACAAACAAAAATTTTTACCGGACGAGTCTGTAACTGTAAAATATTATTTTCGAACTGAAAAGCAAACTAAAAATGCTTTTCTCGTCGATTGTAATGTTTTGTTTAGAAAATATGGTATATAAATCTAAATTTATTTTAAATGAAAATATTTTCCAACTTATGTAAGTTAAAAACTGGGTTGTTGGGGGAGTAGTTTTAGGAGTCAAAGCTTTCTAGGATATGCGATTCTCATAAGACTTCTTCCTAGTGTAGTTACGCCTCCTCGTGGCGACAACCGGGCAATGCATCCTAGAATGTAGCCAAGTAACTTACACGACCGTGCAATGGCGGTAAATCCATTGCCCCAAGCTTTGGTGGGACAACATACGCTGAGAGCTGCGTGGCTAAGGGGGAGCTTAGTCTTTAGTATGTGAACTCCGGGTACCAGGCGACCCCCGGTTTAAAGTAGCCTTCCCACAGTATACCGATCTCTGCTGTGGGTGACCTTCATTTCTCGGATACTCGTGGGATTCAAATGGAAACCGAATTTAAAAAAAAACATAGAGGGTGATGCCTCTTTAAAAGCATCAACTTCACCAGCTATTGAGTTGGGTCTCCTAAGCTATGATGGAATGGTAGATGCCACAAGGGCCACCACTCTTGATTATCTTATCGTCCGGACCAAGGAAAAGGTGGAACAGTCCACCTCTTCTACTACGGACACCTTCTGTGACGACAACATAAGTGTAATCTCACAGTTATCGGGCACCTCAACCATTGGTGTTGATATTGGGAACATGTCCCTCAACGCCGGGGAATGGGTTAAGCTCAACTCCTTCGAAAGAAGGCGTTTTAAAAAGGGGCTCAAGGAAGGCAAAACTAGAGAAGAGGCTCTAGCTGCTGCTAAGTCCGCGACCCCTCTGAAAGCATCCTCGGGGCCTGTTGCTCCTACCCTAGACAAGAGGTCTGGTGGTAAGCGTGAGAGGTCTTTCGAGGTTGCTCCGGAACCAAATAAACCACCTGCCAAAAAAGCAAAAGAAGGGCCTTCTCCGGTAAAGCCCTCTTTCAGCCAGGTAGCAGGCAGTGTTAAGCTGGGCATCGTACCAGGTGATCTCAGTGGCAATCCTCTTAGTATGGAGCAAATGGCAAACATACAGGAGTGTGTCATTGACCTCATTATTGGGATGCAAGGCTCAAACCACAAGCCGCAATTCCTTGGCTGTTTCCGGAGAACAGGTTGGCTATTTTTTATATGTTCCGATCATTCCACAGCGGAATGGATGAGGAACAGTTTTGTAAGCCTAAGGGAAAAAATTGGTCTGAACATAACTTTGGTGGAAGAGGATGATTTTCCTCGGCCAAACATCGTTAGGGGGTTCTTTCCACAGAGCCTTAGCTTAACTAGCGAGAAGATTCTCGCTACCATGGCCGCGCAGAACGATGGTCTCGCGGCCAACTCATGGAAGATACTGCAACGGACGACAACTGGCGTACTCGTCCATTTGGTTATGGCCATAGGCGAGTCTTCCATGAAGAAACTACGCGAATCCAACGGGAACATCGCATACCGCTTTGGTAGGATAAAACTCCTTCTCAAGAAGGATTCCCCCTCTACCAACCCAACCACTGGAGTCAGCTCCAGTAAGGAGGGTACTTTACCAGCCCCAGTAGTAGGCACAATCACAGACGAGGAGGCATCCAGGAACAGCAGCGCTATTGAGCATTCTGTTCCTGCTGCCTCTTCGTCGGGAGCACGATCAACGGATCTCTCCGCAACTCCTACTGTGGGATCGAGTAAATCAGCACTCACCCCGAAAATTAAGCATATGGGCGCTCGGGGTGTTACTGGGAAAAGTGGCAGAAACAGGCCAAATCCCGCAAAGCAGACGGCTGGCAAGCAGCCAGGAGCGTAGAGCTCCTTTACCCTAATCATCCTGTATGGCTGGTACTATTAGGGTACTACAAGCGAATCTGCATCACGCAAAAGGAGCTTCGGATACCTTTTGCAATAGGTTCGCGAAACAACACTTAACCCTTGGCCTTATCCAGGAACCTTGGGTTAATGGAGGAAAAATCAGAGGCCTCCACCTCAAGTCATGTAAGTTGATTTACGATCGAAGGGAGGAAGTTCCCCGAGCAGCAATATTTGTTTCATCTAATATTAACGTTCTTCCAATTCCAGAGTTCACCACTAAGGATTTGGTTGCAGTAATCCTGGAGGTTCCGACTAGCAGGGAAATGCAGGAGACAATATGTGCCTCTGCGTACTTCCCTGGTGAGTCGGTTAGTGCTCCACCTGTAGTTGTACAGGATCTGGTGGATTACTGCAACCTAAAAAACAAGCATTTCATCATAGGCTGCGATGCTAATGCACACCATATCATTTGGGGCAGCAGTGATACAAATGGCAGAGGTGAGTCCCTTTTAAATTATCTTATGAGTAGTCACATAGACATTTTAAATAAAGGTTCGAACCCCACTTTCATAAACTCGACTCGGCGAGAGGTGTTGGACCTCACTTTGTCAAGTCAGTTTATTTCCAACTCTGTTGCAAACTGGCATGTTTCAAGCGAAGCTTCTCTGTCGGACCACATGCACATCAGGTTCGATATACCGGGAGTGATCATACAGGCAACAGAGCGTCGTATCCCTTGTTTTACAAATTGGAAAACATATAGGGATATTTTATTTATCAAAGCAGACATGCTGCCAACATCTTTGAGTTCAATTAGTGACCTAGAAACCGCAGCTGGTCTGCTTAATGACGTGCTCCTATCTTCCTACGAAAGCAGCTGTGTGGTGCGTAACGTTGTGGTTAATCGCAAAGTTCCATGGTGGAACGAACAGCTGGCTAAACTTCGTAAGAAGGTTAGGAAATTATTTAATAGGGCAAAGCATTCCAATGAGTGGAATGAATATAGGCAAGCCCTAACCAGTTACAACACAGAACTAAGGCGTTCCAAACGCCTCACGTGGAGGAAAAACTGTGGAAATATCGAGGATATACCTACAGCTGCTCGACTCCATAAAGTTCTAGCTAAAGATCAGTCCAACGGGATTGGGCTTCTTCTGAAATCCGATGGTAGTTATACATCAGGTCGCAAAGAGTCGCTCGAAACCCTGCTTCAAGTGCACTTTCCGGGCTGCACTGTTTGCGACACAAATACAATCACTAACTCCATATCTGGTACACACATGGGTGTAAATATGGGTTGGGTTAATAGTTTATCCGGTAAGCTTTTTACTCCGGATAAAGTCAAATGGGCCATTAACTCTTTTCAGCCTTTCAAGGCTCCAGGAGGGGATGGAATCTTCCCAGCCCTCCTTCAAAGGGGCCTGGACTTGATTACCCCTGCTCTGGTGGCCTTGTTTAGAACTAGCTTCAATTGGGGTCACATACCACAGGCTTGGAGTCAAGTAAACGTGGTTTTTATCCCAAAGCCTGGCAATCGGCCATGTGAACTTCCTAAGTCCTTTCGACCTATCAGTCTTACATCGTTTATTCTTAAAACCATGGAACGACTTATAGATCTTCATATCAGAGACTGGTTAACGGCAACCAGACCTCTAAATCCAAATCAATTCGCCTATAGGAAAGGCAAATCCACAGAGGGTGCGCTGCATCTACTTGTCACCAAGATTGAAGCAGCCTATCGCTCGAAAGAAATTGCTCTGTGTGCATTTCTGGATATTGAGGGAGCTTTTGACAATACTGGATACGACTCAATTGCTAGGGCAATCAAGCGTAGAGGTATTGACGATCCGACTAACCACTGGATTAGTTCCATGTTGGTTAGTAGGAAGATTACATCTAAATTAGGTAATGAGTCAGTCACGATTACGGCAGCAAGAGGGTGTCCGCAGGGCGGTGTCCTGTCCCCTTTGCTGTGGTCACTCGTGATCGACGAGTTGCTTGATAATTTACATCTACTTGGGTACGATGCCATTGGTTATGCGGACGATTTGGTTATCATAGTCTCTGGAGGGCATGAACGTACGATGTCCGCCAGCATGCAACAGGCTTTGCTTGTTATTTCGAATTGGTGCACTGGGGAGGGCCTTTCGATTAACCCTAGCAAAACAGTCCTGGTGCCCTTCACCAAAAGACGTAATTTGAACCTTGGTTCAATTAGTCTTAATAATATAAATATCGGATACTCCAATGAAGTCAAATATCTGGGTGTTGTCCTAGATAAGAAACTAACTTGGAACTCTCATATTACTTCAACTACCGAACGCGCGGCCAGGGCCATGTGGGCCTGCCGGCGTATGTTCGGCAGGACCTGGGGCCTGAACTCAAAAATGATTTACTGGATGTACATCATGATAGTGAGGCCAATTGTAACATATGGGGCAATAGTTTGGTGGCCTAAGGTACAGCAAAAAGTTATTATGAACAAGCTGACCTCATTACAGAGACTAGCATGTCTCGGAATTACAGGTGCTATGCGCACCTGCCCTACGGCGGCAATGGAAGCTCTCATCGGGCTCACTCCACTTCATATCCACGTCAAAAAATCAGCTGCTACCTGTGCAGCTAGATTGAAGCTCGCGAATCAATACAGTCATGATGACCATATGGGTCACCTGGACATTTTGAATGAACTTCCAGACCTGAATATGTTCTTTAGTGTCCCGGACGTTATGCCGAAAGAACTCTGCTTTGGCAGGAATTTCGTGGTAACAATCCCCGATAGAACAGACTGGGATACTGGGTTACCGCAGATGGAACCTAACAGCCTAGTCTGGTACACTGATGGATCAAAAATGGATAGTGGAGTCGGCATTGGTGTCTTTGGACCCAATCACAAAATATCGAAATCACTGAGTACTTACCCCAGTGTTTTTCTAGCCGAAATTCACGCCATCGAAATCTGCGCCTCTATTATTATGACCAAAGGTCTTAAAGGCGCATCCATCCACATTTTGTCTGACAGCCAAGCAGCACTGAAAGCATTGGCTTCTAACTGCTTGGTTTCCAAGTCGGTTCAAAGTTGTTATAAACTGCTACAATCTCTCTCTTGTCAAAACAAAGTAAGGTTGTGGTGGGTGCCTGGTCACATGGGCATCACTGGAAATGAGATAGCCGACGAACTTGCACGGGCAGGCTCGTCGACTACACTCTTTGGCCCTGAGCCTTTTTGTGGTATCCCGTGGGCTTCTGCAACCTACACAATCAGTAAATGGGAAAAAATACAGTGCTTGACTTATTGGAACTGTATTCCCGGCCTTAGACAAGCCAAATCTTTGATCAGACCATTTCACCACAAAAATTTGGCGATCAATTTCAGCAAAGGAAATATTAGGAAACTTGTGAGTTTTCTCTCAGGTCACTGTAACCTGAGATATCATTTGAACAAAATGAACCTGTCCACAGAGACGGAGTGCCGACTCTGTTTGGAAGAGACAGAAACCGCAGAACACATACTATGTGAGTGTGTTGCTCTGTGCACACGGAGGTGGATTCATTTTGAAGAGAGGTATCTGACCCCGGAGAAATGTAAATTGGCCTCTATAAACAGCATTCTCGCCTTTATTAGAGAGGTGGAGAAGCTCCTGGAGTAACAGTACCCAATAGCACAAAAGATCTTTTAGGTCGTAGTGCTAGCCGCTTTTGGGCAGGGACGAAAAAAAAAAAAAAAAAAAAAAAAAAAAAAAGTTAAAAACTATTCATTAACACTTTCTAAAAAACCACTTACAAAATTCAAATAAAAAAAGAAAAATCATTTATAAATAATAATCTATTTGCACTTGTGTTACATGGGATTTCCTATGTAAATATTTAACAAAACATCAGTTTTATCGCCAGACAATAACGCACCGTGCAGCAAACATTCGAAATGAAAACTCGCTCTACACCACAGTTTCCACTCACAGATAGCTTTAAAAAATGGTTCGACTAAATGAAAATCGATTTTTTTTTTTCATTTTTTCCGAATTGAGTTTAAAACTATGATTTGAAAAGATAAAAGCAATTATCAACTATTAATTAAATTGAAAATTATTTTTTTAGATTTTAAATGAGTTTTTATTGTTCAAAAGATTTTGTGGAAAATATCGATTTTCCAATTGGAATATTTATAGAAATTTAAAAAGCTGAATTTATATAGATAGAAGATAATTTAATGGTAAACCAGTAATTTCTTTTTTTTTCTGTGGTATTTTTGCATATTCGTTATTATGTTTTTGAACATTTTAGACGCATTTAGGTACTTTATTTTATACCATTATATTAATTTGTATCAATCATGTTGTGTGATTTTGATCATGAAATTGAAGCATTGAAAATTAATGTGCCGCTATTATTTTATTTCAACTTTCCACTCAGTTGCTTATTAAAAGCGATAAAAACACGCCAAAAATCAGTCTATAAAACATTGTTGTGAAAAAAAAAAATAGAAATATAAAAGCTACCAAAAAGAAAATTTCTCTTTTTATTATCTAATAATTGAAACCAGCGTGGCCGCCAACATGACTCAATAACATTTTATCGAAACAAGAAAATCACACTAAATTAATAAAATTCATAAACACCACGATAAGCTTGTAAATGATTATATCATTTAAATATTTTCTCATGTATTACTGATTCAGCACCCATTTTTGCCTACAAACTTGCCTTTGGCGACAACATAACACAATAAAAACGCACATACCAAAACAATAACAAAAGAACAACAACAACACGAAGTACAGTAAAATAAAATTTAAAAAAGCTCCAACGACATAAAATATTATTAGATTAGAAGAGAAAAACAAATATAAAAGAAAACAGCTTATTAATATATTCGCTATGTTATAAAATTATTCATAAAAAAAAAGTTTTCTTTTCGCCTTTTTGCTGTCTACTATGCTTTCGATTTCCATCAAAATCGAGCTTGGCATACAAATAAATAAATAATAAACATAAAAATGTTCGTAAAAATAATAAAAGCACAAAGCTATGAAAAACAAAAATATAAAATCAGATTTTTGTTTTGTCTCGCTTAGTAAACCAGTTTAATATTTACATACCCAGTGATTGTATTAGATTTCGTCAAGAGACATAATATGTAGTAATATTCACAGCAAAATTGATTGCTAATTTTATCAAAAGTTATTATCACCATAAAAATGTATTTTAGATCTTATAATTAACTAGATTGAATTCAATTTAGCAGGTAAGTTAGTTAAAAAATAATATTTCTTCGGTTACAAGTTTGTGAAAAATCTGTGTTTGTAGTTTATTTAAAAATTAAAAATAATAATCATTAAAGTTACAACACTATAAATACATACAAAATATAAAGGGTGTCATTTTTAAATTTATGAATACATCTGAAATTTATAAATTCATGTTTTTTTACAAAAAGCATGTACTAAATGTACTAAGGTTATATTCGATATATCCAACTGTTCGATATATCCAATTGTTTTTTTTTTTGTAGCCTTTTAGGTATGGAATTTGATAACTTGAAGGAGAAGAAGTGTCGTAATTCCATTTAGGTTCGTTCGAAATTCTTTTCTATTTCACTCACATCTCGTGGATTATCCAACTGCACCTTTTTAATAGCCGATAAACCACATCAACCAGTGACCTTTCTCTTGGGTTCTCTGTAGTCCAGAATGGAGAAAAAGAATGGAGAAAAAGAAAAATATGAAACGGGATGAAGGGCATAGAAAAAAAAAGAAATCATAAAAAAATGGAATTAATTAAAGAATTAATGCAATTTAAAAGACAATAATTTATTTGTAATTTATTGCTTTCATGTAACTCGAAAATCTGAAAATGTGTTTTTCAATTTTTGATCGCAGTTCATTATGCTTCAACACTCAACATTTTCAATAAAACAGACCGCAGTTTTCTTCAAATAAATTTTTTATTTATCTGTGAAAATGCAGCAAGAAAATGTAAGAGGACATTTCAAATGAGTGGAGAAATCATCCGCATTTACAATATAACGGTATTTTTTCGAACTTTAATTGGTTTATTTTTAAAGAGAACTACTGTACTTCTATGTGTCGTTGCCCGTTGGATAGCTAAAAAATCGAAAGAAAAAAACGAACGTGTTTTATTTTAGTGCTGGGGAAAAATAACTTTATATTAAGAAATTAAACAAAAAATTATAAATATTAAATTAAAGTACTATTTGAATATTCAGCTTTAAATTAAATTAATTTTATTATGTAAGGAGTCACACTTTTAGAAAAACCGTGTCAATTTCGTGTTGAGTAGCATTACACCAAACAGTACTAGTCGAATAATAAAAATAATAATCAATTACACTGATCGATAGTTTCAAAGTAAAAATCAGGTGAACGAGTAATTAATTTTATATTCATTACCATTTTTCAATTCAAACATTGGTTTTAACGATTCTCCATTTACTACACCATCTGAACAAATCAGACATTCTTGCATATTCTCTTTTGTTGCATTCAGTATGCGTGAAAATTTAAATTTTTTTTCTTTCAAGTTGATGGGAAAGCCGTTCGCTTTAGTCGCATTTATTCATTGAAATATTTCATTTTCAGATAAAAGTATTATTTATTATCATTCAATAAAAGGTTTATTCAAATATAAAATTTCTAGCGTTGTTTCATTGTTTTATTTTTCCGTTTATAATTATTAACTTATAACGTTGAGACCGGTTAAAGAAACAAAATTATCGAGGGCCGCGAATGATCCTTCATCGGGTGCCGCGAACCTGACTATCAAAACAACATCGCAAGGCTCTTCCGGAACGCAAGCTTCAGTCAGTGACCAAGCGCAAAAAATGAAAGTAGCAATACAAGCAGCAGTTTGAAGGATATTAGCCGAAGCTGCTCGCGGAAATACACCGACACCGTCGGAACCACTGGCCTCAGGACCCTCGATGGCGGCGGTTTCACTGTGGATATTACCACTAACCTCGCAGGATCCTCGATTGTGGTTCCACATTGTCGAAGCCCAATTCGAGCTGAGCCGGGCAACGAAAGAGAGACAACAAAGTACCATCATCTACCCTGCGCCCTAAATGAACGTGTAAGCAGTGAAGTAAGCGATACAATCGTGGGACCGTTGATCCAGACACCGTACTCGGACCTGAAAAAAGCGATCCTCGACAGGTTGGGCGAATCGCGTCAGACACAGATTCACCGGCTTCTGCGGGGCATTGAGTTGGGCGACATTAAGCCATCCCAATTGCTCCGAAAGTTGAAAGCCAGCAGTGACAGTAGACACTAGGGCTAAAAAGGTTGCCAACACGGGCATAGAAAATACTCGCCTCAACCTCCGAAGCTTTGTCCGCCACGAAGTTAGATGAGCTACCTGACCGAATATTGGTGGCGATGACAAAATCCTAAAACGATTGAACCAGAAGGGCATGTACCACCGGAGGCGAAGCCAGAGCCAAAGTCGCTCACGAAGTCCGTCCAGACACAGAGGATCTGTCCGAAATCTTACACCGCGACCAAAGGGGAAGGAAGCAGCAGCATCTCTCGCTTATGCTACTACCACCATCGGTTCCAGGAGTCAGCCCGGAATTGCCGTCCAAATTGTTGACACTGTGAAGAATATAAAACAAAAAACTAGAAGCACCGGTGCACACGGTGACGTGCACCAATCAAGGTCATCGATACCGAGAGCGACGTATCCGTCGTACACGTATTCCAACAACGGTCGACCACCCAGCACACGGAATTTTATTTATACGCAGCAAATGGCGCAAAATTAAAAACCTACGGAAAACGCAGGATCATCTTAGATTTGTGTCTACGCCGATAATTCCAGTGGACATTCATCATAGCCGAAGTTACGATGCCAATAATCGGCGCCTATTTTTTAAAGGAAACTGTCTTATCGTGGACAAACAACACGGTCGGCTAATCGACCCTACCACTACGCTCTTCTCAGTGGTAACGAGAACCACAGAAGCAGCACCTACCGTACGAGTGACAGGATACACCGGAATTGACACAAGGATAGCAAAATTACTAGAGAACTTTAGGACAATAACTAACGATAATCAGACACGTCAACGACCTAAACATCAAGTCACCCACCACATAGTGACAAAAGGCTCTCCAGTATTCGCCAGGCCGCGTCGTTTGAGTCTCGAAAAATTGGAAATTGCAAGGAAAGAGTTCCGGTATATGGTAAACCAGGCAATCTGCAGGCGATGAGATAGCACATGGGTCAGCCTGCTACATTTGGTACCGAAGAAAAATGGAGAGTGGAGACCGTGCGGAGACTACCGGGTTACTAAATAACGCGATAATGCCAGACCGGTACCCCATTCCGTTCATCACGAATTTCGTCCATCAATTAGAGGGTACCACCGTTTTCACAACAATAGATTTGGTAAGAGCTTACCATCAAATCCCGATAGAGAAGCCATTCGGCTTGTATGAATTCGTCCGCATGGGATTCGGTTTACGAAACGCCGGAAACACCTTCCAGAGATTCATGCATTCCATTCTATAAGGGCAAGATTAATTTTCAGCTACCTGGTCGATGTGCTCATCGCATCACACTTTATGGAAGAACATTTGGAGCACCTGGCAGAAATTTTCTCGCAGCTGAACAAAAACGGTTTGATAATAAACATAGAAACATGTAATTTCGCGAAAACCAAAATTCAATTTTTAGGACACGAAGTTTCCAGCGAAGTGATAAAACCGATCCCAGAGCACATCGAAGAAATCAACAAAATCCCACTACCACAAACGGTAAACCAGTTGCGTCGTTTTTTGGGAATCATAAATTTTTACAGCATGTTCATCCCCAACGCAAGCCAAAACCAATCAATATTGAACGAATACCTCAGAGGCAGTCGAAAAAATGACACAAGAGTGATCGAGTGGACAGAAACAGCTGAGGACGCGTTAAATTTAGCAAAAGCGAGCGAAAAGACTCTGTTGGTCCACCCTTCAGCAACAGTAAAACTGTCAATGATTTTTCGACGCCTACGACACCGCGGTGGGAGCAGTCATCCGCCGTGGAAGCCCTTACAAATTTTCTCGGCAAAATTATCCCCTGCACAGCAGAGATACAGCGCCTACGATAGGGAACTTTTAGCAATATATACAGCCGTCAAGAGATTCAAGCATCTTATAGAGGGTCGAACAGTCACAATCTACACAGATCACAAACCACCCGTGCACGCATTTCAGAAAAATCTAGGCACGGCGTCCTCGTGTCAATTCAGATATCTAAATTATGTACATAGGGCAACTTACGACCGACATGCAACACGTCGCAGGATCTGAGAACGTGGTGGTAGATGCGCTATCACGGTTAGAACAGATCGATTTACCGGAAACAGTCAATTAAGACGCGATTACCCTAAATTGGTCAAAATCCCAATCAATTCAAAGAAAACACTGTACTGCGAAGTTTCAACCGGAAAAACTATACCGTTTATCTTGCTGAACTTCCGCAAGAAGACTTTCGAAGCCACACACAATTTAGCACGTCCTGGAGTCGCAGCGTCTGTAAAAACGATGACAGAGAGATACATATGGCCGAGCATAAAGCAATGCTGTATAGCTTGCCAGAAATCCAAGATTTCAAGACATACGAAAAGTCGCCTCGGAAATTTCGCACCCGTCAGCAAACGTTTCATCGAAATAAATATGAACATAGTCGGACCACTACCAATCTCCGGAGGATAGCGGTATTGTTTAACCATAATCGACCGGTTCACAAGGTGGACAGAGGCAGTTCCTGTGCCATTCGAGCCGAAACCGTTGCAAGAGCAGTGCTAAGCCACTGGATCGCACGTTTCGGGGTCCCAACGTTCATAGTCACCGACCAAGGCAACGGTTTCATAGAGAGGTGGCACAGGACACTGAAGGCAGCAATTATGTGCCAAGGAAGATAAGATTGGACGCGCGCATTAGCTACGATACTCCTCGGACTGCGAATGACGTATAGAGAGGACTTACAAGCCTCCTCAGCCGAGCTATTATATGGCGAGAACATAGAATACCAAGCCAGCTAATAGTAGAGAATAAGTCCCACGCACACCACCATGCACAGTTAATCAAGAAATTGCACATCATTTCGATCGGATTCGTCCCACGCCACCATCAAGACACAGTAATGCGACAACATTCATATCACCCGCACTGGACACGTGCACTCACGTATTCGTTAGGGTCGATTTGGCAAAACGTTCATTACAGCCACCAAAGAGGGTCCATTCCAGGTGGTAAAGAGAGAAGAGAAAGCTTTTAAGATACAAATGCGGGGTCGACGCAAAAACATCTCCATCGACCGATTGAAGCCGTGTTACTTACCCGATGAGCTAAACGAAAACAAGATGATCGAAACGCCATCGGCATGGCGTGAAATCCCGGAACCCAGGGAGGTACCACAATACCGCAAACCGCAATGGGACGTCAAACGAAAATGAAATTTGATCTCCGGAAACAAGCACCAACACACCACGAACCGTCGACCACAGCCAGGAGCAAGAAGCCTTGCATAGCAAAGAATGCAGCAACCATTTAGATGCACCAAAACAATACGAGCCGGGTCAGATAGAAACTCCAGCACGTGTCAAGGATCTCGTTCACCGGTAATTCATTGGTAAGGGGGTGTGTTGTGAGTAGCATTACAACAAACAGTAGTAGTCGAATAATAAAAATAATAATCAACTACGCTCAAATAACTAGTTAGTTTTATTTTACCGTCGTCTAACCGAAATGAATTGTTTCCCTGAGCTGTCAAAACAAACTACGAAACTGCTTTCCTTGTGCCGAGCGATCTCTACTTTCAATTCCCCAAATTACCAAATTTACACTCGTTCAGGTGGTGTGGTGAATTAGTAAAAGTTTGTAGAGAATCAAACCGAGCGACGCAAAACAATACGTTTTATAGTGCATCAGATGATAGATGTATTTTGCGTCCATATTTAACTTTGGTAGGAAAGAGTAGCAAGTCACTTACGAGGCGAAAAGGATATGGTGGTGGATGATTCGGGTACGCAGCTTGACCTCACAGAAATCGAGCATCAATTTATTTCTTATCAAACGGCTCATTGGCGATAAACTAAATATCATAATATCTATGTTGAACTAAATATCATAATATCTATGTTTAGTCCAGTGGTTCTAGTAGTTGCTGAAACGTGGTTACGTGATTGTGAAATGAAATACTACAATTTAGAATCTTATGACAGCTTGGAAGGGGGCGGTGTTTCCATTTATGTACGTTCTGGTATATCCGCAAACGTTATTTTTAACTACAGTAACAATTATGATAATATCTTGGGTATCGATATCTCGTTGATTAACATAAAAGCCTTTGGGGTGTATTGTATAGGTCATATAATATTCACAACACAGCGACAAATTTTATTCGTAATTTGGAGCTTTTGGTAGACAGACATAGGAATTCGATATTTGTCGGGGTTAACATTGATCTTTTAGGCCACTCAGAGCTAAAATTAAGTATTAAGTTACTAAACAAGGTTGACAATTTGTATCCAACAAGATCTAATTTAAATGGTAGCTCGATCCTAGACCATGTTTTTTCTAATATAGTGAGGAGTAACTCTCTCTGACTATAATTAGCCAACTCGCTGATCACAATTCAATTATATTAGATCTATTCATCAAATGAGAGTGGCTAGATCTATCGCAGTCCGATATCTTAAAGTGAGGGAGTATCGGGTTGTGCAAGAGCTTAGTGATGCTAATTTTAGTGAAGTGGTCGGGCTGGGTGAATTGCTGGAGTTGTTTAGGTCAGTGATTGCTCAAAACACAGTAAATATATCAATTAAAAGTAAAAACAAACGCATTAAACCATGTTCTACACAGTCCATTATTGAAAGCTTGACAAACTGAATAGGTGATTCCCTGAATCGAATCTGCTAGAAAGTTTGTATAAATAATACAGAAACCAACTGTCCAATACAATCCAAAGTTCCAAAAGGATGTATTTTTCAGATAGAATACAAAATAATTTGGATATCCCAAGAAGAATATGGAAAAGGCAAAATGTCAATAACGAGAATCTTGGATTAGATAAATTGTTTACCCCGATTACTTAATTTGAGGTGAGGAGAATGATAAAAAAATTAAGGCTGGTTCCCCTGGGTATGATTCTATTTCTAAAAAGATTATCCAGGGTGTTGGGGAGTATATTAGTGGTCCTCTGACCGTAAGAAACTTGAAGAACTGGAAACTAGAATAGAGAATTATTTACTTAGTAACTGAATATTTCAAAAATAGTCACCTAAGATTGAATCTGAGAAAAGCAAGTTATATGATTTTTAGAGGTATTCCTGGTCCTACCAATCCATTTACTTTATCAATTAATTCACAAGTGATCTAGAGAGTAAAGAAAGCGAATGATTTAGGTTTACACCTAAATGAAAAACCCCAGGGAGTCTATTACGAAATTTTTCGATTTCGTATTTTTACGATATCGAAAAAATTCGATACGCCGCGGATTTACCCTCTTGGAAAATCAAATTTGTAATATTATTTATTATTATTTATATTATAATATTATAAATAATATTTAATTTATTTAATATTGTTACGTTTTTGCCTTGTCAAATAAGGTTCGTATCACTGGATTGTGAATAATACAAAATCAATTTAATTTATCTCCAACGAATTTATTTATTTCACAAAATTTATTACAACACAGTTTATCAATAACAATTCACAAAATCACTTTATTTAAATTATTCTCAAATTTTACTGTTCACTTATAATTTTTATTTCGCACTACAACACTTTTTAATTCCTTTTTAATCTTCACACTGTCGCTTTCCAAATATTACTTATAATCTTACAAGTTTACTCTATCGCGTTCCAAATACTAATGTTGTGCTCCGTACACTTTTACACTTTATCTCAGTTTTCTTTACTCATTAAATAATTGGAGGAACTATAAGTAGAATTTTAGTTTCTTAATTAATGAGGTAATTAAAGAATTTTAGTTTATAGTTTATCACAATTTATTTAATCACAATTTATGTAACAATATTTTAGGTTTAGTTTTATAATTAGTTTTATTAGAGATAACCTTTTAGTTCTTTCTTTATTTTCTAATTTTACATTAGATCTTTTACCAGAAGGTTTTTGAACAATTCTCTCAACACTACTGGTGTAAAAACAGTTTTTGTACCAACTAGGTAACATTGGTTTTTATTGCCAGCCGGTTTATTAAATATATAAGGTAATAGAATTAACAATAAGAAATTATAATGTATAACGATTATGTACAATATTGTTTTTGTATTTACGTAAATGATTGTAAGTATATAATAAATAATTTTGCAGCGCTGCACAAACTATATTAACTTTTGTGCAACACAACACTCATAAATAATCTAATTCGAATTCGTTCGCCTTTTTATATACACAAACCAAACTTCTCGAAAGTACATGACTTTTCCAGTTAGAATAGTGTAGAACAATTTTATCATGGAAAATTCCATTTTAGTGCAGTTTATCATTGAGCTATTAAATTAACTTATTCTATCACACGCTAGGTGTCACCGTCACAATATTAAATATCTCATTAACATAAAATGTATTTTCCACAAAAAAAAACAAAATACATACCATAAATTTTACAAAATTCGCCAACTAAATAGCAGTCGAAATTTGTCATATGCTTTCGAAAAAATCCGCTTCTAATTTCCTTTTTTGTTTCATAATAGAGCGGAATTTTTCGATATCGTAAAAATCCAAATCGAAAAATTTCATAATAGGTCCCCTGGGATACTTATATAACTCATATAAAAAGTAAGCTTCCCCCTTTTTGTCTATCTTGGATAGGCTGACAAGTTTGGTCCGAACTACTCTAATAAAGGATATTTATTTCGCCCATGTACACCCCCATCTGCTATATCTTAATCCCATATGGTCTTGTGCCCCAAAAAATAAAATAAAACAACTAGCGGTAATGCAAAATAAAGTAGTTAAAATCATGTACAACTTACGCAGCAGAACCTCGGCAAAATTGCTGTATGATGAGAAAATCATATCACTAAGTACGATAATTCAACTGGAGGGGTGATATTTATAAAGAAATTGCTGCTAAGTACTCTGAAAGCGGATGCAACTCTATTACAGTTATCCAGTACACATGGTCATGAAACTAGGGGAAGAATATGTATATTGCAATTGCACAGTACAAGCACAAATATTTATGGGAGAGATGGGGTTTTATATAGGGGTATATTATTATATAACGCGCTTCTAGATGCCATTAAAACATTGCACACTATTAAGGCTTTTAGGAGTATACGCTAACAGACTCATAAGATGAGAGGTCTGGTGCGGTTTAGTAGCTGGCTAGAGCCCACAGTGCGGCGTAGGGGTTTCCAGACTTGATCCTATGCTTGAATAACCGCATGGTAAAATGTAAACAATCACAGAAGAAAAGAAACCCATCATGTTCTACCTTCAGGAACCGATAAATCATAAAAAGGGTGCATTCGGTTGCGATGACACTTTCAACCCCAGATGATCCCGCCCAGTCTGCTGCAAGGGCCCCATCACCGGCCAGCCTACCAGAATTGTCTTTCCGGTCGCGGCTGTCACCGATGCCATTTATGTAGGAAGTATGGCATCACAACAGAACATGCGACGACCCCCCGGAGCGAAAACCCTCACCCCCAGAAACCGAAAAACACATGTGCCGTGTTGCTCTCTCCGACAGCCTCCCACCAGAAAACAACACGCCCGGAACAAGATGGAAAAACGATCCGCCACAAGACCCTACCCCATATCATTTGGCCTCAAAAAAAAAATTATCTATTCATCATAAGTATGAATAAAAAAATAATAAAAAAATAATAATTACGGACAAGCCAAAAAACAATTAGATGCAACCAAGAGATTTAAAAAAAATTTTCAAAAAAAAAACAAATTAATCGAAAAACTGCGTTTGTCAAACGTTTAATAACTGAAAGAAAAAAAAATCAATGAAAGTAAACTCAAATGAACCGGCAAAATCAAGAAGATTTAAATCTTGGAACAAAGAAAGCAATTTAGAATGAGCAAGATAGAAAAAAAAAATATGATTGTGTGATGTCTGTGTGACTGACACATTACACGGAGGCTGTAAGAATGTTTATGTAATCAAAGAAATACAATAAATAAAACTTAATGAACAAAAACCCCGAAAATGAACAGTTAAATACAGCTCACAATAACAAATAACATTAGCAATTATAGTTAAAGTAGAATTTTGAAATTTTAAAGAATTATGAGAAATCTTTACTAGAAGAAAAATTTTATACTAATCCGATAATTATAAATATAATAATAAATAACTTTAAAGTTTGGTTTAAAACTGCCGTTTTTGTTCAGTTTAATAAAAAAACAGGACCTTGTCTGACCTCATCCGGTCACCTTGTTAGAACAGCTCACCAGACGCAGGATGTGTCCGCTTGATTGGCGGGGTACGCCCCATGAACTGACGTGGTTGCCGCCACACACCAACATTAACGAATTTGTTCAGTTATCGATTTTACTTTCTTTACTTAACTTTTCTTCTTATATTGACCGATAAGTACTCACAAATAAAATGTTACTGTGAGCGTTAATGAACTCTGAACCATTATGGGGTCAAATCACCATGAATTTTCACTGCGAATTCACAATATTTTTGTACTTACACCAATTTCAGAAATTTATTACACTGAAGGAAAACAAAGGAGAAAAAAAACTTTTCTTATTTATTGTTCTACATATGACGATGTATAATTTATTTTTTATTTATTTTTCATAAACATTCATGTATGTACTTTGACTTATAAGAAAAATCGCGAAAATAAATAATAATGCCAATCATCCACTACAAACAAAAAAATAATTTTTCAAAACTATGGTATGATGGCCTAAATGTTTTACAACTATTTTAAATGTTTGTTATGCAAACTTTATTTCGCACGAAACTTATGCCCATATAATGAAAATTGAATAAATATATTTTCCTTATACATTGTAACCAAACTTGAGTTTATTTTTTTTTTTAAACGCTGGTCCTCATTGGAACGAGTTTAAAACTATATTTACATATTTCTTTTCTCATGATGTTAACTGTAACATTTTTGTCTCAATAATTGGCATGCGAGAGTGAACGTATAAAACTATTTAGAATCAAAACAAGAAGGCTTTTTGTAACATTTAGGAGGTCACAATCACAAACATCCCCAGAAGTTGAAATTTTTAATTTATTTGAAGTTAATATTTCCGAAAATTGTAAGCGAATTTCATCCAAATTGGAAATGATGAGCTTATGATTTAAAAAAAAATGAATCTTCTCATTAGGCAGCCGCGACTGGACTGATTGTACCACGATTTGCATTCTATATATATAGTATATATAGAATGTACTGTGCAGGTTTAGCGAATTTTACTAATAGAGACAAATTCTCTTACAAATTTTTCTTCATCATATTCACACAGTTCTATTCGTGTGTAAACAAATTTTAACAATCAATAATTTTTAATTACACGAGTTTATTAATTAATTCAAATTAGAGTAAAAAATTCTTAATTGTTGAAATTTTTTTTCATGCGATAAATCGATTTCAAAATATTACATTTTTAGTAACCACGAAAAGTTTTAAAGACAACCTGTATAACAAAAATGTGTAAATGTCTAGATGTTACAGAGTTCCCACATCTGAGCAGATTATTCAACCTACGTAAATCATTTGTTCAAATAAATTAATTTTAGACTTAATCCATTATGATTATAATTTACAGAGCAAACATAACAGTTTCTTTTTATATTTGTGTAAAATATCATACAGTTTTAAAATCTATAAAACTCAAACAAAAGCCCATGCAACTTTTACAAAGCACACAACTGAACAATAAAAGAACCATATTATTTTTTTTAACACAAAAAGGATACATAAAAATATGATTATTTTTATCAAAAACAAACTCCAATAAAATAACATTTTTTTGGCAACCATTGTCTTAATATCACACACAAAAAATTATACATACACATTTATTCTGAAATAATGCAAAGCTTTGTTTTACACCAAAACATATATAACACTAGGAGTAATATATGAGAAAAAGCTCAACAAACTACTAAAAATAAAATACAGACGCAGTAAAAAGCATTTATTGGCCTTTAACTAAAAATAAAAGGGAATCGCTGTGTAAAGATCATAAATCAGTAACAAACAAAAATTATACTGAGCATTTTTATCAATATTTGTTCTACGGTTAACAACATTTTAGTTTTGTTTTAATTCACCTTTTTGAACTAATTCTCACACTTCATTTTGGTTTGTGAGAACAATAAGTAGTAAGGGATATTCCGAAGGGAAAGTTAAAACGAATCGAAAATAATATGAGAAATTTAAATAATATATTACTAAACTGTAATGGATTGATTTTATTTTGTAATAAAAGAATTTTATTGGTTTATAGCCTATGTAAATAGTATGGCTAATCTGCATAGAGTGCACATTCGCCTGCTACTTTGGCGAATGGGCGTTCAACCACATTCATCTACTAAATTTGAATAGTGTGCACTTTTACCAGTTAACGTTAATTAATGTGAATAAATAATTTAATGTAAACAATTTATGCTGATGTACTTTCAAATTTACAACAGCTGAGTCAATAAAAATAATTTTCTAATGTTGTACTGATTTATTCAAAATAGAAAACAGTAATTTCTGAAAAATGAAGATTCAATTTCGAAACATTCTGGAAAATGGAGGTTTCCATTCTGTTATTGTTGTTTGAAAGTAAATGTCCATTTTTCAATCAACAGGGTACAAATTAATACCAATATATTAACGTAAGTGTACTAGTAAGTATACAAATATTCAGTGCTACGATGAGTGCTACCAATATTCTGAGATACAATATTATATTACAGGAACAGATGATTGTGTATATTGACAGACAACCCGAAACCGTCAGATGTATAAAGATTTGAGTTAAAGCTAGACGTACTAGTTGGGTCTGGTGGAAAGAAGTAACCACTACGAATGAGTTTAGATTTAATGAATGCAATTGTACAAGAATTACATAGATCGAATTATTAAGCGGTTCGATGGAGGTTTTCTAGATACGTGCAACAGGTATAGGTTGCGGTTTAATATATGTGCGATCAGACGATTGTATGTATTCTGAAGAAATGTACAATTAGATTGCTTGTTGATAATGAGTGCCATACTGGAATTGCACACCAGATTACTGCCAATTCAATGAAGGTATTCTACAAATGATTGTAAGTAAAATGTAGGTGTGTCGTTAATTTTTGTGCAATCAGATGATTATATGTGTTTTGCAATACGTATAATTAGACTGCTTATTGAAATATAGTACAAGTAGGTACAAGTTAATTGATTGAATGTGTACCGGAATTGCATAGACTGGATTACTATCATGTTCAATTGAGGGCTTCTGCGATCAAATAATTGTAAGAATAACTGAGACACAAAAAACAGTTGTAGGCTGCTCGGTTAGGTTTTTATGTTCTTCTTCTTTCGTCTGCCTTGTATATACCTACTCGCAAACAAGTTTTTTGGAAGAGATGCTGTTTGGTGCAATAAAAGTTGGTTAGTTTTTTTTGGCGATCCAGAAATAGAACGAGACACATCTTGGATAAAAATTAGATCACAGAGGACGATTTTTTTTAGATACTGAAATAAAAATAAAAACAGCCATCTTTATAAAATTACTGATTGTCTTTGATAAGTGTATATATATATTTTGTTTGATAAACATTATTATTTTTTTTCTGATAAAGTAAGACATATTTTTGAATTAAATAATTCAACGTGTGTGATTTTATTGGCACTATTTAATAGGAACAGTTTAATTGAATTTTTTGTAATTCCGTGATATTATTTTTTTTTTCTTAATATCTGGGCGTCTGTGTTTATTTTGATGTGATATCACAATTGCCGTTTTTGTAGATTATGTTGTGAATTGATCGAATATATGTATATGTTTCGCTCGAAGGCCGTATTAGCAGCTACAAAACGTGGAAATATCGTATGGAAAATCTGCCACATCTAAGAAGACCACGTATAAAGCACAATACTCCATTTGATAATTTTCTTTCTTGTTACACATGAGCTGAGGTAACAATGATTTTGACGATGATTGAAGATGGAGGAAAACACGATTTAGGGGGATTTAATTAATTTAACCTTCGAGCGGGCGCGCATTTTATTTTACCCCGATCGAGCGCGCGCCGTAAATTTTACGTCATACAGTTTACAACAAATATTCACTATTTTATGATAATATAGAGTTTGGTAATTATTAATAATTAAAGAAAAATAGTATTTAAGCTTAAAAAATATTTTATTTGCAAAACTATTAATAAACAAACATAAATAAACAAAAACACAAGAAAAAGCCATTTTTTAGTCAGAATTGGACTCATTTATATTCGCACAATCAATACATGTAAATGTCTGACAATTGTTGCATTTCATTGATGCTAAGGTTTTTTTTCTGTCCCTTGCACACGAACGACATGTACCGCGTTTTGGAGCTTGTTGTTCTTCTCGAACTCTCTCTTTAGGCATTCCATAATTTACTTTCAAAATGCCTGCACATTAGAAAATTCATTAGAAAATTTATAGGTTCGCCGTAAATTTTACGGATGCGCGCCCTCTCGAAGGTTAATTAATTAATTTAAATTTAGTTTGTTTTTCTCTTTAGCTTATCAACAAATTTTTTTTTTCCTATCTAATTCTATTTGAAGGATTTGCTAAATTTATTTTATTTTATGTTTTTTCTCGCTTTATTGAAGCTTGCTTTATTTTTAAATTTATTCTTGTAAATTTATTTAATCAATGTTTAATTATTAAATTTTTTTTTTTTTTGTATTCAAATGCTTTATAATTGTTGGGTGCTCTTCTAGCAATTAAAATATGAATTGAAAATATGATTCGAGCTTGTCTTATTAACACTATCTTAAAGAGAAGGGAAGAACGAGTCTCCTAAACCATTATGCGCTCTGCCAACTATTAGCCTTAGACAAGGCTGGGCAAATTACATTATACTGAGTAATTAAAATACTTTTACGAATTACAGCAAACTCAGTAATTAAAGTACAAATTACAATTACTTTCAAGTGGACTAATTAAAATACAAGTTACAATTACTTTGAATTGTAAGTTGTAATTAAAATACAAATTACAATTACTTTGCATTTGTAAATTGATAAATTTGATTTGACAAAATTCGTTTAGTTAAAAAACATATCGTTAAAACAAGGATAATTAACATTAGGTTTTATACTGATGGGTCTGGGACCAAATCTTAATAAGCCTTGTAAAAATGTAAACAAGAAATTACAAAAACTGATGTAATTAAAATACAAATTACAATTACTTGGAATTAAAGTAATTAAAATACAAGATACTGTTACTTGGAAAACGAGTAATTAAAATACAAGTTACAAATTGTAATTTGTATTTCCATTACGTAATTCAAATACAATTCGCGAGGAGTTTGTCCTAAATTTGTCCTAAAAACAACAACAACATTTTAGGACAAGTTTAGGAAAAACTTCATACGACTATATAATACTAAGAAGTTTGTCCTAGATCCCAAAACTATTTATTAGTATTAGTGAACATAATAAAGTTTTGTAAGGAAAAACAAGAAAACATTCAGGCGGATTTTTTTTTTTGAGATTGATGTAATTATTAAGCTTCAAAATAATAAATAAATAAATGTAAAGTTAAAAATCAAAATTTTCATGAATTTTTTTTTCGATATTTCTTAGAGGTTACTACGGCTGAAATGGACATTTTTATATTGAACTAGAACTATTCTATCCAAAGCATATCACATGTCCGGAAAATGTTGGGGAAAAGTATGTTAGGATCCACTTTTACTTGCTTAATACATTTAAATCAAAAATCAAAATTTTCATGAATTTTCTTTCGATATTTCTAAGAGGTTACTACGGCTGAAATGGACATTTTCACATTGAACTAGAACCATTCTATCCAAAACATATCACATTTCCGGAATCCTAATATACTTTTCCCCAACATTTTCCGGAAATGTGATATGTTTTGGATAGAATAGTTCTAGTTCAATATGAAAATGTCCATTTCAGCCGTAGTAACCTCTTAGAAATATCGAAAGAAAATTCATGAAAATTTTGATTTTTGATTTAAATGTATTAAGCAAGTAAAAGTGGAATCCTAACATACTTTTCCCCAACATTTTCCGGAAATGTGATATGTTTTGGATAGAATGGTTCTAGTTCAATATGAAAATGTCCATTTCAGCCGTAGTAACCTCTTAGAAATATCGAAAGAAAATTCATGAAAATTTTGATTTTTGATTTAAACCTACTAAGCAAGTAAAAGTGGCATCCTAACATACTTTCCCCAACATTTTCCGGAAATGTGATATGTTTTGGATAGAATGGTTCTAGTTCAATATGAAAATGTCCATTTCAGCCGTAGTAACCTCTTAGAAATATCGAAAAAAAAATTCATGAAAATTTTGATTTTTGATTTAAACGTACTAACCAAGTAAATGTGGAATCCTAACATACTTTTCCCCAACATTTTCCGGAAATGTGATATGTTTTGGATAGAATGGTTCTAGTTCAATATGAAAATGTCCATTTCAGCCGTAGTAACCTCTTAGAAATATCGAAAGAAAATTCATGAAAATTTTGATTTTTGATTTAAACCTACTAAGCAAGTAAAAGTGGCATCCTAACATACTTTCCCCAACATTTTCCGGAAATGTGATATGTTTTGGATAGAATGGTTCTAGTTCAATATGAAAATGTCCATTTCAGCCGTAGTAACCTCTTAGAAATATCGAAAAAAAAATTCATGAAAATTTTGATTTTTGATTTAAACGTACTAACCAAGTAATTGAGGAATCCTAACATACTTTTCCCCAACATTTTCCGGAAATGTGATATGTTTTGGATAGAATGGTTCTAGTTTAATGTGAAAATGTCCATTTCAGCCGTAGTAACTTCTTATAGTATCGAAAAAAAAAATTCATGAATATTTTGATTTTTGATTTAAACCTACTAAGCAAGTAAAAGTGGCATCCTAACATACTTTCCCCAACATTTTCCGGAAATGTGATATGTTTTAGATAGAATGGTTCTAGTTCAATATGAAAATGTCCATTTCAGCCGTAGTAACCTCTTAGAAATATCGAAAAATAAATTCATGAAAATTTTGATTTTTGATTTAAACGTACTAACCAAGTAAATGAGGAATCCTAACATACTTTTCCCCAACATTTTCCGGAAATGTGATATGTTTTGGATAGAATGGTTCTAGTTTAATGTGAAAATGTCCATTTCAGCCGTAGTAACCTCTTAGAAATATCGAAAGAAAATTCATGAAAATTTTGAATTTTGATTTATACGTATTAAGCAAGTAAAAGTGGAATCCTAACATACTTTTCCCCAACATTTTCCGGAAATGTGATATGTTTTGGATAGAATGGTTCTAGTTCAATGTGAAAATGTCCATTTCAGCCGTAGTAACCTCTTAGAAATATCGAAAAAAAATTCATGAAAATTTTGATTTTTGATTTAAACCTACTAAGCAAGTAAATGTGGAATCCTAACATACTTTTCCCAAACATTTTCCGGAAATGTGATATGTTTTGTATAGAATGGATCTAGTTCATCGTGAAAATGTCCATTTCAGCCGTAGTAACCTCTTAGAAATATCGAAAGAAAATTCATGAAAATTTTGATTTTTGATTTAAATGTATTAAGCAAGTAAAAGTGGATCCTAACATACTTTTCCCCAACATTTTCAGGAAATGTGATATGTTTTGGATAGAATGGTTCTAGTTCAATATGAAAATGTTCATTTCAGCCGTAGTAACCTCTTAGAAATATCGAAAGAAAATTCATGAAAATTTTGATTTTTGATTTAAATGTATTAAGCAAGTAAATGTGGATCCTAATATACTTTTCCCCAACATTTTCAGGAAATGTGATATGTTTTGGATAGAATGGTTCTAGTTCAATATGAAAATGTTCATTTCAGCCGTAGTAACCTCTTAGAAATATCGAAAGAAAATTCATGAAAATTTTGATTTTTGATTTAAACGTACTAAGCAAGTAAAAGTGGATCCTAACATACTTTTCCCCAACATTTTCCGGAAATGTGATATGTTTTGGATAGAATGGTTCTAGTTCAATGTGAAAATGTCCATTTCAGCCGTAGTAACCTCTTAGAAATATCGAAAGAAAATTCATGAAAATTTTGATTTTTGATTTAAATGTATTAAGCAAGTAAAAGTGGATCCTAACATACTTTTCCCCAACATTTTCCGGAAATGTGATATGTTTTGGATAGAATGGTTCTAGTTCAACGTGAAAATGTCCATTTCAGCCGTAGTAACCTCTTAGAAATATCGAAAGAAAATTCATGAAAATTTTGATTTTTGATTTAAACCTACTAAGCAAGTAAAAGTGGAATCCTAACATACTTTTCCCCAACATTTTCCGGAAATGTGATATGTTTTGGATAGAATGGTTCTAGTTCAATAAGAAAATGTCCATTTCAGCCGTAGTAACCTCTTAGAAATATCGAAAGAAAATTCATGAAAATTTTGATTTTTGATTTAAACCTACTAAGCAAGTAAAAGTGTCATCCTAACATACTTTTCCCCAACATTTTCCGGAAATGTGATATGTTTTGGATAGAATGGTTCTAGTTCAATATGAAAATGTCCATTTCAGCCGTAGTAACCTCTTAGAAATATCGAAAAAAAAATTCATGAAAATTTTGATTTTTGATTTAAACGTACTAACCAAGTAAATGTGGAATCCTAACATACTTTTCCCAAACATTTTCCGGAAATGTGATATGTTTTGGATAGAATGGTTCTAGTTCAATATGAAAATGTCCATTTCAGCCGTAGTAACCTCTTAGAAATATCGAAAGAAAATTCATGAAAATTTTGATTTTTGATTTAAACCTACTAAGCAAATAAAAGTGGCATCCTAACATACTTTTCCCCAACATTTTCCGGAAATGTGATATGTTTCGGATAGAATGGTTCTAGTTCAATATGAAAATGTCTATTTCAGCCGTAGCAACCTCTTAGAAATATCGAAAGAAAATTCATGAAAATTTTGATTTTTGATTTAATCGTACTAAGCAAGTAAAAGTGGAATCCTAATATACTTTTCCCCAACATTTTCCGGAAATGTGATATGTTTTGGATAGAATGGATCTAGTTCAGTTATAAAATATATATTAATGTCATATATTTCAAATATATAAAATTTTTTTATTACAATATATAATTTTCGCCTAAATGACATTTTTTTTTTTATATTTAAACACATACATTCTCATATTCACATTTGTTGTTGTTGGTTTAGGACAGTTTAGGACAAACTTCTCATCCGTTCAAATACATGTAATTCGAGCTATATTATCATAAAATATCACTTTATTTTTTTACCAACATCTAAGTATTTAAAAATTAGATTAAATTACGATCTGACATCTTTGAATTAGGAAATAATTTTTCTTTTAAATTCATGTTTAGTCGATACTAAAATTGACCGATATACTTAAAAAATTTATCAAAGTCGAAATAATGAAAAATGATTATTTCATCTCATAAACAACGTTGCTTGTAGTTGCTGATTTTTCACTAAGGCTATATAGAGAGTAAAGGCCGACGTTTGTCGTCAAAAGGTCTTAGTTCAATAAATTTGTAGGCTAAAAATCAACGATAAAACGAATGGACTGATTCATTTTGAAACCAATTATGAAGGCATCATAGTCATTTCAAAGTTGATTTGTAGCCGACGTTGATATATTAATTTGGTTTTGTTCGATTTTAATTAATTTAATGATTTTAATGAAATTTTATTTAATCCAAAATCGCACATTTAAAAAATTGTGCAATAAAATTCGTATTTCGGACGCACCCAAAGAAGCACCATTACTCTTTTAAATTCAATCTTTTAATTTTCGTAACCAATTTAAATTGCGTCTTAAAATTTTCCCATTTTCCAGTGCTATCCAATGTGATCTCGAGGCTTCATTTTTGTACTTAATTTTTGCTTGCATTCATCAATTTCATTATTTTCATAGTTTGCTTTTCATAGTTTCCGCGATTATAATATTTTTGTGTTGCTTGAAAGTTAGATTTTCGCGATTTTTGCGATTAGCCTTTTAATAAATAATGTTTGTTTAGCTGGAATAAGGGTTCTCGTTTTTCTTTTAATTAATAGTTCATTCGGCGACAGATCCAGATCCTTGGTTGGAGTGTTTCTAAATTCTAACAAAGACAGCCTTAGTGGCAGTTTACATTCATTTGCTTTTCCTATCAATGATTTAGCAATTTTAATGGCTCTTTCAGCTGGACCGTTAGAGCGGGGGTAGTGCGGGCTACTGGTTTTTAAAACAAAGTCGTTATCTGCAAAAAATTTACGTAATTCAAATAAATTGAAGGGATTGTTATCAGATACTATTATATGGATAACTATTATATGGATAACTTGGGATCTGATGTGATAATAATGGTTCGCGGGGGTTGGCTTTACGGAATTTTTGACATACGCTACATCGTGATACTAATTCCTCAATATGGACGTTAATTCCAGGCCAATAGACAAGTTCTCTAGCACGCACTGTTTTTTCGATGCCCAGATGTGTTTGCTGTAGCAAATTCAAAATTGATGTCCTAAGCTCTAAAGGCAATATGATTTTCTCATTTAGAAACACAACACCATGTTCCAAAAAGAGGTCATCTTTGAATTTCCAAAAAAAAAAGTTGTATTTCATCGTCAAGTTTAGACTTGTTATTAGGCCAACCACTTAGTAAAACTTTTATTAGTTTTGATAGGACTAGTGTCTTTTACTGTTTCTGATCTAAATAGCGCTCTTTTTTCATCGCTTACATTTATTCAATGTACTATCTGATTTAAATCAGGAATTTCTGGCGAAAATTGCCTTTTATCATAAAAAAGTGACAAAACGTCAGCAATATATAAGAATTTTCCTGGGGTATAGTTCAAAACAAACTCATATCGCAATAACCTTCATCGCATCCTATGCAACCTTGCGGATGGAACATTCGAGATAGGCTTATTGAATTTACCTAGCGGCGGCTTATGATCTGTATAAATCTGAATTTGCAGTCCGTATATCCATTGGTGGTATTTGGTACAGGCAAAGCAGATAGCTAACGTTTCTTTCTCGATTTGTGAGTAATTTTGTTCGGTGTCTGTCAAACTTCGTGAAGTGAAGCTAATTGGCTTTCTTTCCTGTAAAATACAGCAACCTACACCATCTTTACTGCTATCAGTTTAAAGTGCAATTTCTTTGTTTAGATGAAACGTTTGAAGGACTGGCGTATACATTTTAAGATATTTAATTTTATTTAAACATTCGGTATGGTGCCGAAGTACCGGCTTTGAAATAGTAGCTAGCTCTGGTATGTAACTTCTTACATAGTTAATCATATTGCAAATCCTTCCTATTTGAAGGATTTCCTATTCCTTCTATACCTTCTCGAGAAATAATACGTCCTAAGAACTTAACTTCTGTCACCCCTAATTGAAATTTTTCCTTATTGAATTTTATATTAAGCTCCCTAGCCCCGGTTTATGTCTCTGCGTAATATCGTATCGCGTTCTTCTATCGTATCGGCGCATATCAAAAAGTCATCTACATATTATACATATACATTACTAGCTCGGAAATATTGGCAACATTTTTCTCATTGTACTTCTGAAAGACCTCACCAGCGATTTTTATTTCATATTGTAGGTAAACCTCAGAAACATAACACCCCAAAGGTGTATTAAAAGTTCATATTTTAGATGATTAACCACTTAATTTTATTTGCCAGTAACCGTTCTTTATGTCTAACCCTGAAAAATATTTTTGGTTTGGTAATTTGACTGAAATTTCATCAAAGGACGGAATTAGATAATTTTCGCTTTTTATCGCACAGCTTAATTCTTTAGGATCTAGGCAAAGACAGAACGATTTATTTTGTTTCTCAACAACTACTAAAATAGAAATCCAATCTGAACCTTCATTTACTTTTTGGATAATTTCTTGATTCTCTAAATCTTTATGTAATATTTTGAACGGCTTAATTAAACTCAACGGTATTCGTCGTGCAGGATGTGCTGCCGACTGCACATTTTCTTTTATTTTAATTTCAAAATTATTTGTAAAACAACTTAAGCCTTGAGGGCTTACGTCTTTACATTAAAAAAATTTTGTTTATCTTCTATTTTAATTTCATTAATTCGCCTGATCAAAATTAAATCTATACATGTATTTAGCCCGAGAATTGGTACTGTAATGCATTCAACTATGTAGATCTTTTGTATGCATATTTCATTTTTAACGCAACAAACTAAATTTGCAAAACCAAATACCTTTAAATTATTACCGCCATATACACGATTCTAATGACGTGTTACTCGCGTTCAAAGATACGTTCTTCAGTTTATCAAAATGAGATTTAGGCAAGACATTAACATCTGCACCTGTATCGATCTTAAAATTTATCTTTCTATCATTTATATGTATTTATTTATTTATTTATTTTATTTATCTATTTATTACCAGCACTAACAAATAGCATAGATTACAATACCAATAATTTTGTATTTAAAAAAGTGTTACAAATTATTATTTCGAATACGACTCTTAAAAAGATCCCTTGAAATGTTAAAATCGAAAAGTTTTGAATATTGGTTAAAATATTTTGACGTACGCGCGACCGGTTCATCAATTCCATAATTCGTACGATGAAAAGCAATACTCAGTCTTAACTGTCGTGGACGAAGAATTCTCTTAGGAACGTAAAATGAATATAAGTCAAGCAATACCGGGCAATTAATCTTAGCACAAATTACATCCCGAGCAAATACTGCATGAATCATCTCTCTTCTGAAGTTAAGACTACGAATGTTCAAAAGTGTACAACGACTGGCATAAGAAGGTAAACTAAATCCTGAAGTTGACCTTGGAAGTCTTTGGAGGGCAAATATTAAGAACTTTTTTTAATCCGCTCAATACGATCACTAAAGATTTTATAACCAGAACTCCAGATAACTACAGCGTATTCCAAAATAGGCCTAACAAAAGCAGTATATAATGTCTTGAGAGTATATGGGTCAGAAAATTGATGAGCATGTCTTTTTATGAAACCAAGCATCGAGCCGGCTCTAGCTACAATCATTTCTATATGTTTAGCAAAACTTAGGCTACCTGTAAACAAAACACCTAAATCAATAAACTGAGCAACTCTATCTATTTCCACGTTTTGTAAACTGTACGGAGCTACAATTAATATCTTAATTCGTGCAAATGACATAGTTTTACATTTGGAGATATTGAGAGCTAAACGATTTTCGGTAGTCCAATGACTAAACCCATTAAGGTCCTGTTGTACCAATAAAACGTCTGCGCCATTTCGGATAGTAGGGTAAATTTTAAGGTCATCTGCATATAACAGACATTTACAAAACTTAAAACATGTAACAATATCATTAACAAATGGAATAAATAATAATGGACCTAAATGACTGCCCTGAGGAACACCAGATGAGACTGTAAACTTCTCAGAATAATTTTGACCAATACGTAATATATAGTTGAGTGCGAGTTTACGACCATTTTCTGAAGAAAAATTTTCAGCAGATTCAATATATTTTAAATGGAAAACAAAAGAATTATGTACGGAAGGAGAAATTTGTTTACAAAATAGACTACGTCGATTGGTTGTCTGTTGAAAATTTTTCTTCAGAAAATGGTCGTAAACTCGCACTGAGACCTTTGCGACAAATAAGATGATAACCATTTAATAGGAATAAAATTAGAATTCACTTTAATCAATTTATCAATTAATAATTTGTGATTAATTTTGTCAAATGCCTTACTGAAATCTGTATAGATAGTGTCAACTTGGGCACCTTTTTCTAAACAGCATATCGCATCATTAACAAGGGGGGCGAGTAGCAGGGGCAGCAGAGGCGCAACGATTTCAACAACAACGTCAAGCAACACTACTTACAGTCTACTTACAGTTAGTACAAATTTGGGTGACCGCACGCGAACATGATGATGGAACGAAATCTCGCCCCCCCCCCCCCTCAGAACCGCCGATGGAAAAAATGGTGGAGAGAATAATAATAGTTGTTTACAGCTTTTCAGAAAAAAGAATTTGCGGCACCAGGAAAATTTGTGTTGTCATTGTGTGTCTTCTTACAGGTTGGTTGGAGCAGTAGATGAACTTTAATATTGTTATTGTCTTGTGCAAATAAATTACTAAAAAATATTACTAACAAATTTACTAACTATCAACTACTTACATCCCTCGATCTTGTTATATGTAAAAAGATGTACGACGGCGGCCTGGCCAGGGGCGGATATCACAACTTATTTAGACTTATGTGGTTATCGATGTGGCGCCTTTCTTTACGGGGTGAATATTGCTATGTTTGCCTTCAGGAAGAATGGTATCGTGTTGTGTGTGTAACATGGGTATAGTGGTGTGGTATTCGCATTTATAATACGGGAGACTTGCTAATGCTTGATCATACATCGCAATCAATCAATCAGCATATCGCATCATTAACAAATACCGCAAGATTGATACCATGAATTTGAATTAGTACACTATTGTTTGTTACACAATCTAAATATACTTTTTCTTGCTTTACTTTAATTTCACGGACGTTTTTTGAGTGGCAAACTACTGCAAAATGGTTAAATTTTCCGCAATTACCACATGGTTTTCCATATGCTGGACATCTATTTCTAGAATATAATTGATCACAATACTTACATTTAAAATTTTGAAACTTTTTACCGACATTGTTTTTATTTTGGTAAGAGTATTATTGAGTCGCCGATTACATTTATTTTGTGTTGATGACTTAACTTTAGATTGGACGACGTCTAATGTTGGTTTAGAGTATTGTTGAATTTCTTCAATTTGTTAGGTCCGCATTCAAGAACACGCGTTTGTACCGTTTTGTCTTCAATGCCAAGGACGATCCGATCTCTTGTCATGCGGTTTCCTTGTTCTGCAAAATTGCACGTTCTAATTAATTTCTTTAAATAGAGCAAGAAATTATCAAATGGTTCTCCGCTAGTCCGCTGCTCTGCTTATGATTATGAAACACCTAAGTTTCAAACACTTCATTAGTTTTTGGCTCACAAAATTTTTGAAATGCGGAGGCCATTTTGTGATAATTTTTTTTTTTCATCTTCCGTTAGATTAAAACTGTTAAATACTTCGACGTCTTCGTCTTCAATTTGATTTAGAAATATGGCAACTTTAACTTCGTCTGTCTTTTTCTGCAGCTCAGCAGCAGTGAAAAATATATCCTAGTTGGTTTTAAATTTCTTCCAGTTGTCCAATAAATTTCCACCCAGAAATAATTTATCTATTTTTTGAATGTAATCGGCAGACATTATTGAGCGATTCACAGATTTTACCGTTTCACTTTTTTCAATTTTCTTGGAAACTTATAAGGGCGGGATATGTTTTTTCGTCGCACTTCTTGTGATCATTTATACACAACCACTCACTATATACCTTTTTGTTTCGTTTCGTAATGGCTACGCCAGCTGCGCCATATTATGTACACCACGGGTTTATATATTTTATTTATAATGCTTTATTATTTCGGTCTTTATTCAACGACCACTTACTTACCATTGATTTGTTTTATTTTATAATCCAGTGATTACGGAAAGCCAATTCGTTATGCAACCACTGTATGACACACACCATTTAACTAGATTATATCAATAATACATTGAGTGAAATAATATTACATTTACATATAAATTAATAGTACTCTTAGAGGGCCGCTTAGTGGTCGGCCCTGATATAGTATAGATATAGTTTTGTTAAAAAACTTGTATCTTTTATGAATTCCAGAATTTTGTAAATTTTTCAAGAACATTAACGCAAAAAATGCTCTGTTTGTTCTTCGGCCTTTACTTTAGCTTAAAATGAAAGAAATGTTTCTTCTTCAGGTAGCTTTAAATAAATCGGCGCAATAAAAGTATTTTTTTGATTAAATTTTATTAATTTAAGAAATCGAAAAATTCTCGAGAATTTCCGACAAACCTACTCGAGAAAAAATTTGAAAACTCTCAATTTCTCGAGAAATGAAATTTGTCGGCAAACAACTTTCTCGATTTTTCGAGAAATAAAATTTCTCGGGAAATCGCAATCTCTAATTTTAACATGAGTTTTTCAACTAAAATTTTTTTTTTTTTTTGGTTTTGTTTTTTTACTTTTCCGAATGGCCCCCCGAATGCTATGATAATACCGTGGTAAATAATAATTTGTGACATTTACTTGAGAAACTCTCCTCTTCGCAAACATTTTTGTGTTTTTATTGCCCGAATAATAATTTTTGCGTGATAATTTCCCCACCTGTTTTTTTAAATAAAATCAAATGGATAGAAATAATACAGGCTTTTTTTTCAAAGTAGTCATAATTCTAGGCGGCTCATTTCAATTTTCCTACAAAATTCCAAGGAAAACAAAAATTATTATAAATTATTAATTATTATATAACACTGTAATCAAACAATAGTCAGACTTTTTGAATAAAACACAAACGGCTTATTATTCTTGCAAATAAATTTCATCCCCTTCAAAGTAAACACCTTTGGATATAGAATACATTTATGCCAACCTTTTTCCAGCCTTCGAAACAGTTGTTAAAGTCGATTTCCGAAATGGTCTTCGAAACCTGCTTCGACTCTGCTTGTATCTGTTCAATCGCGGTTTTTGGGTTTCGAAAATAGCGAGAGGTCAGACGGAGTAAAATCAGGCGAAAATGTCGGTTGCGGAACGATATGGGTCGAATTTTTGGTCAAATAGACATATAGAACCTATGCAGTGTAAACCGGCGAATTATCGTGATACAAAAACCAAGAGTTGTCTGCCCAAAAATCTGACTCAAACACACGTCAATCAACGATTTATGAGCACCAAATCCTTGACGTGGTGTTCATATTGTAGACGTTGTAGGAAGCCTTTCCAACATTTCCAAAGTTAGGAAAGCCGGAATTCTAGTTTAAAGTAAAATTTGATGCAACTTTTTTGCAAAATTTTTTAAAAAATCGAAAATGCATTTTTTTAGATGAAAGTTAACAAGCGTATCTCATTAACTACTAAAGATATTAACACAAAATTTTCAGATGTTTGTTAGGGTGCTACCAACCTAAGAAAAAATTACTCGTTTCGATAACCCCGCGCAAATTAAATGGAAAAGTTTTACTACTTTTTGATAATAGCAGTATTAATACTATTGCTAAATTTTGGTGGTTCGACGTCTATTGGAGGGGGAGGGGGGGACCAAAGTTGAGTAGATAAATCTACGAGCTCCGTAACCTTCCAGTAGGGTGCGCATCACATAAGCTGTTCTGGTCATGTGTTAGACAGCTGCGTGATGGGTACAATTGTGTAAAAGGTAACCTGTTCACAATTCGCAAGTGTACGTGCTGCCTCCTCTTGGCACCCATTGGTAACTAAGGCCATTTGGCACATTTTTGGCCGTTTGGCACAGGTTGTACGGCGCTAAAGGAGAAAACCTTGACAAAAAACTCTAATCTAAGGTGGTACAGCATATGACGATGGATGAATGGCTGATAGGTTGATTAGTCCAAAATATGCGCACTCTGGATACAAAGCACCCTCCAGTTTTATTTAGCCTTCCTGTAGTAAAGCTGGGTGACCTACAGGCGATTTGCAATTCTCAGCAACTCGTAAGAGTAAAATCAAACGGAAGACGGGGCAGGGGTATGAATATACGGGAGCGGGACAGCCCTCTCGAAGTCCTTGGGCTCCAATGCTACCATCTTTCTAGCGGAACTACATGCTGTAGTAAACATCTAGGAGGGAGATTAATAAACCCAGATAGTATGTATCACGTACCGGCTGGCAGTATTATCAAGTTCATTAAGAACTTTAATATTGACTGGACGGATAATTAAGCAGGGTCCAGCACAATAGATCTTTCAGGTCGCAGTGAGAGGTGGCTGATCGCCCACATGGCCCTCCAATAATAATAATAATAATAATTGCTAAATTTAAGCGACCACTTTATACTCCGCGATCCTGCAATCCGATTATTGGTCAAATAAAATCGTAAATTGATAAGGGAATGAAGAAACACTTAATGATTTCTGGGATACGTTTCACGAAATTACAGATTTATTACCACGCAAAACGCATGATTGGCAAACGCTTCACGTGGTACGTTTCACGAAATTACACGAGTTATTACCACGCAAAACGCATGGTTGGCAACCTGAGTTAGAACTTATGCTTTGTTTTTATTGTGGCTTGCCAGTGGGATAGGCCATAGAATGGTGGGATTTCCAATTTCTGAATACCCTCTCGCTCTGACTCGTTCTTGTTAGTTGCTATTGCTAATCACATTCACTACTAAAATATTTCACACGGATTTATCAAAATGTATCATCGTGAAGGATTGTAATAATTTGGAGTATGTCTTATACTAATAATTATTACGTCTGAATTTTTAAAACGGTATTCGGACACGGCCTGAGAAGTAAAAACACTATGAGCAAGCTACTTCCGACCTTGTGATGTTGTGATGACATAAATAAAATCAAGTAAGCCAAAACAATTAATACTAAAAATTAAAATTCAACGTTTAATGTGATTAACATTTGAGAAGTGTAACATTTGATGTGAGTTGCAAATCATTATTTTTTCATATTAAAATTGCTTACTCGCGACCGGAAGGAGAATATATCTGTAAATCACAATTTAATATACAAGGCAATTAGGAAATTACTGAAAACCAATGTTTGTTAATTTTACAGCAAATTAACAGAAATTGCAGCGCTAATTTTTCCTATCATAAATTCTAATACATCGGATAGTAGGCAAATATAAATTGCAATCATTTTTTATTTTTTTTTTTGCCCACTATGTTCGGTATATTAACAATACACTTTACGTTTTGTAACAATTACGTGAATATGACAGGTTAAAAACTAGTAAACTATGTAACTTATTTTTATTTAATATCATTGCGAAATCATCATAAGTCACGACAAAGGGCTAATCAGCTTTTCATCGCTTGTTTGTAACAAAAATCAAATTTCAAAGATGCCAATCTGTCTGCACCTCTTCTTGCCTTATTGAAAATTACATTCTCCATATTTTGTAAAGTATGTACAAGTATACATACTCAATTTGAATTCAAGAGACTTATTTTTATTTCTTGTTATTCCAGCAAAATAAAGTAAAAATCACAATCAAATTATTAAAATAATTCAGTCATTTGAGAATTATATTTTTTCATAATTTTTTTCTCCCATTTAGATAACTGACAGTGATAACTGTTGTTTGCTTCATATATTTTTTTTCATCGATTTTGAATAAAACGTAGAATTTAATTAGTTGATGAATAATTCATTTGAAATTATTTTTTCGTTTCGATATTCTTTCCTTCCGATAAAATGAAATGCTTCAATTTCTCGTTCGATTTTTAAATTTATCTTGGCTTTAGTATTACAATTATGGATCTAAAAAACAAAAGCTTTAGTATTTTTCCAATCCTGATTTCTTTTTTGAAGAAATTTAATCAAAAAATTAAGACCTTTTTTGTAAATATTATATAAAGAACATAATACGCCTTCTGGTTAGGTCCCTATACGTACATATATTATGTGCTTTAATTGAAATGGAAAAATCATCATTTTTAGATCCTTTCAGCGCTTTACAACCAATTTAAATAGCGGGACGAAAATAAATTTGGTTCTTAATATAATTAAGAATAAGTTAAAGCTGTCGACGTTAACAATACTTAAAAATTACATTTCAATAATGTGAAAAATATGCTTAAAGGCATTGACATAACAAGATTTTTTAAACCGCTCAAGCGAAACTGTTATTAAAGCTGAGGCGTTCTGATCAGGAAAATTTTACTTTGGAGGAAAAGTAAAACCAAAATTGATTCATATATTTTACCGAAAAAAAAAAAAAAATATTCCAAGTCAAAAAATCAAAGTGTTGAAAGTTCTGAATTATTCTTATCTCATTCTCTTTAAGAAAAATTTTCTAACTTTTACTAACCCTAATTTACAATCAGTTGTAGATATCAGATACTTATGTTTACAATATTTCCTTTATTCTTATGCTCTTTACTATTTTGTTGTTGTATTCTATTTATTTATAAACGAATATATCGTACGTTTTCCCACTTTCATATGTTTTGTTTTGTGCTTTTCACTCGAAAGCAAATTCACTATGAAAAAAATTATCAAAACGAATATAGCCAAACGGAAAATCAGTTTCATTTTTGCTTCTGTATGCTCATCAAAGATGTGAAAGAAGAAATGTTTTATATATTTTTTTACTAAATTTTTTTTTTTTTTTTATAGTAAAGAAAAGTTGTGTTGGTTCCTTATGACATAAGGAAAATGGGAAAATTTATATTCAAAAGAAAAACAGGGAAAATGTAAAATAGTAAAAAAGAAACATATTTATGAGAATGGCCTTAAAAGCTTTATATGTATAATTTTATTTTTATTCCGAAAATTGATCTTTTTGTTAGGGGCCAAGGCAAAAAAAAATATTATCATTGGGGGGACTTCTTGCTAAAGTGGTAAATAGTTTTGCCGGCTATAGTAAGATACGAATACATGTACAAACGTACATAACTAAATCCATATTTCCAGTAATATTAAGAAAGTGAATGCATTGGCGATTTTAGGCATTTCAATTAGTACCAAGTAGTATGATAGAGGCGAAAATCTTAGTAACTTTGCAGGTTATATAATTTTAAAGGTGTTGTGTAGCCTTTCAAATAAAGTAAATTCTTATGAAATAAATTAATTGAGTTGGTTCAGTCACCGAAAATCTGTAATTGAGACACAATTCGCTCCATCGCTTTTACTGTTATTTATCTTCGAGGCAGAACATTATTTAATGGGGCTACCGCTACCAAAATCGTGGATTGCAAAAGCATTTTCTTTGCTAAGACTGAAGCATGTGAAGTTATCCCAGTTTTTCATCCCAGAAAAAATTAAAATGTTCATCAGATAACACTATCCCATCCCATCCCAGTTTTTGTCTATACGTTTATGAAATCAAAGGAAAAAAATAGTATGAAATTTAATTTTTTTTCATCCCATCCCTGTTTTTTCTCATATACTAAGAAATTTAATTATATTATATTTTTGTTTACAATGATTCTTTATATTCTACCTAGGCAACCGTAAGAAATAACACTAATAGGTATCTCAGCACCAGCCGTTCATTGTAATTTGCACAATCGGCCAGCTTCCAAATGGTTTCATATAAATTCATTATAATTTTAAATATTTTATAGTCTATCTCCTGAGATCTTAGAGGGCCGGAAATGATTCTTTATGTTTTGAGTTGGCAATGGTATGGGTCAACTCTGATAAACATAAGAGCACCAGCCGTTTATTGTAATTTGTACAATCGGTCAGCTTCCAAATGGTTTCATATAAATTCATTATAATTTTAAATATTTTACAGTCTATCTCCTGAGATCTTAGAGGGCCGGAAATGATTCTTTATGTTTTGAGTTGGCAATGATATGAGTCAACTCTGATAAACATAAGAGCACCAGCCGTTCTTTGTAATTTGCACAATCGGCCAGCTTCCAAATGGTTCCATATAAATTCATTATAATTTTAAATATTTTATAGTCTATCTCCGGGCCGGAAATGATTCTTTATGTTTTGAGTTGGCAATGATATGGGTCAACTCTGATAAACATAAGAGGACCAGCCGTTCATTGTAATTTGCACAATCGGCCAGCTTCCAAATGGTTTCATATAAGTTCATTATAATTTTAAATATTTTATAGTCTATCTCCTGAGATCTTAGAGGGCCGGAAATGATTATTTATGTTTGAGTTGGAAATGAAATGAGTCAACTCTGATAAACATAAGAGCACCAGCCGTTCATTGTAATTTGCACAATCGGCCAGCTTCCAAATGGTTCCATATAAATTCATTATAATTTTAAATATTTTACAGTCTATCTCCTGAGATCTTAGAGGGCCGGAAATGATTCTTTATGTTTTGAGTTGGCAATGATATGAGTCAACTCTGATAAACATAAGAGCACCAGCCGTTGATTGTAATTTGCACAATCGGCCAGCTTCCAAATGGTTCCATATAAATTCATTATAATTTTAAATATTTTGCAGTCTATCTCCGGGCCGGAAATTATTCTTTATGTTTTGAGTTGGCAATGATATGGGTCAACTTTGATAAACATAATAGCACCAACCGTTCATTTTAATTTGCACAATCGGCCAGATTCCAAATGGTTCCATATAAATTCATTATAATTTTAAATATTTTAACAAATTACAATGAACGGCTGGTACTTTTATGTTTATCAGAGTTGACCCATATCATTGCTAACTCTAAACATAAAGAATTATTTCCGGCCCTCTAAGATCTCAAGAGATAGACTATAAAATATTTAAAATTATAATGAATTTATTTGGAACCATTTGGAAGTTGGCCGATTGTGCAAATTACAATAAACGCCTGGTGATGGGATACCTCTTAGTGTTTCTTACTGTTGTCTAGTTAGAATATAAAGTATCATTATAAACAAAAATATAATCTAATTAAATTTCTTAGTATATGAGAAAAAACAGGGATGGGATGAAAAAAAATTAAATTTCATACTATTTTTTTCCTTTGATTTCATATACGTATAGACAAAAACTGGGATGGGATGGGATAGTGTTACCTGATGAACATTTTAATTTTTTCGGGGATAAAAAACTTGTATAACTTCACATGCTTCTAAGACTGTGTGGATTTTTATGAAAACCTAGTTACAGAAATAAAACATTTATTGCGCCGGAATTTTGATGTTAAAACTAATTTCTGATTTTAAATTCACAACACTAGAATGATGACTACAAAGCTTTATCGCGTGTATTTACAAAATTTCTTAAAATTGTTTTATTGGGTTATCGGTAAGAAAATTTGTGCTTGCTGACACGGATGCGTTATAGCCGTCTATATATTGAGCCCGCTTTGAGTGAAACAAACGTGCAATGTTGTGATTATCAATTGAATTAAATTAAATGAATAATTAATTAATTGTTTAAAAAAATTATGGGGTTGATTTGAGTTTTAGTTGTTTGATTTAATTGGAATTAAATTTAATATGCTTTTTTTTATATATAAAATGGTGTCAATAAAAGGTGTAGTGCTAAGAATAAATAATAAATACAATTGTGATTATGTTTAACAAAGTGGAAATAAATATCGGTCAAAATGTGCTGCAAAATGTGATGTGCATGTGGCTATGAAGAACGGTACATTTTTTTTCGAATTTGGAAGTTTTACATCTGCCGTAGTTACGCTGTATTATATCTTTACATTGTATTCCTACCGTTATTTTTTAAATTAGGATCTTTCGTGAAAAGATTAGAAAATTTTTGAGGGTTTTTGGTTAATTTACAGAAAATGTATGTTTAAACTACACGCAGAAAAAAAATATGATTACTACATGATCATTGCAACTAAACTATTTTCCTCTTAATAATAGTATAATTGCGGGGAAATTGTATAATAATCATAATACTATCATATTCTCTAAATGATTGTAACGAAAATATTTAAAACTGCAGGAACTATATTATTATTGAAAATCACTTGTTACTGTGATTCCTGCAACTATCAGCGGTGCCAAAATTATTATGATTGTGTAAATAATAGTTTTAATTGTTTTTTCTGGTTGAAGCAATTGTTTACTTTTTTGTTATGGTTGCGGTGAAAATAAGGTTATTACCGATAGCGGTATTTTGATGAGAAACATTTTAACAATTTAGTTTTGATTTATTTTTTTTCCTAGTCTTTCCTGTATTCTATTACGATTTAAATAAAGAAACATTTTTTTGGCTTTATTTAACCTGCACTTTGTCGATAAAAAAAGTCCCTAATCTTGATAGCAAATACCCCGGTATATAGAAATGAAAATCATTTATGTATATTTTGAATGAAAACGTTATAGGTGCGAACTAATTTTCGATGATTAGTGTTTCTTTTTCATTTTTTTACTAAAAAAGTTACAGAAATATTGAAAAGTGAAAATTCAGATCTATAACCGGGTACAGTCAAAGTGAAGGTTAAATCATGCGGCGCTTTATTTGCAATGCAATTGTTGTTGTAATTTTGCCAACAAAATACACTTAATAATTTTAAATTCAAGTTCAAATTTATGTTACCAAAAAACACATGCTTTGCTGTAAAACAATAAGGTTTAGTATTTATTTCATCTTTCAAAAACGCCAACGAAATGGAACGCCTCATATCAAAATTACGATCCACAAACAAAAATTAGGTAAATTTTTTATGCGGTTTTCAATGTAAAGTTTGATTATCCGGATTACTCGGTCTCGAGAAAAGCGGCCAATATGTATTTCTTTCGTTATTACTTTATTACCATACGCACATGATAGTTCTAGAATGAATTTCAATAATCGTTTTATTATTGTACTAATCATGTTATGATTGTCTTAACTATATGATATAATTTCGAGAACTATGTTAATGATTGTACCAATCATATTAATTGTTGTACCAATCATGTTTATGATTTTGGAATTTAGCTTCAATCATATAATGATTGTAGCAATTGTGTCATAATCACTGCAATTATAATATGAAATGGATGATTGTATCAATCATATTATTGGTTGTGCAAATCTTGTTTATGATTGCAGCAATTGAGTTATAATTGCAGTAATTATAATATATTAACATCGGTCTCATCATTTCATATATAACCTTATTACTTGTATGATTTTTTTCAGTGTGTTTTCAAACATAGGAGTGCCAACACAACATTTATTTACACGTGGTGTACCGTTATTTTTTGTTTTAATTTTTAAATATGTGTTATATCGAGTTTAATTAAAGAAGTTTTATATCGTTATTGTGAGCCCTTGAAAATCGCGATCGTGTTAAAATTGCAAAGGCCATTATATTGTGCGTCCTTAAGGAAGACAAAACAAAAATGTAAGTATATGTTTTTTAAGCTAAACAAATACTAGTCGTGTTAATTGAACATTTTGCTATAATCAAAATTGATTTGGCCTTCGTAAATTTCTGGGAACGTGCCATTTAGATTTACATCTAGAAATAAATATATTTTGTATTACTATCAAAACACGCAAGAATTCTCTCTTTAGAAAGTCTGTTTGTTTTGTTAGCTTGCAAATAAACATTTAAAAGTAAACTAATACGATCAGCAGTTTATATATTTTTACAGCAACATACAAATGATTGGGCTTTCTACAGAGAGAATTTTCGAAGGTTTTGATTATTATACATAATTGAAGTCACGGTCATGTGAATGTGCTAAATATCTTCTTTGGTACATTTCTTTTGTTTAAAATATTACTTTTAACCTTATTACAGTATAACTAAAGAAGATTTTTTGCAACTTGCGAATTCCATTGTCGAGATTTTTGAAGGTGAGGTAAAGGAGACCTATTACGTCCCATTTACAAAAGGGCATCTGGCTAGGGGCAAATTGTTTGACGCCTATAATAATTACAGAGCACGTCTTAGCGCTGCCGGGATTATACGTAGGCGCATGAAATCAAATCCTGAAAAAGATCCAAGTAAGTACAATAAATATTTTAAAAATTATTATAAGTTTATAAATAATTTTGTTCAAAAACTGCTTAGAAGAAACTCAACAGGTTATACCACAATCAGATACCAATGTTGAAGAAAATAGCATTGCTTCTGACATTGAAAATATAACCACCGGTATCACCGAGTGGACATCAATCAAGGATTCATGGAAAAACACCCATATCATTAGAAAAAAGGAACTAGAAAATAAAAAATTTTCTACAATTGAATATTTCCAGAAATATTCCGTTATTTCAAACGAAAAACGGAACGAGCTAGTAAGTTAAAAATTATTTTTCGTAACAGAGCTTTTCGATTTTATTAAAGAGCTTTACCAAAATCTTACATTTAATTTTTTCAGTTTGAAATCGATTTTCTTTTAATTTACCCCCAATCACACTCTATTTATGAATGGAGAAAATATTACCCTAAAATTTTAAATAAAGCCAGAAAATTAAGAGACCGCCCTGTTAAAGAAATATTGGACAAAATTGAGGCTGCCGACGAAGAAGGTATTAACTACGTGATTTTTTGTCAAATTTCGAACCAATATTTTTTATTTTTGCTTTTATTTCATACTCCAAACTTGCACTAGCATTCATGCTAATCCCATATTTGTTACCAAACCGTCGAAAACTCAGTAAAGTTGAAATCCAGGAAACTTTTATACAATATTGCCAGATAATATAAAAAATAATTGTTTGCTTATGTAAAGCTAATCCCAACTCTAATTTTTTAGAATATTATCGTAGCAGATGACGAGGCCAGGGAGGAGCTGAAACGCCAGAAAAGTGAATATCAACCAAAAGTCTTTTTCATTGGCGATTTCAGTAAAACTATTTGCTTCGCATACGTCGATATTTGTGACCAACCACCATTTGATTTTATTAAATTAATAAAATATTGTAAAATTTATTTATTTATAAATTTAATTTTCGATGAAATAAAAGATTTTATTTTAAAACTTTTTTTCAAAAACCATTTAAATGCGAATTATTTTAAAACTACGATTTTGCTTATACGCTATTTAATTACTACAGGGACGACTATGGTATAGTAGAAACAAAAGGTTTAACACAATATGAATGTATATGGTTTATATATAATTAAATATAATATTCAATGAAGATTTGGGTATGTTTTATTTTAAAATTTTCAGATTGAGAATACATTTATGTTTCTTTGCAAGTATTTGCTTACAACTTACGATTGTTTTGAAATTATATTACTGATAACAGCCAACATAAAATGGTATCTGCAATAATATTTGCTCAGTAAACCATAATTCTGACAAATATATAATTTTCTACTCAACTATTAATATGATTGCAACTATCATGCTGTGATCTCCGCAACATAAAATATCCTAAATAATATTATGGTGATCATCATTTAACTGTTCCTCCAATAATATTCCTGATAATAATGAACATAAAATGGTATCTGCAATAATATTTGCTCAGTAAACCATAATTCTGACAAATATATAATTTTCTCCTCAACTATTAATATGATTGCAACTATCATCCGATTATCTCCGCAATATAAAATACTCTTAATAACATTATGGTGATCATCATTTAATGTTCTTTCCAATTAAAATGTTGCACTGTAACAATTATAATATGTTAATTTACATAATTGCAACAATCAAAAATCCAATCATAACATGATACCTTTGAGAGATAATTGTAGTAACCATATTTTTTTTCTGCGTGTATGTATCTGCGGTCTAGCGGGGCATGTGGGCTTTCAAGGGAGAGTCCTCGCCGGTTTTGTAATGAACCAAATGCACGTATTGAAAATAGTATACGAGTTTTGTAACTACTTTATATTCAAAATGTTTACTTGTTTTAATAGGTAATTAATTATTCGTAAATATTGTACATAATAAGGGTGATTATAAAGCATATAAAGTTAATACGCCAGTCCCTCGATTTACGAAATCAACTTTTTCGAAATTTCGCTAAAGCGTAATGTAAAAATAAAGCAACATCTTTTTTTACGAAAAGGAATTCAATTTTTATTGTTATGAATAAATATAAGTAATATTTTTATTAACAAATTATTGAGGTTTTAATTATACATAAATGTATTCATGAATTTATAGCTTTTCGGCCAATGTTAACCAATTAATTCGCTAACCGAAAGATTGGTGTGCAGAAATAAATTCGAAAATTGAAGTACATGTATAAAACAAAACGAAAGTGGTAAAATAAAATAAAAAGTTTCAACGTATTGGGATTAAGTACAATACATAATAAATAAAATACATACATTAAAGAGGGAAAAACAAGGGAAATGAAAATGGGATATAGTTTAATTCATGATATCAATAAATCACTGATTTCGAAATTTTTGATGCCTTGTTAGTAATTCAGTAGTGTGCATGTTGTGAGGTTTTATGGGGTTGTATCATAAGATTAAGATTTGCAGTTTACAGTGGGTAGGTTTCGTTCCAGGGACGCGGAGGTAAGGATGGGATGGTTTGACGACTAGTGTTGGTAATGTTTTTGGGAGACGTACTTAGGTTGGATTAGATAAGGGAATAAAACAGCAGGTGATTTTGGAGTAGTGGCTAGTGTCAAGTTCAATCTGTTCAGAGTTTTAGTTGTAATCCATAAGTGCATACATAATACTGTGACGATTATGGCTCTCATACAACAAGCTCAGCTTATGAACAGCGATAGTTCAGACGGTTGGCGCATAGTATGAATATAAAGATGGATGGTTCGATGCTCGTCGTAGCCCATGTTTTTATTACAATTATTTATTGTGGATATCGAAATATGTATATATACAAGCACACAAATGCATAATGATCTAGTAAAAACAAGAGGTGTGGTTTAATGATTGATGAATAAAATGAACAACAACCCAAATACATACAAACAGCCCGTCAAACAGTAATGGATGATGATGATTATGACAAGTCATAACGGTATATCCAGATGATTATGTGTCATAAACAGAATAACCAAAGAATGAAGATGATTTATAACACGCAATAAAGGAAATTTCGGCAGCAGTATTAAACAGGCGTATAAACACGACCGACGGCAAGTAGATCACAGTTATTGGTTTCTTTTAAATCGTGTAACAAGTGAAACCCATCTGTTGTCATAGTCCCAGAAACCCAGTTCGTAACATCAGTTCGTTACTTATCCAGTTCGTCCAGTTCTTACTGGTTCGTAATCAGGGGTGCTATTCTTGAACTATTACGAAAATTTTCATATTGCGAGTTAGTGTTAAAGTATTACCCTAAAATGGTATTCTTGAAATCGGATTACGAAAATTTTCGCAACGGAACGTTACCAACATTTTCGTAATGGTTTTATCGTTTTTTATTGCATTTCGCAATGAAATAATTTGGATTTTTGTTTTATTTACATACATATATTCATAAGGATATTCATAAAACTGAATATTTTCTGTTGATGTTTTTTATTAATAAAAACCACCGAAAAAAGCGTACCTTTTTTTTATGCTTAAAAATGTGTATTATTTATTTCGAGATAACAATGTACATAGCACTAGCTACTCGTATATGCATTCTGTTTTTTTTTTACTCTTTTACTACCTAACTAGAACAAAAGGATATTTTCTTTTAAATTTTTCTATTTACTAGTGCTATCCCTAAAACTTGGGATATTTTCTTAATGCATACGTCTACTTCCTAATTTTAATAAATATATATCTCGAGAATCGCTTATCCGATTTAGAATTTTTTTTTCACCAATCTGTTTTTATGGTACGACGGTATATACGATGGTAGAATTTCACGCTGATGTAATGTTATGTCAGGTATGATGGCATCATGGTTTGTTGGTATGGTAGTACGATGATATGATCCTATGCAATGCTGCCGTGCTAAGCATATTTTCCATAACTACATTTTTGGCCATTACAAACATTATCATTAAAATTAAAAAAAATAATTAAAACTAAATTGAGAAACACGTGAGAAGAAAAATTCTTTTACACTGATATCAAAACTTTAACATTAATTTTCTCAAAATGCATCCACTCAAGACACCCATCGTTCAAGCCGACTATTCCTACACGACCAAATAAATCACCTGACGTTTCTCATAGACACTGGCGCGGACCTTTCGGTCATCCCAGTAAAAACATTCGCAAAAACAATGCTCTTCAATCAAAAATCTACTGATCTAGTCTTATCGGCTGCCAATGGCACAACAATAAACACTTATGGCACAAAATTGCTTCAAGTGAACATCGGACTCAAACGAACCTTCACGCATGCTTTCATCTTAGCTGCTGTGAATCGTCCGATCATTGGCGCCGATTTCCTATTCAAATTCGGACTACTTGTTGACCTCAAGAATAAACGGCTGGTTGATTCAGCGACAAAGCTGTCAATCAATGCCACAATGGTCCGAGTCGACACACCGACCCCGATTCATTATTCGATCAACAATGGTTACGGCACTCTGCTCAAACAATTCCCTTCACTCACAGCAGAGCCGAACTACAACTTACCAGTTCGACACAACGTGGTCCACCACATTGTCACGGCAGGCCATCTGCCCGTGTCAAGACCACGTAGACTAGATCAGGTCCGCCACAAAGCCGCACATACGGAATTTCAGCACATGGTGGAATTAGGGATTTGCCGGCCATCTGCATCTCCCGTCTCGTGTCCACTACATATGGTAAAAAAGAAAGATCACGATTGGCGACCATGTGGGGATTATCGTCGACTAAAAACGGTCACAACACCTGATCGTTATCCGATACCCCACATTAAAAATTTCTCCATGCACTTGCATGGATGCAACATTTTTTCTAAAATCGATCTTGTCAGGGCTTACCATTTGATTCCCGTCGCACCTGAAGACGTTCACAAAACGGCGATTACAACACCGTTTGGCCTATTCGAATTCACCCGAATGCCATTCGGTCTACGCAATGCCGCCCAAACGTTTCAGCGTTTCATGAACGAAGTCGTTCGTGATTTAGACTTCGTGTTCGTCTACATTGACGATATTCTTGTGGCTTCACATTCTGAGGAACAACACAAACTACACTTGGAACAACTCTTCCACAAGTTAACACAGTTTGATGTTCATATCAATAGCTCAAAATGCGTCTTTGGCGCATCCACTCTGGATTTCCTCAGCCACAAGATCACTCCTAATGGTATTCTGCCGTCTGAAGAACGAATTAACGCCATTAGGGAATTCCCAGCTCCAACATCAATCAAAAGTATTCAGCGATTCGTCGGTATGGTAAACTACTACCACCGATTCATACCAAAACTCGCTGAAACACTCGCACCAATTCACAGCCACTTGGCAGCTTTACTCAAAAAGCCCAAGACAGCCAAGAACTTCTCTTGGCCCGACGAGTGTCAACAAGCATTCACGTCACTAAAAGCTGAATTGGCCCAGATAACACTTCTGGTGCACCCACTGAGCGACTCAAAGCTCAGCATAACCACTGACGCATCGAATACTGCTGTCGGTGCTGTACTGCAACAGTACAATAACGAGTGTTGGGAACCACTGGGATTCTTTTCAAAAAAACTCTCGGATGCCGAAACGAAATATTCCGCATTCGACCGGGAATTACTCGCAATATATCTGGCAGTCAAACACTTCAGATATTTTGTTGAGGGTCGGGACTTCACAATATATACCGACCACAAGCCTCTGACACGGGCAATTCAGTCTAAAACTGAACGTAATCCAAGGCAATCACGCCACTTGGATTACATTAGCCAATTTACAACGGACATCCAACATGTCCACGGACATGACAACGTTGTCGCGGACACACTATCCCGCACAACCGACAACGAAACGGCCACAGTCGAGACTCACATCGACTTGCACAAAATTGCAACAACCCAAAAAGCAGACCTAGAACTTCAGAATTTATTTTCTGGTTCCGAATGTCACACTAGTTCATCAATGAAACTAGAGCTTTTTAAACTACCTGGCCTCGAAATCATCTGCGAAACATCTACTGGAAACAATCGCCCATACATCGCAGATTCACTACGTCGGACCATTTTCGACACATTGCATAACATTTCGCATCCTGGGGTCCGTGCAACTCGTAAATTGGTTACTGCTCGCTACTTTTGGCCTAGCATAAACAAAGACGTAGGCAATTGGGCTCAGTTTTGTTTATCCTGCCAACGTGCCAAAGTTCAACGTCACACTAAATCACCTCATGGACAATTCGAGATTCCGCCTGGCCGATTTGAACACATCCACTTAGATATCGTAGGTCCACTTCCTCCATCTAATGGATATTCATACTTACTTACCTGTGTCGATCGCTTCACTCGCTGGCCCGAAGCATACTGCCTGACCAATATGTCAGCTGCAACCATTGCCACTACTTTTGTCAACGATTACGTATCACGATTCGGTGTTCCCCTTCACATCACAACTGATCAAGGAACACAATTCGAGTCCAAACTTTTCTCAGAGTTAACGAAACTCCTCGGATCACATCGCATACGTACAACGGCTTACCATCCGCAAGCCAATGGCATGGTCGAACGCTTCCATCGGCAACTCAAAGCCGCACTAATGGCCAGAGGCAACACAATTCACTGGAGTTCGGAAATACCAATCATCCTACTTGGTATTCGAGCAACGGTTAAAGAAGATCTGAAGTGCTCACCAGCTGAAATGGTTTATGGCCAAACGATCAAGCTACCCGGTGAGTTCTTCATCGATAATCCTCTTAGACCACTCCCAACCGCCGACACAGTCATCGACCAACTACGACAAACCATGCAGAACCTTGTACCCAAACCAACTCATCAATCCAAACAAGATGACATTTTTGTTCCGAAATCGCTCGACAACTGCGATTTTGTTTTCATTAGAACAGACAAGGTTCGCACGGGATTATCTCCTCCCTACGAAGGTCCATTTAAAGTTATACGTCGACTGCGAAAACACTTCATCGTGTCAATTAATGGAAGGAATTCCAACATTTCAATTGACCGACTCAAACCAGCATATGGAATCCTATGTTCAGCTGAGCATACCTCAAGCCCACGAACACACAAAACCGTCCGTATTGCTGCGACTCATTCAATCATTCGATAGAAAAGGGGATAATCACTTGCGGGGGAGTCCTGTAGCGACTCACTCATTCAGATACATTCATTCATACATTTCCAACGTCAGATTCACTTATCAATTAAACACATTCACTCATTCAGTAATTTCTGTACATTCGCTCATCGCTACCACCAATTCGCATGCACAATTTTAATCAACAAAAAAAAGAACGCAACTTGAAAATGCAGGCATACCAACACAGACAGATAAAACAAAAAAAATGAAAAAGTACATGAACCCAGCTGCTTTCGCGCTTTTTGTTTTTTTGACAACAGAAAAAGGAAATTCTTACTTATCGCTCTCTCTTGCTAAAAAACGGTCCAAAAATTACGTGGTGAAAAATAAAATAAAAAGCAAATTAAAAATCAGCTTATAAACTAAAATAAATCAAATCTTAAAAACTATTATATAAACTAAATTGAAACTATTGTGATAGTACAAAATAAATAACCGTGAATTGTAAAATAATTGATAAACAGAATTTGTGAGTTTTATTAACCAGAATTGTGCGCCGACGAACATTCTTATATATATATATATATATATATATAGATATATATAACGACACGTTATAGAGCTAAAATATCTAGGTATAATAGAATCGACAGTGAACATCATTAACCACGACCACGTAGAAACAAATAAGAGATTCAAAGCCCTTAAGCAAATAATGACAGACCTCATATTTCACGAAGAATTCACTGACATTGCTCTTCGCACAATGTTGGAAATGACGAAATTTTACACATTCCAATCAGCAGTAATCGATACCATAACGGAAGTACACCAAGGCAAACTGAGCCCGCTCATCTTGACATCACACCAACTTCAGGAGCAAACCAGACAGATAGTCGATAATCTGAAGCCAAGCTAAGACATCCATTTTGTAATAGAGATATAGCTCATATATGTATATAAAATCATCACCGTCAAAATATAAAAATTTAAGAAACCATAATCTTCGAGGTTAAAATTCCGTTGGTACAGAGAACCCGATACACTTTATATAACATAATACCGATGCCCACGCTATATTAAGGGAAGTATGTGTATATTCAGCCGTTCTCAAGTTATTTGATGGTAACAAACCATCAGGATGAATACATGGCACTCTCTGCTCATGAATTCAACGCTTGCACTCATCTAACCAGCAAATATCCCTGCAACATACGTCAGCCGCTGTATGACTACAGCTCTAATAAAAGCAGATGTGAAAAGCAGTTACTCAAGCAGGATGGCGAAATACCAACAAGCTGCCAGATACTTCAGAGAGCAATAACCGCTATTCGGATTCCTTTGCACAGATACAACGCACGGATCTTTGTAACTAGCTCAAGAACAACTTGCAAGGTAATTTGCGAACATGAAATCCTTGACACATTTGAAACCACATCCATTCATGGCGAAGGGATCCTGGAGCTGCAAGCAAACTGCATCTTCAAAGGTGATACATTTACAGTGTTAGGATACAAAATATTCTCAGTAGCGAGTATAAAGTTTCCTTTTTGCCATCATTCAACTTTAGCGAGACGATAAATGTTACAGAAATCATAAACCAAAAATCATCTTCGAAATTCCCAGAAATCGAGGCAATTGAGGCCGTCATTCAAGACCACAAGAGGTCACTAAGAGACATCAGAAGCCAAGGTTAACATACACGATTACCATCACTATGTGGCAATTTATCTAGTAATACCAGCGGCTCTCTTTATCATCGCTTGCTGTATATTCAGAAGAATGAATTTGCTAGCACATCAACACCCGGTTCAACCTCTAGAACCACTCCCTCAAGATTAATAGCAACAACTTGTAGCAGTACCATATTCTATAAAAATACAAAGCGAACATCTAAAGAATAATTAACGATACTCTACAAGAAACAACCAGATAAAAGGCTTAATGTAGCCCGGGAGTATGTTCACTTCATCTGTGAACAGGGCTTATTTGTCATGTCATTATTTTAATTTTAAGTAATAACCAAATAAATTGTTTCCAGAAAAATTGCATAGGTTGCATAAAGCGAAATATTAATAACGGAAGTATGCATACATACTATTTGTCAACTATGGAAAATATCTTTGTATATAAGAATATACACAACATTATAAAAAAAAACATTATAAAAAATTACTATTAAGCAGTTTCTAAAAATGTATTTAAACTCGAAATTTATTAAAAATAATTCAGAATAAACTTAATCACCAAAAGTGTAGTTCATAATTCTCTATCTAATTAAACCCCACCAGCGGTAACTTAATTAGATAATTTCGCTAATCAATCAAACGCTTAGCCTTACAACATAAGGACAATATTTGTTAGATTAACACTGGTCATTACGTATCTCCCAATTTTCAGAATATTAACTTACAAATTAATTAAATTATTTAAATTTATTAGAATTCCTGTTCTTAACATGAGAAGGATCCCTATACGTATTGACTATTGCTTAATCCTAATTTAAAATATATAAAATAATTCGATAATAAAACATTGGTCACCCATTTCTAAGAACTTTTTTAAATTTACAAAGAAATGAAAACCAAAGTTCAGAGAAAAGGAAGAAAATTTAATTTTAAATAAAAATTTTCAATTTTTATGTAATTCTGTATTTCTTTTTTTCCCAGCAAAATTTATTTAATATAAAGTGTATGGTAAATGCCGTAAAATGAAATAAATATGAATAAAACAAATTGTTTACTTTGAAACGAAGTACCACAAGCAAATTTTCCAATTCATATTTTCTTTTTCTCTATAAATTTTACTTTATGTACACATATCTTGTATACCGTCTGAATGAATAAATACGAACGTACATTTGTATAAAATTTATTATAGCCGTATGCAGTTATTAATTAGATTGGAATAAACAAATGGTGAAGTAAATAATATAATTTTTATGTTTGCATACAAGATACATTCTAAGCAAATTTAACGAGTAGTTCATTGCTAAATTAAATTTTCTTCGGAAATACAATTAATGTGATTTAATCAAAATAGCAAATTGCTTGGACAAAACGTTTACAGAATTTGGGTATTATTTGTCCCAATCGAATAATTATTATGTAATGATTGAATTTCTACACTATCTGAAATATTGAATTTTCTTTGTTCATTTAATAATAAACAATCGAACAATAAAACCTATTATGTATAATGATGGCAATGGCAGCATTCTCTCCCCACACAAAATTAATATTTTTCTTTTACTTCTCGGTTTTGTTATTGTTGTCATGTTTCTTGTTCGACCAGAATTATACAACTAAATATTTTTCCTTATCAGTAAATTAATTATAACAATCGAATAAACAAATTGTGTGGTTGATTAATTTTAATCACAAACAATAAATGAGTGACATGAATTTTTGATTAATTTATGTGTATTTTCTAATATTTTTATTTGGAGTTTTAAGACTGGAAATTCAATGAGTTTTTGACATTTTTGCTGATATATAGGTTAATCCGATACTTTTGTGATATTTTGTTGTTGACCTAAAAAAATTCATCGGAATGAAAAAATTACTCCAGATCAAATTTTCATGTCCTTTAAACGTATTATTATTATTATTGAATGGCCATGTGGGCGATAAGCCACCTCGCACTGCGATCTAAAAATCTATCGTGCTGGACCCTGCTGAATTATCCGTCCAGTCAATATTCATGTTCTTAATGAACTTGATAATACTGCTGGCCGGTACGTGATACAATACATACTATCAAGGACTTCGAGAGGGCTGTCCCACTCCGTATATTCCTACCCTTGCCCCATCTTCCGTTTGATTTCACTCTTACGAGTTGCTGGGAATTACAAATCGCCTGTAGGTCACCCAGCTTTACTACAGGAAGGCTAAATAAAACTGGAGGGTGCCTGGTATCCAGAGTCCGCATACTTTGGACTGATTAACCTATCAGCCATTCATCCATCGGCATTTGCTGTTCCATCCTAGATTAGGTTTTTTTTATTAAGGTTTTCTCCTTTAGCGCTGTAATTTAGCCTGTGCTAAATGGTCAAAAATATGCCAAATGGCCTTAGTTACCAGTGGTTGCCACGAGGAGGCAGCGCGTACACTTGCGAATTGTGACCAGGTTACCCCTTACACATTGTACCCATCACGCAGCTGCCTAATACATGACCAGAACAGCTCACGTGATGTGCAACCTACTGGAAGGTTACGGAGCTCGTAGATTAATCTACTCAACTTTAATCCCCCTCCAATAGACGCCAAACCACCTCCTTTAATCGTAAAAAAAAATTCAAAAAAATAAAACTTTTCTTTTTTTTTGATCTGGATGAAATTTTAGAAATTCCGATTATTTTAAACTTTTACTGTCGCCGACAAAATTGCAAAACATCCCCAATAGAAATTTTCTCAAAAAGGGAACAAAGAATAATATACAGTTATATGGCATCACAATTGCATGAAGATTAACACGATATTAGTCAAATAATTTTACAATTTTATGAAAATGCTAATATTGGGAGGATATAACACTAAGGCTGCGGGCCAATAGTCTAAGTAAATACACTAAAATCGGTATATGAAGGTGAAAAATTGAAAGAAAAATTATATTTAAAAACAACATGGATAAATCAATTTTTACCGAAGTAATTGACTTACCCGAGAATTTATATACATTTTATATAACGAACTTGTATCTTGTAATACTATTTATTACTCTTAAGGATAAACTTTGCCTTGTTTAGTCATAATTATCCGAAAGATTAATAATAATTATAACTCGCGAATAAGTTTTTTTATAATTTTATTAAAACTCCAAACGTCTTAAAAGTAGCTTGTTTCAATACTATTATTTGGTATTTAAGTTGTTTTTTTTGTTACTATTATAAAAATGTACGTGTTGCTAGATTACACTTTTAATCCTACGCGTAAAATTTCTTTTAATACTGTTTTTAATATTAAAAGTAATTAAGACATCATAACTTGGTAAAATCAGAACCATCTTGAGGTAAATAGAGCCGCCGTATGAAAAATGAATTTAAAATTAATAAAAATTGATTTATTTTCAGTTTGTATGAAAAAACGTGATTTAAATTGACGAAAAAACATGTTTGAAAGTTAAACCTAGTTAAATAATTTTTTCCCTTCTGTAGATGCACAGGGGTCAGACTAGTTTAAAGTGGATTTAGATCCTTTTGGGTCGTTTATGCTGATATTCTAGGAATGCCCATTCTGATATGTTTTAAGAACTTTGAAACAAAACCAGAACAAGAGCTGTTGAATTTACTATATTCATTATGCCTTGAATGATTTTAGTCCTAAAACGTTGAACAGGGGTCTAACTGAGAATTTACTATATTCATTATGCCTTGAATGATTTTAGTCCTAAAACGTTGAACAGGGGTCTAACTGACCCCAACATTTTTCAATATATTTTGTATGTAACACATTATTCCGTTCAATATTTCTTTGAAAATATGCGTTTTTGTAAAAAAAACGGTACAATTTTGTATGTATACATTTGTTTTTTGACTAATAATAATAATATAAAATTATAAATACATATGTACATATGGTCTAAATAAAGTTAAAAAAATTAAAGCAGTTAATATAAGGATGGAATGGAATTTTATCGATATTTGTATGTACGAGTAGTTTATACAGCTATCTACAAATGCGAAATACTAATTCAGAAAATACAACCTAACAGTCCTATGTTTGATGAGCATTGACGAAGTAAATATTGCATATTTATTCTCAGGTGCATACCTAATTATTTTATGGTAATTAGTTTGAAAAGTATTTTAATACAGGGTAGGCCAAATAATTTTTTTTTTAAAATGCAATAAAACAAAAAGTTCTCAATATTTTTTCAAATTTATTTTTTCATTGTAAAGAACAATCCTTCCGATTAATTATGGAATACTATTTCATTCATATGACTGCCTCGGCTGGCCTTGACGTACCCCATACGATCGGTCCAATTTTTGAGCACATTTTCGATGGTATGCAGCATTATGTCTTCAATGGCAATGCGAATATTGTTTTTGAGAGCGTCAATCGTTGCTGGTTTATCGGCGTAACACTTATCTTTGACGGCACCCCAAAGATAATAGTCCAACGGCGTCAAATCACAGCTCCGAGTCGGCCAAATCACATTAGCATTTTGGCTGATAATTCGATCTTCGAAGACAGTGCGCAAAAGATCAATAGAAACGTGTGCTGTGTGGCACGGAGCGCCGTCTTGCTGAATCAAATGTTGCCTATGTCCTCCTCTTCAAGTGCCGCGAACAAAAAATCGTTTATCATGGCGCGGTAGCGCTCACCATTGACAGTAACGGCGGCTCCTTGCTCATTTTCAAAGAAAAATGACCCAAACAGTCACTCGTTGGGGATGCATCGGCTTCTCCACGATCACGTGCGGGTTCTCCGTGCCCCAAATGCGACAATTCTGCTTGTTTACATAGATGCCAAGATAAAAATGCGCCTCATCCGAAAAAATGATTTTTTTGCCAACATTTTCGAAGTAATGTTTCAATATTTCCCAGCGTTGTTCAAGCGAATTTTCGTTCAGCGGAAGGATAAAACTAACTTTCTGTCAAATCAAAAGTGACATAACCCTTACCATACTCAAAATATCCGCTAGTTCAAAAAAAAAAGTTAGAGGGCCCACCCTATATTTGTGTGATATATATTTGAAAACCGGAATTCTATAATAGAAAAGTAATTCCTGTGTGTATAGTGTAGTGTCTTTGTGGTGAATTTATGCAAGGTAAGTTCTTCGTAAAATGCTTCGAAAGCGTCAAACCAGCCAAGAACTACGAGATTTGTTCGAAGAAGTTTTGACAGACAGTTCCGATGATGAAGTAGCAAATGATAATATTGAGGGTCAAGTTAATCAGTTAGATTTAACGGACAACGAGGAACTTAGAGGAGATGAAGATTTTCCAGTTGAAGAAGACGAAGAAGAAGATGCATCCGGATTGCGGAACGCAAATCCTCCTGCTGTAAGAAAAGTGCGAAATTTTCAAATTTGTAAAAAAAAACCGCGTACTAACGCCACAAGGTTCTCAAAATATGGGAACACACCTTCAGGTATGACAATACTATCAACAATTTAAATTGCAACAATTTTTAATTGGTTTATTTTTGTTATTTCAGTTATTTCAAAAAATGTTTTCGGAACCTTTGGTAAACGTTATTGTTGCTGAAACGAACCGAGAGGCCCATGAGCTCTGTAGTAGAGAAGATGACAATTCAATAAAATGGTACGATACGATTTCGAATGAATTATATTGTTTATTTGGTATCTTACTATACGCCGGTGCCCATAAGAATTGGGGAGAGAGATTGAACGAGTTGTATAGGAAAGACAACCGTCCATTTTACCGTGCTGCAATGGCGCAACAAAGATTGAAGCAGCTTTTGCGATTTCTGCGATTCGATGATTACTGGACCAGACAAGAACGTTTGAAAAATGATAAATTTGCACCATTCCGTGATATTTCGAATATGTTTACGGAAAATATCCGTCTTTCGTATAAACCGTCGGCGTATTTGACAATCGATGAACAATTGGTGCTAACTCGATGGCGATGTTCATTCCGTCAATACATTCCATCAAAACCCGGAAAGTATGGGATTAAAATTTTTTGGGTTTGTGATGCAAAAAATGCTTATCCTCTCTCTGCCGAAATTTATGTGGGTAGGCAACCAAATGAACCGCGCTCTTCCGAGTATGCGCTAAACCTGGTGCATCGTTTGGCGCAGCCATATATAAACAAAGGACGCACCATAACTATGGACAACTTTTTCACCAGTTGCAAATTGGCGGATCAATTGTTAGAAAAGAAAACCAAATCGATTGGAACAATAAGGAATAACAAACCAGATATTTCGTAAAGGAAAGACTTGAAGGATTCTCGTTGTTTTGTTTCAATGACCATTTGACCCTTGCGAGTTATGTACCAAAAAAAGGAAAGAATGTGTTGTTGCTCTCCACATTACACGATGATGACGGTATTGATGAGCTGTCCAACAAACCAAATATAATATTAGATTATAATTCCACGAAAGGAGGCGTTGACACGCTAGACAAATTAAGTAATTCCATTGTTCTATAATTTTTTTATTTATACGATTTTTCTCTACATAAATAAAAACTATTGTATTTATTTTTTTTAGTTCGAACGTACACATGTAAACGAAAGACAAATAGATGGCCAATGGTATTGTTTTTCAATATGATTGACTTGGGAGCCATAGCCGCGTTCAATCTTTATAAATTAGCAAATCCCCAACTCTTCGTAAAAGATGTACCGTCAGCACGCAAGATCTTTTTGAACGATCTAGCAATGCAATTAGTAAATGCCTACATTTTGGAACGCTAGGAAAAACCTCAGGCTATGAAGAAAAATGTTAAACCCGCAATGCACCAAATTGGATGCAGGGTAATCGAGCAACGAATTCCTTCAAGTGAGGCGAAAGAACGATCACGTGGCAGCTTCAGATCTCGGTGCTCTCTATGTCCTAGAAATGCTGACGTAAAAACAAGAATTCGATGCCATTTGTGCGAGAATCTAACATGTCCTAAACATGCAAAAACCATTTGCGATGGATGCTTTAATACCGAAGTGCTTGATTCAGAAGAAGATGAACTGATGGATGATGCTTCGCCATAATTTTTCTTTTGTGTATTATAATATGATAAAATGTAAATGTATCTGAAATAATTTTTTTCTTTTCTATAATCAGAATAATGAATATATAAACAAAAAAAAACGAGGTTTTTTGTATTTCCCATATAAAATACAAGGAAAATCGTTAGGGTCAGTCTGACCCCTGTTCACCAACAACGTTAGAGAATACAGATCACCTACAGAAGGTTAAATCGCTGAAAAACAACTCAATATCCTACTCATTTAAAACACAGATTCTCAAATTTTCCTATTTTCCAGCAATAATCAAAAGAAAATAAGCGAAATTAAATTAAAATACATTCTACAATAATAACCATATGTATTATCCACATCTAAAACCAATGGTATCGTCATCATTTATCCACATCTTAAACCAATGGTAAGAAAAAAGAGAACACATTTCCGCTCAGCCAAACAGAAAAAAATTTAATCAATACAATGAGCGCGAAGGAAACAAAAAATCAAAATAATCTAGCATGCTTCGCAAATTCAAATTAACAATAGAAAGATATTCAAATTTGAATGGAGGCAATGAAAGAAGAGTTGCTCATACATTTCGAGTTATGAGTTTATGACGTCATATCACCTAGGTATACCTATATACCTATGTATACCTAGCTATATCAAGATGCTTTGATGACATATATGTATTACAAAAACAACAATTTAAAGTTCCAAAATACGTTATTTTTCAAGATAATTTTCACTAAGAAATAATCATTTTCATGACTCGATTTTTTAATGAAATAAAATTAGAAATTTTACGAGCATTTTCATATAAAAACAAAACAACCTCATAATTCTAATAAATTAAAATTGTAAATGAAAATGCAGTAGACAGTTTGTATGAAAAAACACGATTTCGATTGACGATAAAACATATGAGTAAAAAGTTAAACCCAGTTAAATAATTGTTTTTGAAATCGCTGAACAACAACTCAATGGTTTTCTCATTTAAAACACATATTCTCAAATTTCCCCAAAATAAAATACGGGAAATTAAATTAAAAAACATTCTACAACAATAACAATATGTATTAAAAAGAGAAAATTAAATTTAATGACGTCATAATTTGCCCACATCTAACACCAATGAAAAGAAAAAAGACAACACGTCTCCGCTCAACAATCAAAATTAAAACAAATCAAAAAGAGCCAAACAGAAAAATTTAAATTAATACAATGAGCGTGAAGAAAACAAAAAATCAAAACAATCTAGCATGCTTCGCCTATTCAAAATAACAGAAAGATATTCGAATTCAAATTTGAATGGAGCCAGAGCCTACTCTATAAATAAGAGCCTCCACATTAACTGTATTTTTTACTAAGCTTAAAATAAAATACATAAAATTTTTTCTTTACTATGAAACTATATGGGAAAACGATTGTTTTCATTTACATTTTTAGTCTGTAAGAATTATGAGCTTTTACATTATTTTTATACGAAAATGTTCATAAAACATGTAATTTTATTTGATTGAAAAATCGAATCTGGAAAATGTTTATTTCTTAGTGAAAATCCTCTTGGAATATAAACTATTGCTAAACTTTTATGGAATGTTGTTGTTGTAAAATACGTCATAACATAAAATTTATAAATAATTATAACCATCTCTTTTTAGTCCCCTTCTAAAAGAATTGCCACATAGCAAAAATCTGCCCGAATACAGATTCATATCATGTGGTAATGCTTTATTAACGACTTTTGTTTAAACCATAGATGTCGCCTACTATTAAAAACATATAAAAAAAATCAAATAGGTGATCGAACCGGTCGGATTCTAAAATCGGTCTGATTTTTGATTCGGCTAAACATATTTTTGGTGGCTTCCCTCTATAGTAATAACTAAATTGTAATAATAATTAATTTAATATAATTTTTCTATAAATTTACTAAAATTAAACCATTGCTATGAAAGAAATTATGGTAATTTTACGTGAAAAGTTTTCTTTCAAATCGTTTAGTCAGCCCGAATCCCTGTTGTTTTTATTTATGTGTTAAGTGACATCTATGAATGGGAATAATAAGTAAGAGTTATTTTATTTTATACACCGCTCTCAAATGTTATGACAATTCAAATATTCTAAACAAAAACTTATTTTGAATGGGTCATTAATTTTTGGGAATTAAAATCGATGCCAAATATTAATCATGTTGTATTTATTTTCAGAAGTGACTCTTAATTTAAATAATATTTCTGATACTTGAGAAATAAATAAGGCATTTATATTACAGTTAATGTTCGTTGGTTATGTCGTTTATTTGTGATGCATAACAATCTTGGTTGATTTGATTTTTTTGATTTCTTCTCGCTAAATGCATATATTATTATCATTTTTTCTCTTTGACTCTCTTTAATTTATTTTAATTTTGGCTGTTCAACGTATTGTCTTTTTTTTACCATTGATTTTAGTTGTGAATAAGTGATGACGTCATTAAATAGAATATTCTCTTTTTAATACATATTGTAGTTGTTGTAGAACGTTTTTTAATTTAATTCCCTTAATTTCTTTTAATTATATCTGGAAAATGGGGAAGCTTGAGAATCTGTGCTTTAAATGAGTTAGTCATTGATTTGTTTATTAGTGATTTCATTACAAACTATTTATCTGAGTTTAATTTTTAATTCATATTTTTTCGTCAATCGAAATTGCGTTTTTTCATACAAACTCTATGAAAATAAATTATTTTTTAGTGTTTCTATGTCCTTTATTTTAAGTTCATTTTTTACATGCCAGCTCTATTCATATCAAGATGGTTCTGATGGAGCCAACGAAAGAGATGATTATTATATTGTTTATAAATTATTAGTTATGAGTTTATTACCTTGATTATACAAAGCCATAGTCTAAAAAACACACCTTTTATAAAGGAATTAGAAACGAGGAAAAAACCAAACTTTTCATGGTAAAATACACAAAACATATGGGAAATCACTGTTTTTCCTAAGACAAATTTTTAATTGAAAACGTTACAAATTCTTAATTATGATTTCTGAAATACATTCATAAATATTTGAATGTCAACATATATGAATGTCGTTTAAATAAATCGTTTTCATTTTCTTGTAATAATTGAATTATTTAAACCAAAATATAAAAAAAATTCACAACAACAGCATTCTGGTCAAATTAAAATAAAAGCTTACTACAATTCGTTTGGTCATTAAGTCAATATACATTACATAGATGGCAGTGATGGCCGTAAACATTTGGTAAAATCATACCAAAAATTACCACCTGGGGAAATTTCAAGTAAAAAAATTGTAGGCAAAGCAAACCAAATTCACAAAATATTAAGTACGAGTGATAATTTTGTGCCCAAATAATTTTTTTTCGTATTTTTCTGTAAATATTTTTGTCATGGCATAAACTTCCGGGAGAAGTTTTTGGTTATTGAGTGTGTCGAATTGAGTAGTGCCAAGGGCCAGAGTCTCAATAAAAACTTATCCCGGGTTAATCGACGGCGGAAATTGGGTGCTCATTTCACGAGATCCAGAAAAAACACATACGAGTAGGTATTATATATAAGTGATATTGCAAATTTGTGAGGACAAGTTGCGGGAACGACTAGTTGGCTATATTCGCCTAAACGTGGTGAGCGGCCGAAATATTCTGTAACCAAGACTCGTGTGGTTGTTTATCGGGGTGCCAATACCGAACTCAAATGAGCTTGAGAGAGCTAGGTATGGCCAGTGTACTTGAAGAAAAACCAATAAAGCTAAAAGAAAAACTTAATTACAAAAAAAAAATTTAATAAAAGGTATTGATTTAATCAATAAATCATCCGTTGAGCCCCTATATGGACTTTCCTAACACGGTGTTGGCTAGCAGCCTAATTACAAAACGACTAGCGGGTTCGGTGAGAAATTGAATTAACCAACTACCGTTTGCCTTGCAGTGTACACAATAGTAAGTAGCGCTGATGCTTGTAAGTGATGTTGCGGTCAAAAGATTTTAGTGATTAGGAGGTTTTGATGGTGACTTGGTTGCACTAGTCGATGGTGGTACGGTTCTTGCCTGACTGTCTATCCGGTGCGCACGGGAACTGATAAAATGGCATAAGTCATCCACTTTAATTTGAATATTATTAGGTAGACGATCAGGTGACCCCATTGCTTCACTGTCTTTTTAGCGGTTCAAGTGACCGCAATAAGACCGAAAATGGTCCAACATCACCAATAGTTATTTGGAGTCTGGTCGATCGATTGGTTAAGGATAAGTAGCTCCTGTATGTTTCGCGCAATGATGAAATTTGACCTCGAAATGCAACCTCGTAATTTTCATCACTCAAATCCACTGCTGCTACAGCACTAGCAGCGACATCCCCTAGCGCGAGCTATAAATATTGGAATGTTTATGAGAAAAACAAATTGATTTTTTCGTTTAATACAACTGCCGACTGTATATCATCACAATACAATGCGTAAGAATGACCGAAAATGTAGATGTATTGTAAGTCTACAATTAAATATTCTACCGTGAATATTTATCACCGCACGGTTCAATTTAATATCTGACCATATTCCCATCGTTTAAAAATACCAGTTTACAAACAAAATAACCACAATAATTTTTTTTGGAAATGTGGCATTTTTATTTATGTAGTTCTTATCTATTTTCTAGTTGAAAATATTTCTACCAATACAAAAATTGACGTTGCAGTCACATGGTTAGTGCTACTAAATCATAACCGCGAGTTGGAGGAATAATCAGTGTAAGATAATATTTTCTTGTTGTATCTGAGGGCTTGGTTTCATATCGCACTTCCGACATCAAATGTTGAAACAAGCTTTTTTGTGTTGATGCCGAAAAAGAAGATGCAACGATGATTGAAGATGATGGTAAGTTTGAATAAAACAGGGTTTTTTTTCTTTTCTTATTCTTGCAAAATTATGTTTTAATGTTCACAAAAGTTTTTTGTCTTTTTCACTGAACCCCTTTTGTTTGGGTGATTGTTCCCCAATTGAATTTATTTCTCCTTCCTGAAAGCTTTGTTACAGTTCATACTATGAGCTTAACTTACTACCACTCATGCTTTGGTGCACGGGTTTGCTCAGCTCTGTTCCGTGTTCAATTTCATTTACTCCTTAATGGTGACTATTTAAAATTAGATGCCTTGACATACTGTGATAGTGTGATTCACGTTTATCCCCCTACGTAAATACTGTTTGTGTATTTTTCATTGTTTTTTATGGCATTGTGCATGGTATGAGGGGAATGTTTATGTTTAAGTATTAATAATTATCTCAAGAGGGAATTTTAGAAGGTTTTGCGAGTATAAACAATCATTTATTTTCGGTTGAGGGCATGATATGTCATGGGAGAGTGTGCTTGGGTGTTGTTTGGCTATCCAAAAAAAAAAAAAAAAGAGAAGCTAATATAAACGCGAAGAAAATAATGGTCTAGTTTTGATTTTTGAGAATCGAAGAGTCAAGTTTGAAGGGTAGTGGAGTTTTGGATACGATAGCGTGGAGAAAAAATTGGTTTTACGACCGCAAATTAAACAATTCAATTGTATTTTATTTTTTTTTAAAAATATTAATTTTGTTGAAAAAAAAAGAATAATAGTGAAATTAATAATATTAGTGCCGAGTATGTGCCGTCTATTATATTATAATATAAAAGTTATGTTATACGGAATAAATTGTAAAAAAAAATAAAAATGAACGACGATATTTTGTATGCTTTTTTCCTTGTGCGAATGGCGAATGGATTTAACGTTAAATTTTAGTGCACCAAAGAAAAAAAAACTATAGTTATCTTAACATATCTCTGAACAATATATAAACAGTGTATATTTTCGATTGTGATACTGTTGGCATTCAAGTGAATCCTTAAAGTGTATTTTAAGGCTCAGAGAGCACTCCGATAAAGAAAAAAAAAGACCCAAATGAATAACAGTGATTAATTTATAAAGTGAGTGGCGGGTTTCTTTTGTGGCGTACGGGAATTTTATGTTTGTACGTTAAATCGGTGGTTATTGGCCGACTTCAAGGCCGGTGACCTTACTTGAGTGGGGATTAATTTAGATCGAAATCCATTGGCGAACAGATTGGGCCAATCTGAGATTAGGTATTGTCATTTACGAGAAATTGAAAACTGCTGCGGATAAAACAATAATTTTTTGATCATATCAATTTTAGAAGTAAATTTATATTTTATATTGTAGTCATACTATTTTTTTTCATTTTATTAACGTAATTTTAATATTTCTTTTGCTAAATATCTGGTAATTTTATAATCTTGTGAGTCAAATTTGACGCATTGGTTTTCGAATTTTCTTTTATTATATTTTTTTATTATTATATAACGTTCTGGGTTTCAGCTATTGTGGTGGCGTTGATCATACACATATAATTTCTTATTTTACCGTTAATAATTTATTATCTCCGTTGTTCAAAAATTTGTTTCCTCGAATCATTTTTTTCCGTTATTAATTTGCGCATATCTGATAATCACAATAAATACTAACGATACATTTTCGTTCCTTTTGCTTTTTTTGATAATAATTCTTAATAATTCCGTTGTTTATTTTACTAACGATTGCTTGGGCGCACACCATGAGAGAGTGATTCCTGGTGGAGTGATTTAATGTGTTGTCAGGTTGGGTCCTTCTGGCGGGTCTGTTTTCTATCTTTTTCCAGTCGTGTTTCTCACTTCCGGAATAAAATCGAGTGGTTTGTTGCGAAGACGCATTTCCATCTACAATTGGCATTGGTTACCGCCGCGACCGAAAAGGCAATTCCTTTAGACGGGCCGATGATAAGGGGTCTTCGTAGTAGACTGGTCGGGGATCGAGCAGGACAGGACTGTCATCTCGACTGACTGCACGCAATTTATTATTTTCTTTCGCTCCTGAGGGGCGTGGCACACAGTGTTCTGTTTTTTCTTCATTTGTTTGTCTTTTTGTTAAATTTCTTTTCTCATGCGGTTATACAAGCAAGGGACTATCTCTGGAAACCCCCACGAAACACCGTGAGCTTTAACAAGCTACTAGACCACACCAGAACTCTCATCACGTGTCTGCTAACGAAATCTGAGGATTTCGTTACCGCTTTAAATAGATTTTTTTATATTGTACAATTTCTCAATTATTATAACAAGTGACATTAATAGATATTTTAACGACATTTTACAATATGGTCGTACGATCTCCCAGTATTGGTAAAAATATAATTAAGTTACTTAACGGAATACGTTAAGTAACTAATTACAATTTCACAATATTTTCGTCATTGAGTTCCATCCTAACTTACCTAGTCTAATATTGAATGGTGCTTACAAAAGTAAATAATGCATGTACCACTGAAGGAAAAATATTATTCAATTCGTAAGTTTGATAAATCTACAAGTAACAATTTATTAATATTTATTGTAATTATTGATTGTTGTCTTTTTTTAATACAAGGTGGAACCCTTGAATGAAATATGTATATAAATAGGAAATCAAAAGCAGTATTTCAAAGTCATAAAATTGAGTAAAGTATTTTATTCATTTTTATCATACTTTTATAGTAAGAATTTAGAATAAAAGCTAAAGCTTAACACAAAATAAAAGCTACCGGTTTATTATTTTTCATTTTTAGTTTTCTACTACTTTACTATTATAAATAAACGTATATTTATATTTTTTATCCAAGGAAATAAAGAACAAAAGGGTAACTAGGGGGTTTCGAGATTTGAATAAATTGAATGAAAATGAAAAAATTTCTATATAAGTACTTACATAATTGAATAATTCATACATATAGAGAAGTTTTGTTCAATACAATAAAAGATTAAATGAGGGAAATATATAACAATAGGTTTTTGTTGTTAAAGTATGCTTTGAAATGAAACCGATAACATTTCCTAGGTTTTAACTTGCAGGATAAGGTGACGAGACGATGTTCTGTATATGTTTAACATTGTTTTAGTTTATAAATAGTTCCATTAAATTATGAATGATTGGAATTTTAAATGATTTTATTTAAAAGAAAAATTGATTTTTATAAATTGGAAGAACTACGTAAGGGATCTTGATAAAATTTTATTTTATTTTAATATTAAAACATTTTCTTATGTTTTTCTGTGCGCAACAATTTTTTTTTAAAACAAGTAACTAACCTTAAAAGCATCTACATACCTTCACACATTCGTACAGAAACTTTTGTTAACAATAAACTTTTTTGCTTGAATAAAAAAATATATGGTTTTTAGCACGTAAGAGTTTTTTTATAACGTTGTCTGCCAACGGACTAGTCGCACTTTAGCAATTAAAACAAAATTTACTTAAACTGCAAAGCAAATGTAGAAAATTTTAATTATTTACAAACCAAGAGACCATTTTAATTAGTTGTGATAAAGTTAAAATATATTAAAGTTTTAATATTGCTAAGTAGGAATAACAGCTCGCATATCTAATAAGCTTCGACGTCTTTTCAGGACAGTTCAGTTTTTTGTAGTAATTTTTTATTTTTTTATTTATAAGGCGTACGATTTATTTTAAAAAGTTAAAATCTACTTATAGGTGTGCGTTTGTGTCACTTCGAAAAATATGTATTTGTATAGAAAAGTTTTGTTTTATAACTTGTGTTAGTAGTGTCAAAAGAAAAATAATCCCGGTAAATTAGAAAACTCATGCAGTCCTATGTGTAGTAATTTGAAACAATGAAACTGCTTAACAACAATAAAAATATAAAGGGCTGAAACCTCATAAGGTGATCAGAACTTCGCTCTTCATTAATTCAATTCAAAAATCATTTTCCACATGTCAAATTTCATCATATTCGGTTGAGAAATCCAGTTCCATCATACTTGGCCATATTCCAGAACTTAATTCAAAAATCATTTTAAAATCCCATTTCCAATGCAAAAGCCAAATTTCATCATAATTGGTTGAGAAATAGGCCAATTCTATCGCCATATTTCAGAACTTTATCCAAAAATAATTGTAAAATCCCATTTCCCGTGCACAAGCCGAATTTCATCATTATTTGTTGAGAAATAGGCAAGTTCCATCGTACTTGGCCATATTCTAGAACTTCTTCCAAAAATCATTTTAGAATCACATTCCAATGCACAAACCGAATTTTCAAAAATCATTCTAGAATCCCATTTCCAATGCACAATTGGTTGAGAAATAGGCAAGTTCCCTCATACTTGGCCATATTCCAGAACTTAATCTAAAAATCATTCATATAGTGTGTCATACATACAAACACTCACTTATATAGATTGCCCAACTGCTCACTAAACACTAATCCAACCTAATTCAACCCGTAAACGGCCCCCAACTCAACCCTCTACCCAAACGCAAACTCTCTTTCAATTCAATCCTCAAACCAGCACATATAAAAATTAGCCAACTGTCACTATATCTTAATTCAACCCGACTTAAGTCCAACTCAACTCCAACTCAACCCGCAAACCCCAAACTCAATGCCCAACTCAATATTCAAACCAGCATATATAAAAAATTTGTAAATATTTCTATTACCAGGTATTTTGGGTCAATTCGTATGGCAGGTACCCGACCCTCATAACACACAGGTTCCAAAAGCTTTTCAAGTCTCGGCCTTGACCATAGGAACAGATTGGCAGAAAAAATTCTAAATCGAACAAGCCGTTCTCGAGATAACATGGGTACAGACCAACAGACATCCAGATAGACGGAAGGACTTTTTTTTTTACTTTCAACCAAATTTTTGATCATTTTTGACAGGATTTCAATACTTAGGGCTTTTTAGACCGAAGTGATACAAACAACTTATCTTCTGGATTATCCCGCATAACATACTGATTAATCCATACTGAAACGTGTACTTCATACTGAGTTACTAGGGTTCTGTGTAACAAGAGAAATAGGAAGAGTAAACAAATGCTCAGATCGAAGACTGCTATGATTTAACATCTGGTCACTCACTTATAAAAATAATATAGGGTACTCAATTCTTAAAAGCAGAAATACTTAAACGGCTGACAAATTAACTAACTAAATTATAATTTAGAGATTTAGTCGAACAGCACTGCCAACTGGTCCCGTTTTGCACACCAATGGCACTATGCTGCTTTTTCCGGGAAATTGGGAATTGATTTATTGCGACTTTTTAGTGTATTTTGGATTATTTTTTTCTAAAGTATGGCGATTAGTATTTTTTCAAGTTTTAGGAAAAACAAACAACAAAATTGCCATGAAATGGAACTATTTTTTCCGAAAATTTGAGCAGATGCTTTGGAAAAATAATACCAAAATATACTAAAAAATCACAGTAAATCAATTCCCAATTCCCTGGTAAAACCAGAATAATGCATGAAAATAGCAGCATAAAGGTAACAATGAATAAGCCGCATCGAACTATATAGCAGTTAATCCAAGAATCCGACGGCTTTGACAGAGAAAAAAACCTCCATAACTAAAATTAAATTAAATGAGCTCTTAAAACGCTGAGAGTAACGTTAGGAAAAGAAAAAAAAAATCAACCAGATATACATCAAGCCAGAATTCCCAGAAACAGCTACCGCGACCTCTAACCTCTTAAAGCCACTACTCACATCAATTGAACAAACTAATGACAACTTACCATCAAAATTTATTTGAGCTTTTTTATAGACCAGGAGGATACAAGCAATTAATTAAAATACAAGATACTGTTACTTGGAGAATGAGTAATTAAAATACAAATTATAAATTGTAAATTGTATTTTAATTACGTAATTGAAATACATGTAATTCATTACTGCCCAGCATTGGTTACAAGTTATAATGGTGTTTATCCGTTTTAATTTTCTTGTGTTTATTTTGTCCCTTATAAATTTTATAATACATATAAACAATTTTATAATATACTATATATAAACTTAGTTATTTTTCTAATAAAATTTAATTGAAAAATCTTTTTCCTTAGAGTAGCAAGGATTTTTGATAACACTTCAGAAGATCGACTTCGGACTGCTCCGTCGTCAGTTCTTTTTTAAGGACTATCCAAGTATAACAAAATTGAACTCGATTCATAAGTTCTAAGTTTTTTCGCCATTGATCGATGGATAGAACTAGGTCAAAATAAAATAAATGTTAAATTAGATTTGTCAAACTTTGTTTATTCGCGATGTCGCTTCATGCTGTTCGTTATTTCTGTGGTTAATAAACAAAATATTTAGAAAGGTTAAAAAATTAGATGAAAATTCTTAAATGCAGACAACATTATTTATTATCATAACATTTCAGATGAATAATTACTGTTTCATTTGATGCATTTGAAATTACAAGCAGTCAAGTACGTGGATTAAATTATTTGCAATTCGGTAAAAAATCGCCCGATTGTTACAATTAAACTTTAAATAATTTATCGTACGTTTCATTAATATTTTAAGAAACGCGTGTTCTTAAAAAAATTGTGTTATTTTATTTAAAGCAAATTCCGCCTATAATTGGAAAATCATCTGTTTTCAAGTTTAATGTTTAACCAGAGACCCACACTCTTCAAATTCCATTCGGTTTAGGGTTTTTGTTCTACTCTTCATAGGCCGCCTTATAATACAATGGAACGTAACTTTGGAACTCAGCTGCAGACAAATCAAAATAAATTTGAATACATGGGTAGCAGCAGTGTTTTATTGGTCACGGTAATATAAATAGGTAGAGGATTAAAAATTGTACCAATAAAACGACCAAGAATAGATTTTATTTTATTTCTGGCAATTGGTAACTTATTCATTGGTAACTTATTCATCGCAAAAACATCCTTGGCATGCGCCAACTTTCTTCTGCAAAATGTTTGTTTTATTACTTTTATTATGAAATTGTTTCAGCCGAACTAAGTAAAATAGACATGTTACGGCAATAAAAACCACAGGTCGGCATCGGCGAATATTTATATTTACAAAACAATAAGTTCTTATTCGTGAAAAATTAAACAAATCAGAAAAAACGAAACATTAAATCTAAAATCCTACATTTCTTCATGGCGATACCATTACAAATTAAAATGGGCTTATTATTAGCAGAAGTGGAATACAATTAAAGCCGTATTTTAATTGATATTTTACAACAACAATTACACTATATATTTCTTCCCTTTCCCTTCCTCGAATTTTCACTAAGTAAATGGAATTGAAATCCAATTCCGTTTTGAAGTTCTTGCTTTCAACCCTAGGGTTTTCATAACACACAAGCCAATACTTATTCGCTTTTTAAATGGAGAACACATGATTTCAGTTGAGCATGCAATTAAGTTGTGTAACGCTTTTGTCAAAACCTTGTTGCGCGAGCTAGTTATAACTGACCCGCGAAAATTTCTAGGTTCGTCATTTTATTGTTGGTACTAATTTCTATAAAAACTAATTTCCATTTTGTGGCAAATATAAAATTTGGTAAACACAATTTTTGGTTACTCGGGCTTTCTAGTACTAATTTCAATCTTTTCATTGTTGGATACATTGAAAATTGTCATTATATCAATAAATCTTGTGCTATTGATGAGGAAAAACAATAAATTTTTGTTTATCAATCATAGTTAAATATCAAGTGCATTTACAATGAGTAAAATAATAAAATCAAATAATCCGGATAATAAAGGTGGGCGACCTTTTTGAATATGATTGGATTACAAAATATGGGGTAATTAATAAAAATGGTTAGGTGCGCTGTACTTTGTACGGTGAATCGGCCGTTTCCCGAGTTTATAATGTTAAATGTCATTTTGAAACAAACCATTCTAATTTATGTTCAATGTCTGACAGTAAGAAAAATGAATATAATGCGAGGAAAGTAAAGGATCATGATATCCAAGCTGATCAATTTAATATTATGTTTAAACCAAAAAATCATGTCAACGCAGCTAGTTTTCGTGCGTTACATGCACATCATGGAAACCCCATCTCGGATGGTGAATACTTAAAAGAAGGATTTTTAAAACGCTCAGAACACATTCTCGACGAATTTCTGAACAAAGACAAAATAGTGAACCGGATTAGAAAATTACTTTAGGCAGAAGCAGTCTACATGCGGGAATGTTTGCGTTACAACATGCGGGAATGTTTGCAATTGCGTTAGAGGAAAGCACTGTTGTCACTACACAAGCGCGACCTAGGTACCCATAGGAGGATGACATAGAAAGGAAAAATAAAACAAAAATTTTGTTTTTAAAGTATAGAAAGTATACATTAAATAAAAATAAAAATAAATTTTTTATTTTTTTTTAAATTGTTCGTGTTTGTGTTGCTGTTGGCCTCGAAGTAACTGGAAATATAATGAAAGAAGAGCTGGTAAAATTGGAAAATCTACAGCCCAAGATATTTTTAACAAATTCAAAGAAGAATTTACCAAAATGAATATTAGTTTAAAGAGGAAGTTCTTTATGCAAACCACTATGAGCGTTATTTCCACTAAGACCACCGTGAGTTTATCACGTCATTAAATGAAACACAACATTCGAGTTTGTTATTTTAATGATTTTATAGTATAATAGCGTTCGATGGCTAAGTCGCGGGAATGTTCTCAGATGATTCATTGAGTTTTAAAATGAAATCCGTTTATTCTTAAACAAAAAGGAACAAGAATATCTGCATTTTAATCATTCGATCATTTTAAACTGGTTAAATGACTTAATGTTTCTTTGTGACTTTACATTGCACTTGCAACGAATTGAACCTCAAGCTTCCAAGCCTCAAGGATGGTTAAAGTTATAAAAACCTTTGAAATGGAATTAGACATTTTTTCTCAAGACTGAAAAACTGACAAATTCAAATATTTCCATTCCTTAGAGGGGCACTTAAAACCGCCAATAATTTTAAAGGAAAGCCAAATAATATCAAGACATTAAATAAATATATTTTAATTATCGAAGATTCTAAAAATCTTGTTACAAAAAAATTTGCTCAATTTCGACATTTGCACGAAATTTGGAGTTCGAAATTATTTTTTCTTTTATTTTTAGAAGAAAACTTAGCTAAAGTTCTTTTAACAGTGCTTGGTTCCACATATGCGTGTAACTGACAGAAATCGTTTGGGAACTGATTTAATCGCTGCCTGTGTTGGATTAAGGATGTCTACGTATATAGCACGAGTCGATCAATTGTCATCTGAGAAAAAAAAAAATGCAAATAATCCATAAATTTATGTGAATTAGTTAAGATTAATATGTGAACGCCATCTGTGATCTAGAGTATAAAAGCCCTATTTTGGGCTTATAAGAATTATTTTTAAAATTTTATTGTAGTTCCACCAATAACTTTTCTTTTCTGGTTTATTTTTGGGGAAGGAAGGGGAGGAAGGATCATACAACTTGAAATTTGATTAATACAGTTTTTAATGTAATGTAAAGTAAAAGTCTGGTGCAATATTTTTTTTTTTTTTTAAATGTTGCCAATGGCTTTATTCTTGAATCTTTCTACATAAGAAACTCACAAGAAGTAATCAAATCTTAAGCTAAAAATTATTACATATTTTAAGTCTTAACCAATGTTAATACTTATTGTTAGTGCTCACAATTTAATTAATTTAGACTACACTGATATGTATTTATCGAATTAAATTTACAGGTTCACAGTTCCCAGGTTTACGTCTAAATCGCGGCTGTTTTAGTATCTCCCTGGCCAATTCGTTGGGATGTGCTTCTAGTTTTGAGTAATATTTCGAACTGAATTCTTTAATAGTTTCTTTAACGGTTTTAATCCCAAGATCGTGATGTATATTACTATTTCGAATGTACCAAGAAGCGTTAATAATACTGCGAAGTATTTTCGCTTGGGTTCGTTGCAGGAGTTCTCTGTTTGAAGCGCTGGTGGATCCCCATAACTAAATACCATATGTCCATATGGGTTTGATTATCGCTTTGTACAGTAAAACTTTATTGGCTAATGACAACCGAGATTTTCTTCCCATCAGCCAATACATTTTGGAAAATGTAATTTTTATTTGGTTGCGCTTTGTTTCAATATGATTTTTCCAGATGTATACCTAAGTATTTTACCTTCGTTTGTTGAGGTATATTTTTATCGTTTAATTTCACTGGTGGGCAGGTGCGTTTGTTTAGCGTGAATGTGATGTGAGTTGATTTGTTTTCGTTCACTTTTATTCGTCATGCCTTCAGCCAGTCCGCGACCTTGTTTAAATGATTCTGTAATTCATTTGAGGCAATTTCAGGATTAGTGTGAGACACCAGGATGGCCGTGTCATCGGCAAATGTTGATATTAATACTTTGTTGGTTACAGGTATATCATCTGTGTACAACACGTATAATATTGGTCCTAGAACGCTGCCTTGCGGGACACTTGCATTAATATCATTTAAGCAAGTAGTTGCGCTGTTTTGTTTGACCATGTATTGCCTTTGAAGAAGATAGTTTCCCAAAATTCAGTGAAATTTCTTGGGTAGAAACTCTTTAATTTTGTAAATTAGTCCATCGTGCCAAACTTTATCAAAAGCTTGTGCGATATCCAAAAAGGCAGCAGAACAATATTTCTTTTAATCGAAGGTGATTTTGATTGCATTTACAATTCTGTGTACTTGCTCTATAGTACCATGTTGGTTTTGGAACCCAAATTGATGGTCTGGAATAACGCGCCGTTCTTCTATTATTGGTTTCAATTTCGTTAGTAACATTTTTCCAAATAGCTTTGAGATTGTGGGCAGCATGCTTATTGGACGTTATGATGAGATTTGCGTTTCATTTTTCCCTGGCTTATGAATCATTGTGCTCAAAGATATTTTCCATTTCTGAGGTGCAATATTGAAGGAAGTTTAATAAATTCTAAAGTAGCTAAATAAACTATCAAGCAACTTCTTTTAGGAAACTCCCGAATAATCCGAAAAATTTCCAAATATTTCGAACATCTTTGACAATTTTGGATAAACGATTGACCATGCGGGTAACATCAACTAATATGTTATCTCGAAAAACTCCAATAATCCTCAATGATAATCTCGAAAGTGTCGAATAATCGCATCTACATATATAGCTCAACATACTCCAAATTTAAGTAACTCAACATTAAACAAATCTCGGAAAGCTGAAAAACAAAAATTTCGATAAATCAATAATTCTGTAATAAGACACAAATTTCGAGAAACAAGGATTAATTCGAATAATCTTGAGAAGTTCGAACAGTCGAAGAATTCTAACAAATCTCATTATTCACAAAAAATTTAGAATATTCTCAAAATTTTGAAGAATCTCGAATAAAATCTGAAAAACATCATGGGCATCCGAATCAAATCCGAATATCTACATAAATCGAAAAATCTCGAATTTGGGGAATCTCATTTTGAATAATTACGAAAAAATCGAATAAATGTCAAAAATAATAATCGGATATTCCCTGCCTTGTGCTTACAAGTATTTACCGGAAAAATTTAAGTAATATCTATAAGACTTTACTTATTCCTAAGGAAGAACTTCTGATAATTTAACTCTGTTTATTTATCTAAATAATGTGGTACTTTTTTGTTGGCCTTGAATTTGTAGCTGATCATTTCTATTCTCATCTTCTCCATCGCAAACCTAACTGTGATTGCTTCAGTTGTCTGCTCACTCCTCGATTGCAAAAACATCGTTAAAATGCTTTCTAATCTCATGTTGAACTGCACAACAAATAACATCCTTGGAAAACTTTACGGTAACCATACGGCAATATCTAGTAGGCTTCTTTATCGAGTTAACAATAGATCTACTGCCCCCAAGAAGAGAAGCGGGACCTCTAAACTGCGTTAATTAAGCTTGTACATTTAGTATACATTATTATAATTTGGGTACCCTTTTCTATTAATATAATTTTAATGCTTTATAATTACTAAATGAAATTGTCGTGTGTTGTTTGTTCATCAATTGTTGTATGTTGTTATTTAATGCTTTATAATTACTAAATGAAATTGTCTTACAAACGGTAGTTCTATATATTCTCACATCCTGGCAAGACCACTATTTTACGCTTCCTTATTTACAACAAGAGAACCAACATGATAAATTTCATCTTATCACCACCGGGATCTATCGGTAATTAAAAACAATCAAAATTTGAACCTGAGGCCCCCAAGTTGCAAAGCAAAGCTTTATTTACTGTACTCCGAGGGTGACAAACCTTGACACGCAGGACCACTTAAGTAGCGCAAAAAATTAAAATTTTTGTTATGAACCCACAGCTCTACCTGTATGATCGACTTTTCAACCAAAAAATACCCCTTAAATTTAAAAGAAAATGACCCCCGCTAAAATATTTTAACTTTCAAAATTTGTGTACTTTTGGTTGCATCTGCACATTCCCGGCGTTTACGATAACTTTTAATTTTTCGAATACTAACAATTCGGGCCATTCCAATCCAAATACTACCTAAATACGTATATTTCCAAACTAAAGATAAGTATCCTTATACCTAACCTTGGAAATCATCAAGTAGGTCCGGAAGGAGTATAATAATTTTTTTTTTATTCACAGCCTTTTATGTATATATTGGAAAATTCTTCTTATAAAGAAAGCAGTTAGTTAAACTTCAAGTATACACTACTCCATCAAGAATATACTTAAATTTTATTCACCTGCTTATAAGCACATACTTGAAAAAACATAAGTTAAAGCACTCACTTGTTTTTATTCACTCCATCCATTGAATAAGAAAATGAAAACCGATAAACTTGGCAGACGAAATTGAAGTCGTATACATTTATTTAAATTATTCAAAAAAGGCAGCCTGCATTTTGATTAGCTTTCGCTTCGTGGCGTTTGGTGTAACATTTCTAAAGAAATTTAAAATTTTAAAATATTCAATTAAAAAATGTCTTTCAAACGGAAAATGAATATTCATGAGTACGATGGGGATGTTATTCAATTTGCGTTATTTTTACCAAAATTTAAAGCTGAATGTCGCTTGAAAAATGATTAAATATTTTATATTCAAAATGGTTTCGTTATGTATGAGTATATTGATTATTTAGAAAAATTACTAAACGCGATAAGATCAGCTTTTACCAACATTTATATTCTTGCCTTTTAATATGTTAATGTAATATATTTTTACGTAATTTAACACATACATTTACATATGTACATACATTCATTTGACTTTGTAAAATACCTACTATAAAGACATACAGACAGACATACAAATATAAGATATTACTAATGGAAATATTTACAATTTTTAAATGTTCTCCTAAAGTTTGAGAAAAATCAAAGAAAAAAGGCGCCAAAAGTTTTTCGTTCGAGTTTTTGTAGTTGTTTTATAGAAAGTAACGAAACAAACAACAAACATTCTTTTCGTTATTACAAAGTTATTTTTGGTAAAAGAATTTTGAGATAATAATGGAATATTAATGAGACACTTTGTCAGTTTCGATAAAAAAAAATCCAAACACATATTACAAATTTTATGTTTATATTGTATATATACAAAATATAAAAAGGGGTCAACAATGAATAGAATTAGAAGTTATGGCGGCAAAAGTTTTTGTTTTGTAGATAAAATGTTCGCAAAGGGAATAAATCTAAAAGGTTTAAAAAAGTTTCCGATGATGGATGGAAATTTTGATGGGTTGTGAATGACCAAAAATAAAACTTCTATAAATAAATATTTATTTACCTGCTCACTCTACTTCTATGTAATACCTTTATTATTAAGATTTTCCCTGAGTTCAAAATATGGAACCAAAAGAAATCTATTTTAAAGTTATATCATTATAATAGAAAAATTTCAAGCGAAATTTATTTAAATTCAAGTTCAACCGTATTTTTATAGTGTCTCTTTCGTTTGTGTTCTGATTATAATTCCTTTTTTTGTTTTGTAATGTTTTGTTTGTGTATTATGGAGGGCACACGTTAAATCAAAAAAAGTTTTTATTTTACATAATTAAAATAGAGTAGTGGAATGAAATATCGATAAGGAAAAGTCATTAAATGGAAAATAAAAAGTTGTACTTGACATTTTCTCAGATAAATTTTAACTGGCCGTTATCAATCTTTATAATAAATCGAAGCGTGGTTTGTCCGTGCGTGCCATTATAATTCGCAACCCACACACAATCCCATGGTGGTATGGTAGCACTCTATCCCCCATCCATGAAGCAGATTTCGGTTTGGAGTTATGGGGTTGGGTTCGGAGATATGGCTGTCAAATGAGGGCATCGCAGCAAAACACAAAGAACAAGCAGCTGATAATCGAGTGCCGAAGTGGCCTAGACTGGCCAGAATGTTCCTGAATCTTCTAGAAGGGTTCATATTGTTTCCAGAATGTTTCGGAATGTTCCAGACAGAATGTCCTAGAATATTATAGAAAAAATATTCTAGGAAGTTCCAGAATGTTCGAGAATGCTCTAGTAGGTTCTAGGATATTACAGAAGGTTCTAGAATTCAAAGATTCTTTTCTATTCAAGGAGGACTTTCTGTTCGCCAGAATATTCCTGAATGTTCTAGGAGGTTCCAGAATGTTCCTGGAATGTTTTAGGAAATTTCAGAATGTTCGAGAGGTTCTGGAATATTCCAGAATGTTATAGAATCTTCCAGAAGGTTTGAAAATGTTTTAGAATGTTCCAGCTTATTCGAGAACTCTTTAGAATGTTCCACAATGTTCCAGAATTTTTCAGAATGTTCAAGATTATTCTCTAGAATGTGTTACGGTGTGGTCAGATTATGTGGGATGTCAAGGATCAACTCATTGCTCCTCAGTAAGGGCTGGGCTCAGGGCTGGGGTGAGTGGTCGTGGAGGATGCGTAAATCTGGTTGGACCGCACAAAAAGAAAAGGAAATAAAAGGATAGTGCAGACAGGAATAACCAAAAAAAATATACTCAACCCAGAAAATGGTTAAAGTGTTAAATCAAATCGCAAAGCGGAAATACAAAAAAAAAATTCATGCATTTCAAATTAATTTCAATAATATAATTATTTCCAAAAAAAAAAAAAAAATTGTAAAAATAAACATCCGTTTACAATTATTTCCCTAAATAATATGCAAAGCAAAATCCTAAGCCCTAACTAACCTAACCTTATTCTAGGTAAATTCATACGCTTAATTAATAAAACTAAAGGTAAAATGAAATGTATACAATTTTCCTAAATTTAAAATTACAATAATGAACAAAAAAAAATAAATGTGGCGAATATTAAATGTTTTAAAGTAAAAAAATATACATTAATACTTGTAGTTTTAGTTAGAGATGGTAACGTTGACCCGTGTTGCTGTAGATGCTCACATGTTGATGTTGAATTATTTGTTCTTCGCGATAGTACGCAGGGTGCAACGGGTGATGTAGCGTACTAAAAACACGCACTGTTATTGTGTATATGTTTTTTATTACCGTAGGATTTTCGTTCTTTACTATTGTTTATACGCACTTCCACTTAAACCACAGTGCATTAACAGTTTAATGCTTTTACCGTAAAGTTTATCACCAGTATTTTCAATTCTAGAACACTTATTTGGTTTTAATGCGATTTTCCACTACAAGTTTAAGTAATATTTCAGTTTTTAGTTTTGCTTTTCTTTAGCCACTTAGGCACTACACTCTACCACCAGATTTTATTTAACATTTGCAACGCACTAAGAGTCCATTTTTATTGACCATCGAAATTAATTTTATTTGTTTTTTTTTTTCATTATTGATTATTTTAGTCATTCATAATTATTCACAACACTACCAAAAATTTTCTTTTCTGTTTTTGTTCGTTATAATTTTATTTTATTTTATTGTCCAACATTCGCACAGAAATATATTATGATTAAGATAATAATTATTATGAATTTTATAATTATAACTACGTACGTTTATTATTTATAATCATAATTAGCCACATGAATTAGATGAATTTCATTTTTCGTATAATTTAAATAGATTTATTACCTACATTAAGGTTTATTATTTAATATTTTACAATTGTTAATCCCGTTATTCAAGGATGTTCATTTTCACGAATTACCAAAAATAAAACCAGATAATCTTAACTTAACCTAACTTAACCGACTAAATATTGCGACTTAAAAATCCGACCGACTTAAGTTGTATCTTAATTAACTAAAAAAACTAACTGGCTTAATACTAAGCGATTACTCAGAAATAGATATAAAAATACCGACCACGAGCATCCGAAATGTGTCCGTTTTATACTGCGCGTTTCTCCCCTCTCCATTAGACAGAAACAACTCTTTTGCTCAGTTTGAAAAAATTGGGTTGCCACATTAAAATATTTACACTGGTGCGTTAAACGCACAGGCCGCAGGATTTCAAAAAAACTGCGCCGAAGCATTTAACGTAACAAATGTTTCAGGATGTTTGAGTATCTCCCAGAAGGCTGTGGACCTTCGAAGGTACTTCCGGTTCCGTAATGTTCGAGAATGTTCAAGGATGTTCCACACAGTTCTGGACCATCGAAGGGACTTCCTGTTCCGGAACGTTCGAGAATGTTCTAGAAACCGGAAACAGAAACTTCTGGAACATTCTCGAATGATCCATTATCCTGTTGCGGTGGATATACGTTGTAGCTCAAAAGGATATGCATATATATGCGATGGCGAGACGCATGCATCAGTATACTTTTGAAAACCGATTAGAGCGGAACTAAGAAAAGTGAAAGTGATAAAAAGTGAAATAAATTTCAGTGAACATTTTTAAACGTAATAAATGAAAGTAAATTGCTAAGGTAGTGAACAGTGTATTTAGTAGAGTTTTAGTATGTTATGTAATATAAACATTTAACAGGATGCTAAAATGTAAAAGAGGAGGAGATCTTGCCAGTAGAGTAGAGTATCGAAAAGAAGGAAGCAGAAAGAACAGAGAAATGAAACATATGGCGAATCAGAGCACGTTTAGTTTCACCCCGAAAGAGAATAAATAGATTGAGAGAAAACTTAGCAGATGACCAACGAGAAGAATTTAAAGAAAAGGATCGAGTGAGACACTCAGCAAGCCGGCAAAGAGAAACTGCTAAAGAAACTGTGCTTACATCATTCCTACCGCCATCATAAAAATGATTAGACAGCTGAACCTGTGCCCTATGTATGAGGTTTCTTCCTAGGTATTGCTTTTAATCACTTTCCCTTAATTTTTTTTTATGTCCTCAAACATTGGATGACAAATTCGACTTAAATTTAATTATAATTAGGCAGTAAATTATAATTAAATTTACAAAAAAGTTTTTATCTGTCATTACATAATTCTCTTTGCATTGTTACGATTATTTGGTTAGTGAATTTACGTTTCTTGGTTAGTGAATTTACTATCCAAAATTCTATTGTTGTGAGCTATCGCATTTGTATTTTGTATAATTACACCACAACATATGCACTTACTATTCAAATTTAGAATTGTCCGAAATTATCTCATTTTCATGTGTGACTGATTTAAACCGTGTTTGGGGCCATGTAACAATATTTTGTGTAATGCAATTACATATGTACTTACTAATGCATTATATTTGTGATTTTTTTTGGAAAACACTAGTAATAATGATGCGTTGACCTATTGTCATTTACACCAGTTTTATGCCCGGTTTTACAAAAAAATATCCAACCCTTAGTTAAATAATATTTCCTCCCTTTCATGTTTTATAAAATTACGTTTCGTTTCATAATACAAATTCTATGCAAGTTGATTATATTTCATTTTTACATAGAAATATTTAGCCTTCAGCTAAATATTTAGCTCGACGAAATTGGGCAGTTAAATATTTAGCTCTCCAGTTAAAATGTTCATGTAAAAAAGGAAATAAAATTAGCATGCGTTGAATTTGTGGTATGAAATAAATTGCAATTTAATAAAAGAAGAAAGGGAGGAAACATTATTTAACTAGAGATTACTTCTTTATTGTGAAATCGGGCATTAGTAACATTAATCATGTACTTGAATTGCATGATTTTAGGGTATTTAACTCACGGGCCAGGAATTTTTATGTTTCATCTATTATGAAATTAAAAAAATAGGCAATCGCGCTTTATTTTAGATAACGTCGAGCAATACATATATGACTGTTGTTGAGGTCACGAATTCATACGCATGTTCAATAATAAATCGTAAGTCGATAAAATTTCAGTTATTTGATTCGTAATGTAATATAGTATTTTAATTTTGGATTTTTTCCGTTTAATTTTGTTTTTCATTCTCGATATTACAATAATTATTTTTTGGTACAATTAGAATATACCAACAGTTTTCACTTACTTAAAAATAAAAAAAGCAAAATTTTTATTTTTGAATTTATTTATTTTTATTCATTTAAAATTACGACTAGTTTCGATCTTGTAAAGATCATCTACAGGTAATTTTTGCAACTAAAAACGTTAAAACAACTCTTATATATACAAAAATTTTATTTAACAGGTAAAAAAGGTTTAAACAAAAAAAAAAGAAAAAAAGAGGCGGACAAACCCACAAATTTATGTCGTTTTCGATTGATTTTTTACCTCTTTGAAAGTGTAACCTCAATTTCTTCGTCAATCGGACATAGACACCGAATTGTTTTCTGTCATAAATAATAATAAACGGTCAAATTCAAAAATAAACGGAAACTCTGGGATTTTTTGGCTGGGAAAATATCTCAACAATTTAAAATTTATGTGAACGGGTGCCAATCCGAAAACCGTTATAAGTGTATCATGCGACGGACGAAAAGGTACATAGACCACAACAACACCAGTGGTAATATCCACACAGACCCAAAATTCGATGCGGAGGTTCAAAAGATTGTGTCGTTGGACGATTCATTGGAACCGGTAATAATGATGGCTCCAGGAAAAATTAGAAGGAAGGGTGGAACCAATGAAACAATCCCCTAAGCTGTCGATACGCCGCCCCCTAGCGATTCAGTTTGCGAGAGCTCGAGCTCACTAGTCGGTAGTGATGTTGAGGGGCCAGCTCCAGCTTGCAAAAGAGCTAAGAAACAAACAAGGAAGGAGAAACTTATGGAGGAATTTTTAGAGGTCCAGAAAAAGCTGGAGGAGCGGAAAGAAGAGGAAGCGAAAAGAAAAATCGAACTAAAGCAAAAAATGTTCGAAATAAAGGAAGCAAACAAAAAAGAAAGGAAAGAAAAAATGTTAAACAAATTAGACGAATTAGTGTGTATTTTTAAAGTATAATTAATTAAATATATTTAGTTTTAATATAATTAAAAAAAACATTTAAAAATTTGTAAGCACAGCATCGGAAAGAATTTCTGAGATGGAATTGTCAGTTGGTGGTATTGCTTGTGGCGACGTTTCTTCCAGTAAAACCTCGTCTTCATTCCACAGATCAGACTCTTCTATGCACATATTGTGTAGCACGCAGCAACCCAAAATAAACTTACACATGCTTTCGATGAACATGATTACTTCTAACAACTTGTTTAGCAATAATTGTTACTTTTGGTAATATACCTGTGAAAACGCTTGAGCTTTTAAATTGGTTTCTTCTTCTGTTGGAGGAAATTTAATATATGCCGTCGATATCTCGAACAAAAAATCCAAAAAATTATTCAATTGACTATGCGCCGTCGAAATTGATATGTTAAATAGTTTAGCCACTCCGCAATACGTATCCTTATTCCCGGCAAACCTTAAAATAAATTTTTAAGTAAGATTTCAATAAAATCAAACTTAATTATTGCTTACCATAAGAAAGCTAACACTTGTCCTCTGCTGGTATTTCCTTTCGGCCTCCGCACTTTTTCGTTTTGAAAAATTTTTATTTTTTTATTTTTATTAAATTTTAGGGTTTGTCCGCCTCCTTTTTCTTTTTTTTTTTTGTTTAAGCCTTTTTTACCTGTTAAACAAAATTTTTGGAAATATAAGAGTTGTTTTTACGTTTTTTAGTTGCGGAAATTACCTGTAGATGATCTTTACAAGATCGAAACTAGTCGTAATTTTAAATGAATAAAAATAAATAAATTTAAAAATAAAAATTTTGCTTTTTTTATTTTTAAGTAAGTGAAAACTGTTGGAGTTTTGTAATTGTACAAAATAATATTAATTGTAAAAAGATCGCTTACGTCACTCCGCTTCAAAAATTTTTAAATATATTCTCGATACTGTCGAATAATTCTTAATAGGTATTTTCGACGTCAGCTAAATTCAGCTAGTTTCATAGTAGACCACCAGGAGTGGGATTTTGCACAAAAGGCGAGAAGGGAATTTTTCTCTATTTTTAAAAGAATAAGTTTTTACTCCATTTCATTAGGTGTATGTCACCTTTTCTATTGCGATCTCAGTCAACTATATTATGTATAAGAGCTATCTCCTTTTCTCCGCTTCGATCAGGTACCTTCGTTGGTGAGAGACACAGACGAATGATGTTGAAATATAATATCATTTTATTTTAGCTAGTTGAGATCTCATTAATAAAATATATTTCTAGCAAGCGAAATAGTGTTCATATTCAGTTTAAGTAAAAGAGACACAAACTCGCTTCTCGCTTTTTGTGCAAAATCTCAGTCCAGAAGTATGGTTGGTTACTGTTAATGATCATTGTATATACTTTGTAATTCATCGCAAACAAAAATGAATGTATTTGCTGACAGAGGAAACGCAAACCACACTCAAATATTTTTAGCGAAGATTAGATTAAAAATTTTGGAAGTTCCAATTCGAAATTCTCTGGTAATTCAAAAGAGCAACTAGGATGTTGGTACCATTTAAAGACAAATGGAGTGAATGTTGTAAATATTTTTGTTGTTAATGCTGAATGATTTACATTGAACGATAATCGATATTTTCGAAACTGATGAAAATGCATGCAAGAAAGAAACAGATGACCTTAAATTTACTTTTTAAGATGTTTGTTCAAGATGTGTAGTGATATTTTTTTTGTATAAAGACTTCGAGACATGTATAAAACCTTTATTTATTTATAGTACATATTAAAGCTTAATAACATTATGTGAAGTATAGTATTGTAGCAGCACATATCGAAAATCATTTCAATTACTGACTGAATAGTTTCACAATTAAATAAATATTATCAAAGAATTACGCTAAAACTTTCAATATTTACATTGAAAACAGGCCTAAAGATATCAATCAATCTGAGGTAATTTTAGTATAAACATTCATTTTAATAAAGTTTGGAAAAATTGTTGTAAGAACGATTTTGAAGTAGGAAGTATAAAGTTGAAATAAAAATATTTGTTGCCAACTGAACTCTTCCAAGACACAAACCAAAATTGTTTGTCATTGTTATTATTATCTTACCCAAAATAATATGAAAAAAATTATCTAATTAACTTTTTAAGTTATTTTAACTGTTAAACTTTATTCCACTTTGCAAGTATTTATCTTCGGTTTAAAACATTTAAACTTAAAAACATCAACAAATTGTTTTATATTCCCTCTTGTTAAATTTTCATTTTATAGCCTCAAGGCAATTATTAGTTTCTTTCTGAAAAAAACCGAACAATTCTTTAAAAAAAGTTTTAAATTAAAATAAATATTGATTTACTTATTAAAATAATTATTATAATTTCGAAAGAATTTTGTTTTATTTTGATTATTATTAATATTTAATTATAGCGACAATATTCAAATTTTACCATACCATCAGCTTTCGTACTGATTATGATTATTATTCTTTGTAAATATTTTGAAAATGATTAAGTGAAGATGATTTTATAATCTTGTTGTTTATTATTTTTGTGGTTCTTATTTTACATTTTAATCCTCATTAGTTAGTTTAACGTAAATTTAAAGCAGGAGTTTAGCTTGTGATTTAAAATAAACTGCATATCATCATTATATTAATAATTAAAATATAAAATAAGAACCATAATAAACATAACAAGAACCCTTTTACGTCGAAGCTATTGAACCGATTTTCATAAAAATTACTTCCATTTGAAACGTACTCTTGTTTAGGTGTGCATAATCTTTGTTTCACGAAAATTAGTTGGATAGTTCAGGCAGAAACGACTAAGGTAGTTTCTACCTAAAGTGTGCGAGTTTTGCTGTTGTTGTTTTTTTTACTTTCGCTTCACACTGCATAAGTACGATACATTCATAAGTATTGTATACACCCAGGCAAATTATATTATATGTTGATTTGGTGAAACCAAATTATATTTTAACTTCTCATACGTTATGAAAGGAAGTGAAATAAAAAAATGTGAGAGTAATGATGATTTCAATTCACCAAGAAAAAACAATGCGGCTCGATGAAAGATGATCTATATGCTGTCAAACTGTTCGATTTACCAAGAAAAGTCCATCCGTCGAGCAAACTTGTTATTGGTTTACGAATTTCGATTTTTTGACAGATTTGTTTGACAGCAGAAAGATCATCTCGAGCCGGATTGCTTTCTCTTGGTAAATCGAAATCGTCATAAAATAAAAAATAAAAACTAATAATAAAACCTCTTTTATATTTTGGTTTTACTTTTTTCATTTTCATTTTTTTGTGTTTCGTTTGTTAGTAAAACACGGATGATGTGAAAATAGCGGTATTGTAGGATATAGGTGGAGAAGAGGTACTATCCGTATTTAACACGTTAAAATTTCATAAAATCAAAGTTAAAGAGGGAGAAGAAGAAGTAGAAAAGGAGGTAGGAACAGACATCGAAAAACTCATGAGTGAATTGTTCATTTGTACCATTATTTGAGAATGAGTAAATTCAACACACACATAAAAAGTAAAATACGAATATCAAGAGTTTTTTGTTTCGCGTTAGAGAAGTTTTCGTTTTTTCTTGAATATCCAAATTCTCTTTTCTGTTTTATGTTTCAATTCACATTGATAAAACTCAAATGAATTTTTTTAGCTTGCACAATGAAACTCTTTTGGTAGAAGAGCAGACATTGAAAATCATTTAGTTTTGAGTGTACAATTGTGTATTAAAAGAACACATGAGTTTTAAAACTCAACATAATAAAGAATGAAATTTGTGTTGAGAATATGGATATTCATCAAATTTCAGTTTTCTTTCTTCTTTCGATGAATTCACAAGCATTTAGTCTAAATGTGTGAAACAAAGATTCTTTTGTCCTTTATGACGTTGAGTTTTAAAATTCATGTGTTTTCAATGCAAACACAAATATGAATGATTTTCGATGATTTTTATTAAAAATGAAATGAATTATTTTTTTTTTTTTGTTCTGCATGAGCAAGAGTATTATGAAAAATGTAAAATAAAAAAACAACGGGCATGCAAAATAATTATGTGAAAACGAGTAAGTTTCTATTGAATCATTTCAAGCCTCTTTTATGGGCCTGAGAAACCAATGCAGATATAGCCGGCTGCTGTTCGCTCAGTATTTAAATTTTACATTTTTGGTTGAAAAATTCTTTAAGTTATTCTATTTTGGGTTCGGAGGAGGAACCTTACATTAATTATTTAATTAAAAATTAAGATTTATAATTTATTTGTTGACAACGAGAAATACAAACCACTATATTTCAGTATAGCCAGATGATTAATTTGACACTTTCAAATACACGACTCATAAACGGCATTCTTGTTGAAGTTTCCATATTTAGACTTTTGTGAATGGTCACGGAAAACCCGGTGAACAAAGCAAAGTAACAGCGCTGATTTGATCAGATTGAACCAAATCAAAGAAAACGGTTCTATTAGACATAGGCGATATTATGACTGTAAAATCATAGCAGCTCGAAAGATGGTAGCATAACTCTCTGCGGCTTCTTCCTTGCGCGCATCTTTAGAAAATGTCATTCAAATAAATTTACCAGTTTTATAATTTTTCTTTCGTATAAACTACGAATAACCAAGCTCAGCTACAGCACGAGCAATATTAAACACAGCATACTGATTAAACAATTTCAAAATTATTCATAATATATAAGTGCCATTTTGACAGGAATTTTTTATTTATAATAATGATGCGCCGGATGTTTTTTCTGCTATTTAACATTAGACCACCTAAACTGTCTCAAGATAAATCAAATTCTGAATTGCTTTTTGGAAAAGTAATAGTAGTTAAAATCATTTATTAACCGACCAGTCAAATATATTTTCGCCTGACTGTTAATCGTTTAACATTCCCCGTATTTATACAGTTCAAATTAATCATTAAATTCAAATTTAAAATTTGATATAATATCTCAAAATAGAAGTTACACAGCTGTAATTACGATGCATACAACTTGTAACACTTCGGGATTTTTTGCAACACTAAATGATATTTAGCTTTATTTTTCTAAATCTTCTTTTTAGAAAATAATTGTATAAATAATGACTTAGTTATGTTAGTCTATGCTGTTTACATAAATGCATACAATAAATTTTCCAAATTTGTTATTTACTTAGGAGGGGTAATAAGACGCCATTTTAAAAACTGTGCCGAAACTAACAAGATCACATGCCTTATCAATTCATGCGGGAAAGTATTAAGCGGAAAAAATTCAGATAATCTATCAAGACACATTATAAGCTTTCATCCGGATATTGTCCATCAATTAAATTTAATAGATCGTATAGCTCGGATAAAGAGCATAATCCACCAATGGCAAAAAAAAACCAACAAAAAAAACTCATCAGTAAAAATAGAAATTGATACTAACATAGTTATTCGTTCTTGTGTTAAATTAGTAACTAGCAATTATAGATTACCAAGGATTTCAAGAAATTATAAATCCTTTAGAGAGAGCGTTAGGCTTTAAACTAAATTCCCATAATATCGTTGGCTAAATTAAATTCACCTCACAGCAATTTATTGATTATATAAAATCAGTGGCAAACTCAGTAATCAACCAACCCGATATAACTGAAAAAATAAATTCCATCCGAAATAATATAAAAAAATTAAAGACTACAAAATATAGAAACCTTTGTTTAGGCTAAACAGTGAAAAAATACCCGTTCTCGACGTAGCCACAAGATGGGGTTCAACGTTCCTAATAATTAAGAATATTTGGGAAAACAAACATTTTTACGAGCAACTGGGTTAAAGTGATCCCAACATAGGGTTTTCTGAGGACCAATTTAAATGTATGGAACATTTTTTAGAATCTTTTAGTTGACTATATACCATATATGGTGACTTCTTTAAAGAATGGCTGCAATGCGCATTATCTTTAAACTTGTGTGAAAAACAGATCTCTGCCGATTTAAAGCGAGACATGAAATTTAGAGAACTACAGTTATTCTCGTTAGACAATTTCAAAGCCGCAATGTTTTTGACAATTATTTGAATTCGACGAATTTTTCGGAAACGGATAAAACAAGTGCGAAAGTTAATTTAGATTCACTCCCAGGAAAATTTTTTACAATATTGGGAGAGAAATAAATACGAATGTCCTGAACTGTACCAGCTAGCCGTATGGCCCTTACCATTCCTGCAACGCAAGTTTCCGTGGAAAGGTGCTTTAGTGCGCTATCTTTAATTTAAAGACCACATAGAAGTAGGCTTTCTGGAGATATCTTAGAAGAGATATATACTCCTTATCAAATTAAACAAAGATTTATTTGATAATTAATGTAAATATGGTAAATTTGATATAGAATATTGAAATTTAAGATACTCGTATTAAAGCAAATAGTTGATAAGTATTATTATTTTAAATTCACCCAAAATTGTGATATTGAAATTAATATTTTTATAAATTTACATATTTATATATTTATTATTATTATTATTATTTTTTTTTTGTTTTTTGATTTACTTATAGACTAAATAAAATAAAAATTATTGAAATTAAATGTTTTTGAAAATAAACAAAACACGTTTTTCTATTAAATTTGTAGAATTTTATTACATATCATTGAAAATCCGTTCTACGTGATATTCACCTTCGTCGTCACTAATTGTAATAACTTTGTTGGAATCGTTTTCAACGAAAATCATATCACTATTATTCCTAGAAGAGTTTTATCGGCTATAATACCATGCTTCACCCACAATAAGAGACTTATCAATGATCGAGGCTTTAATTAATTGTTGAAGTATTGATATCTTCGTCCTAAGTAATTTAAATGTCGTTACCATTTTCGGCCTCCGAATAATATCATGGACAAGGAATGAAAGACAAAATTCGCCCGTAAATTTCAATTTATTATTAGTTATTGAAACGCTAAGCTATTTATAGTGTAAGATAAAGATTAACGAAGCAAACTTAAACAATCTCCATAATCCCTACTAAAATAAAATTATGATCGGCTTGAATGTCGCTACATTTTCTATGTACTACAAATTACAATTTACATAATGGAACAAAAACAAAAGATTTCTTTTTTGGAAAATGTTTTTACCACTATAATACGTTTTTAATTGTTTACCCCTTCTTTCGGTAAAATTGGGCGGTGGTTTTCAAATAAGGCTAACTAAGAAAACCGATTCCCTTATTTAATATCTATGTGCGAAAATATTTTTAGAAGAATAAAGGAAGCATAAATTAAAAATGTAGATTCACAAAATGACACATTCAAAGAAAATACCCAAATGCGATGAATGATTTTTTTTTATTCTTCATATTCAAGTTTTAAAAAATTCGTGTGTTTTATAACTCTTTACCAAAAAAGTTTCATTTGAGCAAACTAAAAAAATTCATTTGAGTTTTTTCAATTCATTTTTGAGTGTGCATTAAAACACATGAATTCTGAAACTCAACATAATAAAGAACGAACCGGATTCTCTTCGCAAACACATTCAGACTGAATGTGTGTTACGTGAGAAGAATAAAGAAAACTGAAATTTGATGACTATCTCACATTCAGAAATTGAGCAAAATGTTTGTAGAGAGAGTTCTTTTTGTTTTTAATTATGTTGAGTTTTAAAATTCATGTGTTTTAATGCACACTCAAAAATGAATGATTTTCGATGTCTGGGTAGGAATCGGAAATATTTGAAAAGTTTTGGAAACATTTGAGTTATATTTCAACGTACGAAAAAATTTGCTGTATGAACGGTACAAATTTATACAACGAGAGCAACAGGAAAACGAAGCATTTCACGCATTTTTTGCTGACATTATAAAATTAGTGAAAAGTTGCGAGTATATGGATGAGGAAAATCAATTGAGGGATCGCATAGTGTCGCGAATATATAACGAAAGATTGCAAGCGGAACTGTTGGACAAAGATTAATTAACATTTGAAAAAGCAGTAGATAAATGTTGGACGTTTGAATTGAATCAAAAGCAGACAAAAAAGATGCAGAATAAGAAGAGAGGATGACAAGTTGATGCAGCACAGAGGCAACTATCACGGGTGTAAGTGAGTTAGAGATATGCTCCAAATAATTTAAGAGAAAATAATAAGAGTAAGAGGTTATCAAAATATAAATACATAGTTATCATAAGTCAAGCCAATAGTTAAAGAGGAATTGATAGTCACATATAAAGAGCAAACAAGTATGCAACAATTTATAATAGTACTAAACGAGGGTGTTCGTCCAATTTTAGAGAGAAAAGCGGTAACTATACATAACTTAAAAAAAATTATAAACTTAAATTAAGAAAAATTAAGAATGCGGTAAATGGAATTTGTATGTATGCGCCCATAGAAAACTTAAATTAACTTAAAAATTTAACGAAGTTTTGTTCAATTTCATCTGTCACTTAAAAAAAATTAGTGGTGCGAAAATATGCGTAAAAACTTAAAAAAACTTAAGAAAAGCAATTGAAACGTCATAGGCTTTTGTTTTAAAGAAAATAACCAAAAAATCTTTTGTTGTATGCGGATGAACTTGTGATAAATATTTAATTAAATTTGTAAGTATTATATTTGCACATTATAATTAATTGACCATATTAGAATAAGCATAATCTATAATATATCAGTTCGAATTAAGATTTTTTTTTTATTCTTTTTAGATGGAAAATGGTTATGATTTCCTTATCGAAAGCGTTCGAAATCATAAATGCATTTATGATAAAACCAGTAAGGATTTCAAGAACGCCGTTACGAAGGAAAAGGCATGGAATGAAGTAGCAGAGGCAACAGGATTAACAAATGAGTATCACTACAATAATGTGTTTATTATGCATTTTTATTGTACATAATTAACATTGAAATTTTTATAGTGGAGGAATGTCGCCGTATATGGACTGTTCTAAGAGAACGTTTCTATAAAGAACAAAAAAAAAGAGATCTTCCAACGGGGAGCGAAGCAGTACCTTACAAGGATTGACCATACTACGATAGGATGTTATTTTTAAAAGATTTCGTACAGCCAAGAAATTAAGTTTTACGTAATTGGTATATACGTGCATTTCTATATTTTTTAAATGTGTACATTATATTTAGAACTCGCAAAAATGTATTTCGTGATAAAAAGGAGGACAGGAACAACAATTTAGATACCGATATCGATATACCCAACTGTTCAACTAATACAAGTGTAGAAACATATTATAAGAAGGCAAAAAAATGAAAAGAAAAGGACCTGGCTTATGAAGAAGCATGTGAGGCTATTAGATCCGCCGCCGAAACTATTCAGGCCAAAAACACCATCTAGCAACCGCCACAAGTCACTGGAAGGCATGAAATAGGGCAACATTTCATGAGATCAGTGATGTTGATGCTCGAACCCTTACCCGACATCGACTACGATAGCGCTTTAGCGCAAATAATGTAATTTGTTGTGGACATATTGAAGAAGAAGAGAATTTATAAAACTGATTTTTTTCAATTTTTATTACTTAAAATTTTAATAAAATTTTATTTTTTATGTAATTTTTAGTGTATAATGAAATGCTGTGAATTAAAAATATGTAAGTGATTGAACTGCTGTGAATTAAAAAATAATGGAAATAAAAGATTTATATTGTTTAATTTATAAAACATATTTATTTATTATGTTTTAATTCATCCAAGACAATTGGCCCTCATTATTTACAAATTCACACAATTCAACTCGCATGTCCAACGCCGTTCTACCGCCTATAACATGTGTGCTCTGAGATGGAGCTATTGATCCCAAAGATCGTTCAACTTCGCTGCGCCAAAGCCCTTCGTGCATTGTATGGTTCGAATCAGCCCAATCTACAAAATTTGATGGCACATATATTTGTGAACTGTCTTTGCTGAGACGTAGAAAATTGTGCAAAGCAACACAACCCAGAACAACTTTTTCAGCATTATCTGGGCTCATGTGCAATGTTGTTAGGAGAATTCTCCATCTGCTTACAATAATTCGAAAAGAATTCTCAATGACTCGACGAGCTCGCGATAGTCTTCTATTAAAAATTTCTCTTTGCTTTGGTAATCCTGTGCCAGGGTAAGGTTTCATTAAATTTTTTGTCAGACTAAAAGCTGCATCGGCAACGAAGAAATGTGGTAATAGTGTGTTGGTCCCTGGTAAACATTTTGGTGGAGGTACTTCCAGCTTGTTACTGCACAAATTTTTTTTCCAAATTCGCTGATATTGAAGATGCCTAAAAAATAGTAAATTTGGTTTTAAATAAATTTAAATAAGTCTAATCGATTTAAAATTACCTCCGTAGCTTTGGGAACCATACGCACCGACATCAATGTTGGTGAACGTGTATCTAGCCTGCCTGTGTAGTATAATTCATATTGCGTTTACCTATTGAAATAACGATTATTCGAAAACTTGGAAAACTGGATTTTAAACACGTTTAAGAAAATCGATATCTTAGAACTTTCTTCTATTGGCAAACATCTCACTACGATTTTTCGATAGGCAGTCTCTCAGCGTGCAAATATTTGGATATTTACGGTTGATTTGAATTACTTATATGCGGAATCAAGGTACAGAGTAGCAAATATACTTGATTTTGTACTTTTGACTAGCCTTAGTTGATTGGAATTAGATTGTGATGTGTGTTTTTGAACAGAGATTGTATTGGTGTTCGAGGCGTGGTTGTGTGGTAGCAACCCCGTCAACTAACGGCGGTGTGAAGGTGACAGAGAAGGATCCTGCGTCGGTGGGGTGAGCAGATCGGGCCAATCTAAAATAAGGTATTGGCATCTACGAAAAAACGAAAACTATTGTGGACATTTTTTTTTTTTTTTGGTCATGTCAATTTTTTAAAGTTAATTTGTATTGCATATTGTAATCATATGATTTTTTTTTCTTCTTTTTCTTGTTGTTGCTTATTAACGTAATTTTCATCAATAGTTATTGAAAGTAATTTTAAAATTTGAAAAGTTTTTTTTCTAAATTTCTAGTAGGTTTATAATAATAATTTGTATTGTGAGCTGAATTTGACTGATTGATTTTCGAATTTTCTTTCATTATATTTTTTTTATTATATAACGTTCTGGGTTTTTAGCTATTATAATCGCGTGATCATACACACACACACACACAATTTTATATTTCCTGTAATAATTCAGCATCTCAGAAATTTAATTTTTTTTCCGTTATTTTCAAGAGCAATTTTTTTACAGTTTTTTCTTACCGCTATTAATTTTCGCATATCTAGTGATTTTTCTGATTGTTTCTATTTAGAGGAATTTTCCTTTTTAGCTACTGTCATTTTTTACTTCTTTCTGTTTTGAAATCATATTCATTCACACCTTTCCATCTCTTTCGGGTCGTGTTGCTCACTTCGGCAGGCTGTCGGTAAGGTTATCGAGTGGTCTGTTGGGGAGGGGTGACCGGTAACCGTTGGAACCGAAAAAGTAATTCCGGTAGGCGGGCCGATGATAAGGGGGGCTTCACAGCAAACTGGTAGGGGATCGAGCGGGACAGAACTGTCATCTCGAACGACTGCACCCTATCATTTGCTTTAACTCCTGAGAGCGTGGCACACAATGACTCGTTTTTCTTTTTGCTTGTTTTTTTGTGATTTAATTCCTTTTCTCATGCGGTTATTCAAGCATAGGATTATGTCTGGAAACCCCCACGGCACACCGAGAGCTTTAGCCAGCTACTAGACTGCACCAGACCTCCGATCCCGTGTCTGCTAACGAAATCTTACGATTTCGTTACAATCACTGTCGCAGAGCGATATGACAGATTCGGCAAATGTCGTGGAACTCAAATTGTTGCATCTCCTTTTGGATGAGATATTTCTTGCATATAGGGTTGATTATCTTGACGATTCGATTTAAGTTAAGAACGCCTAACGTCACGATCGTCCGGACATTGCAGCTTCCTTGGTTCGAATTACCGAGCCGTCCGAATAAATAAACAATTGAAATATTGTTTGTTTCATTAGTCGTACTAAATTGAGTTTGATTCAATTGCAATTTTGCCTCAATGGGCTCACCATTAGACCTGGAACAAGCAGTAGGATCGGGTGAATCGGCACTTTTACTGAAGGTAAATTTCATGTCGCAACATGCTAACTTTCGATCATTACTGGCATTGGATTCATTGAAATTTGGAGCAAGAAAGTCAAGCAGATCATGAGTTGGGGGTTTAACAAGTTTTGGTGGTTGTGATCCGGATAATGTCTGTAGATTAATGTGACCATTGTTATGTTCTTCATCAAAATGAATTGAAGAAAAATTCGCTTGGAACATTGCATTGTGAAATAACGCGGTCAGTTGCTCAGTTAATGTTACATATTGCTCAACTTGTTCAGCTTCCAAAAATATGAACCATACGTGATTCCAAAATACAAATTTCATTCTTCGTCAAAGGAATGGATGCCGTAAATTTTGCTTGAATCCGCTTAAGTTTCAATGAAATAATAAAAATCATGCTGTGGATTCGCAATGATCTAGCTAGAATGTTAGCGGCGAGTGAATTTGGTTCAACAAAGTTCGCACTCGACTTGAAACTCTTCTTCTTCAAGAAATTCGATTTGCATTTTGACAAATATGTGTTCACTAAACCTTATAACAATTAATATTTGCATAGGCAAAAAACAAAATTGAATTACTAATTAATAATGATATGAATAAATTTTGTTTTTTTGTTTACACTTTTGGAGAAATAATTCAGAATTCGAGAGTTATAAATAATTAAGAAAGAAAATTTAGAATAAGCCAAAAGATTATTCTTCTGATGACTTAATAACGAAAAAAAATGCTCAAAAAAATACTAATTAACACAAATAAATATATATAACACAAACGTTTCGAACCTCAACGATTTACAATAGCGATTCAGGTGATGAGCATCGTAATCAGTCAGGTGGCAATCTACAAAATTTACAAAAAACAGATACAAAATGTTAAATACGCTAAATTAAACTATATCCACTTTGTCGAAAATTCAAGGATTCACTTTAATCCGATATTCTTAGAGTTTCTATAGACTTAAAAATGAAGACTTAAATGAAATCTTAATTATTACAGAAATGAGCATCGCTCCGACAACTCTACACAAACTATCTCAAATACCAAACGAGTTAATCTCGGATATTGAGAACCGTATAAAGATATGAAAATGATACCCAACTAAAATTGATATTATACAAAACTTTGAAATCTAAAAGGGAATTACTGAAATTGTATGTTCAGTCACACTCCCACATTCGGCCAGAAGATTCAAGAATATAACAATCCGATACAACTGAATATGCGAGTGTACACAACTAAAAAATTATGAACGTTAAACGGAAAAAAATGACTGAAAAGAAATAGCAACCGAACACATTTTGGATGTCACTATAACGGTAATTCAACCAAAACGCATGCTGTTAGCGTTGGATTATCGTTAACAGAAATTTACTCAGGTAGGGTGACCAGCTGCAGCATTTTTTGCAGGCTAAGGCTCAGTCTTGGGATGGGTTTGCCTGAATCTACCTGAGTCATGATAGGTGCATTACAGACTAAAAATGTTGCGCACCCAACTTGCTCCCTCCATACTCAACACCTGAAATTTAAGATGGTACAAAAATATTGTTTTTAAATCTTCATACTATTAACAATAATCTATATTTATTGAACAAAATTTATTTACTACAGTACATACTGTAGATTAAACCACATAAAAAAAAGAAAACAAGGCAAAATAAATTGAGACAAATAATTAATTAAAGTAATTTACGTTAATTACACTATACAATCAAAATTTTCCATTTTTCTTTGGAAAGAAAAAACACAACAGATTTATAATTTCAGCACAACGCAGATCTGACTCTGATATAACACGTATGTAACCGCGCAGCCGAATTTAACTTTTGATGGTGACGCATATAGCTCAACGTACCTGCGTCAGACCTGCAAATACAAAAAAAAAAAAAAAAAAAAAAACAAGAATCGGTGATCGATTGACGAACGACCTTGTGCTGAAATTATATATACAGCCCTATTAACATAGTCGCATCACTTCATGTGATGTGATAACTATCACATCATTTCAAGTATAAATTGGTATTCTCTTAGTTGATTCATATGATGTGATACGACAAATGACAGAAACTGTACATATCAGGCAGCAATAAAAAATCCTTACAATTGACGTAATATTTGACATTTGTAGATCTACCACTAACAAATTTCAGGTGATAAATATATCATTCCAAGTGATGTTTAACATTTTATACGACTAAGAGAATATGACTTCAAGTGATAGTTATCACACCAAACGATAAGGGTCGCTTCAATCGACTAAGAGAATGCCAAAAATAAAGTGATGTGATAGTTGTCACATCACATGAAGTAATGTGACTATGGGAATAGGGCTGTATATTATATATTTAGGGAATATTTCAAAACCCAAATAGTCAAAATCCAAAGAAATGAAAAGAAATATGAACTATAAATGTAACAATAAATTATAATTTAATAACAAAAATAAAAATATTTCAAAAAGGATACTCTACGTCCGACGCTTCCAGTTGTTTGTTTTCCTCATGAACCACGCCACTGCTGGATTATATACGACAAACGTTATTTGGTTCCTCGGTTATTTTTGAACAAACGCCACTTCTTCCCTGCTCCACGCTGTATGTCACCTTCACTAACGCACCACGTTTTCCAGCGATACATCCTGTTGTATAACCTTTTGATTTTGTTGGTATTTTTTTCTTCTTTCTTATTTTGTTGCACCACACATACAAATTGTTTTGAGAAAACGCTAATTTATTTATTTTTTATTTATTTACAAAAAATTTATAAAGGTAAACCATCCCCACTTACACAATACACTTTGAGCTAAAGCTCATTCGTAGCAGATTATGCAAGATAAGGTGGGAATTAACAGTAATCAAATCTTTGAGGTTAGTTGTATATTTGTTAAAGTGGTATATTTGCCGCTTCGAACATTAGATTTTGGATTTTTCAAATAATGGATGAATGTATGGCATTATTTACACAAAAAAGCTTTGTTCCGCGCATTTTGAATCGCTTCAAACGTACGACAGGACACCGACCCACTGTTGGTGCATCTTCGAATTTTATGCAAAATTCTTGATACAATGGAATTTTATCGTAAGCGCGCACAGTAAATGAATCGCTCGATCATTCCGCTTTGATTGAAGAATCAGATAAGCGATGAAATTACGCGTATAGTTGAGCCATTTTGGCATTATAACAATTATAACTTAATTTCATTTAAAACATACATAATTTAAAAAAATAAATGTTTTAAGAAAAAAAAAAAAAAAAAAAAAATGCGACCGATGGAATGGTTTAGCAAAAAAAACCCACTGCGATTTCGATTTTTTTTGTGAATTTTTATTTTTTATTGTTCCTTTCGTTTTGTAACACTTTGTGTCACTTAAGTTGTTTGTAGTTTTATGTTTGCTTTTGTTGCCAATTAACATGCATAACTTACATGTGTGCCTGCAATCACGTCTGTTTTGAAGATCAAATCCTTGCTCGACGTTGCTCTCGCATGGCGGACATCTTATATCGGTGATCGTATCTTTTGTTCCGTTTGATGTTTTTTTGTTTTTGTTACAATTTTTGTTGGTTTTGACATTATTTATTTGTTTTGTTTTTGTTTCATTTATAATTTATATAAAAAAAACTTTATGTATTTTGCCTTTTTTTTAGCTTTTTTTTTGTATAATGTACAACTATTTATATCCACAATATTTCTCCGGAACATCCACTCTCTCTCAATTCCAAACCAAAAAAAAACTTTTCTTTCTTCATTTCCAAACTCATTTGCGTCATTTCGATTTTATATCTTTTTTTATTTTTGTTTGTTTGTATAGCTGTGTTGGTTTTTTTGTTACATTCCTCTTCACGAACGACTCTGCCATCTACACTTGTTGACATCAACACAAATTCGAGACAAAAGGTCTTTTAAAAAAAAAAGTATTTTCACGCGCAATGCATCAGGTGTAGAGAGCAGATCGTTACAACCTCTGCCTCAAAATATTTAGTTATCACAAATGTAAAGCTTAAATCCTTTCGTATCGGTGACATGTACTTTGAACTGTACTTTGTTGGTATCAAATATTTTGTTTTGGTTCATTTTATATGTAAATTATAGCAAAATCGAATATATTATGAATTTGTAAGGCACGTTTACACCCGATCCTACGGTGAATATAAAACAGTCATTTCAAATACGTAACCTAGAGGTTGTGGTGACAATATACTTAGCTTTAAGCGTGAAACATAGCGAGCAGCAGATTTAAATATTAACTAAATTAAATATTGAATTTAAATCATTTTTTGAGAATAAATATAGGCATTTTTTAAGATAATAACCAATTATCTATATAAAAATTTCAATTAAAAGAAAATGTATTGAATGAAGTTAGTTCTGCCGTTGCATCAACAGGTTACACAACCAGCAGCAAGAAAAAAGCTTTTCCTTCTAAACATAACCCAATAAATCTGACATATTGTTTAGTTTCTCTTACTTTCTTGTGTACCTATGTATTTAGTATGAAACAAATTATTTTGAAAAACATACGTTCTTCATAAAATATAGTACATATTAGAGTCATAAAATTTAGTAATACAAAAACAATTGTGATAAAAGGAAAAAAAAAAATTGCTGCACTGCTCTTGGCTTTCAGATAACTTCATTACAATACATTTCCATATTTTTTAAATTGTCACTTAAAAATTATTTAGAAAGCCTGCTTGTTTTGTTACCACGTAGAGACAAATTTAAAAATATCAACTGTCAAGTGTATTGGTTATTACAAACAATTACCATCACTACCACCACCTATCAACTGTCAAGTGTATTGGTTATTACGAACAATTACCACACTGTATTTATAACTGAATATTGTAACCGATCTTTTGGCGGCCAACACGTTTTATAAATAAGGATAATCTACAGTTGGCACTAGGAAGGTTCTTTGCCGCCAAATAAACTGATCGTACAAACCCTCACGTGTTGAAATGAATTTAAACAAACTAAGCGGCATGTCCACACTCATCTGGACCAACCCAGCTCAACACCATCATCAATCAAAAGAAATTACTTTTTCATTTTAATTAATTTATTATTTGAAAATTAAAAAAACTGAATAATTTAACAATATCATCAACAGGTAATAGAAAAAGTTGTATTTACAAAAATGTATATATATGCATATGTAAATAACGATACTGAATTTAAGAGCAAGATTGTAAAATAAAAAAAAAATTTGTAAATCAAAATTCAATCAAATATAACTGCACACAATTATGCTGGGAGCATACAAAAATAGAAATATGTATATATATATAATCAAAAAAAGACTCACCATAAGCTCGCCAAGAATACTCTCCGCAATATATGGAAGCTGAAAACTCAAAATTTAACTTATATGAAGGTATGCTCCTCACACATTGCACTACTATTTAATGTGAACTCTACCCTTAAAACTACTTATTATCTATGTACATATGTATATGTACTTATCACTTATACATATATACGTACACACCTTTTCCTTTTATTTTATATTTTTCTTGTTTTTCCACCAATTCAATTCAATTTTCTTTCTTCCTTTTTTTTATTGGTCACTATAACTACACTATTTTATACAGTATTTTTCCCGGCGGAATAAGATAATCCGGAATTTCAACGTTAACCTTGTGTGACAAGGTATATGGTGAAAACACGCAATCTGATGAGATCAATTAAGTTGTTCACCGCCAATTTAATCCATGGCCCCCCCGCTAACACTAAAAAACGCAAACGCAAAACTTAGCACTAGTAACACCAAACTTCGATAATAACTTACCCGCTAAAGCAGCGGCCCTAAGTCTCGGAATAGAATTTCCACCTATTTAGGTTTTTTTTTGTATTCACTTTTATCTAAGAGAAGTATGTAAATGAATAAAAAAAATCAACATAATTCCTCGTAACACAAATATACGTTTAATAACCATTAGCAAAGGCTTACCGTTAAACATTCGCTGAGGAACTAGTTTTACACCAAAATTATTCCAAAACTATATATTTCGGATAAATATTTCCTTTTTTTTTATCGAATGATTAACAAAAAAAATCACTTCTTTTATCTAATTTTTAAACGCACAAATATATTTTTTTTTCAAACTAACTTAGCTTGCAAATTTAAATCAAGCTTCATCTGTGGTATCTCAACAATAATTCTTTCAATAATTTTTTTATTTTATATTATGTACAGTTTATTTTATGTACAATACGAGTATTATATACTTCGTCTTCATTTAGCATATACGCGCATTTAACCATGACAAAAAAAAAGCCCGCCTAAAATTATCTATATGTATATTATTTCGGTACCTATAGATGTTTTAACTCAATAAATAACAAAATATGTACAAGACTTGTGTAATTGCTTAGTTTGTGTATGTACGTACATAATATAATTGTCTCTACAGATGCGATATCGTTTTAATTCCTATACACCAAAAAAAATTCAAAAATGCATCGATTTGCTTGCAAAAAAAATTAAACAGAAATGACTCAAGATTTATCGTCATCAAAAAAAATGAATGGACCGAAATATTATATAAAAAAAAATAAATAAAAGTTCAATGACCTACATAGTTACATATATAATCAAATGATCAAAAAAAAACAACTTCAAATTCAATTCATGATACTATTTTCTAAAGGGTGTCGGATACTATCATTTTTTTTTTTTAAGGATCGCATAAAATTTTGCTTTACACAAAAAAAATGTTTTAACCCTTAATCTCATGAATTTTTTATCAATAAAAAAAAATTACTGTGGTCAGCCGATTCAACTGAAATAATAAAATCTCAAAGAAAATTCAATTTTCTATTTTCCGTTTTCGATAAAACGTGACTTTTCTTATCTTGCATATATGCAAGATCATGTATAAAAGACTAATAAAATCACAAAAATATATACTTTTTTATTATATCACATTTCAGATCATTTAAAATAATAATAACAAAAATAAATAAAAAGCAATTCATTTCAAATAAATAAAATTAAATATCACTTATTTATAAACTATATTCTAAATATGAGAAAAATGGAGGTGTGGCCAACACACGACTTTCTTTTACGAACAGAGAATTTTGAGAAATTTTATTTTTTTCTTAATTTTTTTTTTAATTTTTAAATTTTTAAATTTTTTTTTTTAATTTTTCATTTTTTATTTTTATTTGTAAACCTTATACTTTTTAAGATATTTGCAAAATAAATTTTCTGGACCAAGGGAGTGGCCACTTCCGGTTAGCCGATTTGGAGTAAAATTCACTGGGACCTCCCAATTTATCAAAAAAGCTTAAATCTGAAGTTTCAGTTCGATTGGTTAAACCATCTGGGCTGTAGAGAGGACACAGACAGACTGACAGACAGACACAATTTCGAAACCCACTTTTTCGGACTCAGGGGACCTCAAAACAAATAAATCTCTAAAAATCTCAAGGTCCAAAATTTTCATGATTACTATACTTTATTTTACTAGAGTAAAAGAAAGTAATATGAAAAATCATTTGTGAAATTGCCGGAAGCAATTGCGGTCTTTGTTAAAACAAAGTGCAGTATCACATTTACACTGAAGTCTATTATCTCTCCATCAGGCCAATAACTGAATTCATCAATTCGAATTTCTTTCGGAGGGATCGGGCTACTTGTAGCCTTCTTTCGTTTGAGCTCTAAGAATTGGTTAATTCGGGAAGGGCGTCCCGCTTGCTTCGATTCTTTACCTGTTTTGCATAGTATTTCGGCTATTATCAAACGATACTCAGCCAGAGACAATTCAGATTGATTTGATTCGTTAGAATTTTTCAAGACCCGCTTATAAAGTAGCCAAGAACTAACCGTTGCCATATCGAGCAGATGATAAAAAATTCGTAGGTACCATTTTTTCGAGCAAAGTTTAATTTTGTACCTTCCGATCATACTGTCAAACAAATCCACCCCTCCCTTGTACGAATTATACTCCTTAATAATTTGCGGACACTCTATAGTAATATTTCCATCTTTTTTGGAATATCTTGTCGAATTTTGCATGGGCGCCCGACCGACAAAGTTCGAAATTAAGTTGACTTGCTTTTTATCTTTCCAAGACATGGTCGTCAATGTCACGTCGTCGACCGTGCAAACAAACTCCGTTGATGAACCTCTGGGCATTTTTTTAGACTGAGTATCGCTCGGTAACTGGCAATTCAGAATTCTATTTCTACGAATGGTTCCGAGGCACAGAAATCCCATTTCTGATAATTCAACTGCTAACGGAACGGATGAATAAAAATTATCAAAATATATTCTGTAATTTTCGAGCTTTGGCACAGGCCGTAACAGACGAACTACTGTATTTCTGCTCGCTCCTAAATCAGGCTCACTGACAAGTCTATTGGTAGCGCTATTTTCTTGCCCAGTGTATATTTCAAAATTATATGTATATCCTGAAATACCCGAATTTTACGATTTTATACTACGAATTTTAAATAGTCGATCCCTTCCTTCATCCGTCTTTGCTGGCATGTATTCGTTATTGTTGAAATGTAAGGCCGATTTGATTTTTTCAAAAGAATTTACAGACATCGTATCTTGAACGAGTTTATTATCCGCGATAGGATGCCAATAACGTCTATAATCAGGGATGTTAACTACTGACATCAACTAGCATATACCGATGTACTTTTGTAATTCAAGCTTTGTTGTGGTCTTTGGGTTATTTAGGTTTTTTTGACAGCTATACAAATTTGATTCATTGACTATATGCTCCATTAATTTTTCATCGAAGAGGTATTTGAAACAACTATAAGGTGTTTTTAAACTTCCCTGTTCTGGTGTTAAGTTGGAATCACCCAAAAATTCAACGTTTTTGTCTGGAATTGAAAATTCTTGACATAGCCAAACAATATGCCTCGATAACTCTTTGTAATCCCGTTGAAGTACTGGTTCAGGATTCGATAGCTCATCCACAAAATCAATTGGCATATTTGCAATATCAAGGGATTCTCATCGGAGTTGTCCTCAAAGTCTGAATCATTTGCTATTCTTTCTGTTTGTATGAGCATTTCGACATCGGCATTATCCTGATCATCGGTTTCGAAGTCATCCTCACTATCGCTCCGTGTATCTATTATTGCCAAAATTTCGGCTTCAGTAAGCGGACGATTCCTAGCCATGTTTAATTTGATAGGTATTCTGAAAATGGTTGGGTTCTGATATTTTAAAAAATTACGGCATTTGTATTCTATAGTATTGCATGATATGGCATATTTGTAATATATTGCATATATGCATAATATGTTTTATTTACATTCCATACATGAACTTGCATATTTGCAATATAATGAAATAAACCTCAAAATACACTTTATTTATCACATTTTCGAGCAAATTTGTTGATAAAATCAAGAAATATAGCATTAATTGTTTAATTTATATATTTTTATAATAATATACTCACCAAAAATACACAAAAACAATAAATTTGTTAGGAAAGAATAAGCACGGTTGTGTCTTCGTCTACTTATAACTAATAAAATTGGCGCAATTTTTTGACGTATAAAAATAATCTAAATGTATTGCATGTAATATGCATTCAGAAGTATATTTGAATTGCCTAAATGATCATAAGAAATGTATTTTACTTTTTAAATAACAAATTGTCTTCTCTTGCATATTTGCAATACTATGAGACGAAGGGTTAATGGCCGTAACAATATATTCTCTCTAACTCAATCACCGGTTGTTATATTTTCATATTATTAGTGTACAAATGATTGGGTTTTCCAAAGAGAGAATTTTTAAAGGTTTTGGCTATTATGTATATATAAACACCATTTTCTACTGTGGTATTTAATTACAACAAAACGTGAAGGGTTATCATACTGGCTTTGGACAATTCCTTTTCTTACCGTAATGAACACTTCTTATTCAAGTACTCATACTAACTCTTTCAGAATCATTATAAGGGTCTTGTAGAGAACATAATATACAAAATAAATTTCCCTCACCTAGCTGCATTGTATTCTCCAAAAATTATGTCGCACGGAATGATGTTAATTATTAGTTATCAGCACATAAAAACATTGGCCCGTGCACGGACGACCAATCGGTATTTCAAACCGTCAAAATCAATTTTTGACAAAATTGTTTCATTCATTTATTCTTAGAAAATTTTATTAAAAATTAATTTACTATTTCATTCAAAAAATGAAATAATTCATTCTTATGAAGCAAGAAATCCCGTGTTAGTGATATGGTCATTAAACTGTCACACCAACTTTATAACACAGGTGAATGCTTTCCCCACTGAAGACACCTAAGCACCATTACAACACGGACAGCACAACCACCCACGGCACCACATAAATGTGACAGCATCATGTCCACCCCTATCCGGGTCCCACCGTGTACCTTTTCATACACAACAAAACCGAAGAATAGGATAGGATGGTTAGAAGTGACAGAATCGGCCCGGTTACAGACACCTAGGTATAGCCGATAGTTAGTAAATTGTTAGTAATTATATAGTAAAAATAGTTAGTACAGGACAATACAATTTCTAAACTACAGCTTATTCACTACTTGTTGATCCTGTTGAACAATAATAAAATCGTATTATAATCATGTGTGATAATCCTAAGGCCACCAATCCACTCACAGAAAATACATGTTTTCTTATAATCTTACATATGCGTAGCAGGGGACATATCGATATGTACACGTCTTCTCTATAATATATTTACACAACACACTTATAGGTAACAAAATCCAATTATATGTGTAAAGATTTATTCAAATTACATATATGTACAAAAAAAAAAAAAAAAAAATCTTACAAATATTCCTGTTCTATGGACACAATATTCAGAAATATATTTGTGTCGATTATACAAAAAAAAAAAAAATACAAAAACACGTTCAAGTTGGTGCAAAAATAAAATAAGATATGAAAATTAACTGCGTATGTATATCAAATTGAGTCAATTTCATTTTATTTCGACCTAAATATGAGATTTTGTTTTCAATTTTATGTATAGCCAAACAAAAATTAAAATCATGCACTTAATCGAGAAATCAAGAAATTTGATTTCTTTCGCTATAAATATGAAACATTGCCTGAAAAATGCGTCCCGGTGGATTTCATTTTTCAAATTTAAACTAAGTTAAGTTACTTCACTTATTACACAAAATTTCCACAACACTAATTAATTACATCTACAGAAAAAATTTTCCCCGTACATATATATTCACAAAAACTTCACAAAACACAACACGAGAAAAGTAAAATAAAAATAAATTCAAATAAAATAAAACTAAATTTTCAAAGAGGACGATAAAAACACGTCTATCCTCTTTGAGCGCTAAGATCGACCTATTCATACCATTTTAAAAATAAACATAAATTATTCAATTGATAAAATTTTATTTATTTGTTTACAACACAAACAAATCTCTGATTTTTTATGGAATATTCCATAAAATTCTTTATGCAATTTAGTTTTATTTGCTTGACAACGTTTAATTTTATAGAACTAAATTCAATTTGTTGAAACTAATTTATTTTTAAGTAATAACTTTAAAAAAATATCAAAATGTATTGCAATGAAGTTAACTATAAAGCCAAGACAATAGGTTCCACACTCGACTGCAACATTTTAAAGTAGTAACAAGCGAAGTGCCTTGTCAACTTAACCTACAAATCACTTTTTTGACACAACTGTTTTATATTTACCGAAAAATCTAGCTCATATGTACGTTAAAAATTCAGAATATCTCAGTTCTTGTTATAATTCAAGTGTAAAAGCGACCTAAATAAAATATTTGATAGCAACCGAATGTTCAAAGCCGACGCCACTGGTATGGAAGAGTGTCTCAGCTTCACATTGGTGGTAACTAAATATTTTGGGGCGAGGCGTCTGGTATCAAAAGTACTTAAGTTTAGAAAGTTTACGTTCCACAATACCCTAAGCGGCTGATTAATAAATCCGATTTAGCTAGACTCGTTTGAGTATGCAAAAGAATGCTATTAACTAAAATTGAGGTTGACATTCCGAACTGGAAAAATTCGTTAAAACCGTTTTATTAAGGGGTTATATACAGTTGTAGCCGGCGAATTAACCATATTTTCTCGATTAGTATGTACATGTTTTGGGGTCCTTGTTAAATTTTTTTGACAGAAAAATATTTGAAAATAGCGGAACTACGGCTGTATTGCTGGAGTGCCTTTTTTTGGGCAGTACTTGCAGTGGACATGATAACAACGGTTCATCTGAGATCAGAATTTAAAGAGAAACGATTGTACTTTCAAACAAAACAAAAACGATTCGAAAATTTACTTTTGATGTTGCACGTTTGAAAGTCTATACACAACTGCTCCAAAGTTTCAAGGCCATACATTTCGAACAATACACTAGAGCGACGAAAGTCGACGTATCGCTTATATTATATTATACCGAGCGGCAGCTGCGGAATAGCAGCCGCGTGCGCTACTTGAGGTAGCCCGATATAAACAGCTATAACTTCGGATTCAATGCTCCGACTGCTATGAAATTTGGTGAGAGTATTCTTGAGATAATGTACTTAAAGAATACGCAATAAAAAAAAATTGCCGACTATCACAACTGTATATAACGCCTTAAATCGCAGTGTGTCAAGGATGTAAGATAAATTATTTTTCCAGTGCGCGTAACAATATTATTCTTTTCAGAGAATTTTCCAAAGTTTTTTTTATTAAAAATAATTGACCATAAATTTTATTTATTTAAAACAAAAATAATAAAATAAAACATATCAATAAGTTTAATTGATTTACTACACAAAATACAAGATATGCATTACGCCAGAAAAAAAAAACAAAAAGCCTTTAAATGTTACTTTTCCGTATATCAAATGAGCAATATACAATAATAAAATTACCACGCAGCTCATTTAATGCCAAAAGATTATCGCATATTTTTCTACAAATATTTGCTCTCACTAACAGCTTTTTAATATGCTTTAAACTAATCGTCTGACGCCCACAGCATTATTTCAGTTTTTTTACAAGTACATGAATAAAATATACTGTTTCACTTCAATTTTAATTTAACAATTCAATATTGATTAAATTAATAAATCTCTGTTGGAATTAACACAAACAAAATTCAAAAAAGCAAACCAATAAAATAATATAACATAATTTTTTTTTAAACATCAATGGAATTGTTTTCCAGTTCCTTGTCAATGACAAATAGAACAAAATAGCTCAGGTACATAATGAAAATCCCAGTAAGGGAGTTTCCAACATCATTAATGATATTGATTTAGCATTTTTTGAATATTTTTTTTATTGGTATTTTTTTATGTGATTTGCATTATTGCAATCGTACAGCTTTTTATTCTACAATATATGTATTGTATACGTTGACTTGTCGTGTCTCTGAGGTACTTTTAAAATTTAAAATGAATTTGAGTTTAAATTTAAAGTCAAATTCAAACAATGAGTTCGATTATTTTAATGAATAATTTCAGAGCAATGACATTAGTTCGGTATATTGAATGATTGATTTAATTTTAAGCAGCTATCTGGTTAACACCATCCCCATCTTTATCGTGAAATACTCGAACAAACATTTTAATTGCTTTTTAGATTCATTTCTGATGCCTTCAAATTTAAATCATTATTTGGTGCGGAATTATCAACTATATCTAAACTTCTGCCAACAAATGTTATCTCATGATTTTATTTGTAGCATAGCAGTTGACTAAACTATTTCAGTTATTGAGAAGTTCTAACTACTTTTTTAGAAAAGGGTTTCAGGATAATTGGTGTGTACTTTTCTTTACAGTTGGATTTTGCCTGGTTATAATTGTCGGTCTCAAAAAGTCTATAGCATTAGTCAATGCTAATCTGTTTTTTTTTGTATTTTGTAACGGGCACTTGTCATCCCCGTTACAAAATATACCTAATTCCCAAGAAAATAAACTAAGAAAACTGCATCCCACCTTTAAAGATATTTTCTTGTTAAAAAAAAAAAAAATAAAAATAAAAATCCCAATGACGTTCAGATGCAGTTATCATTCTAATTACGTTAGTTGAGTTGTATCTAATTCGGTTGTACAACAAATTAACGTAAAATTCTATTTATTCTAGTGGCGCGTCCCCATACTGATCATATTTTCATTTATGTTTATTTACAAATTTAGTTCTGCACATTAAAGGGTGTGCTCAAGTTTCATTAAATAAACGTAAATACATTTTTCTCTTGTTGTTGTTGCACACGCGATTTTTGTCAAGCGTGTGTACAATACTTTTCATTTTGGGTTTCTTTAGCGTTTATTCACCTGCGGCTATTTGAAACCAAGTTGAATTCAATTTTTTTGCAATTTGGGCAGTTCATGTGTTTACACATAGTTGTTTTTATTTTAATTTTTTCTATTATTTACAGATGAATTTGTAAATCACCCTGTTTTCTCCCACTAAAAAATGATTTCCAAATGGTAGGTCACTTTTTAACCATGTGGTTGGTCCGTATTTTTTAAATGTTTTTTTCCTTTTTTGGTTGTTATCAACCGCATTTTTTTCTAAGACGACTTTAACTAGATCTTAAGGGGAGCTACCAACCCCCACGACCAAATTCCTCTACCCGACTCGGGCAGCGGGCACCGGGATTAAGTCGCGGTAGCATTCCCCCCTTAAGGTAAATTTTGTAACGACTTGATTTAGGTCATACTAAATCTAGTCAAAATCAGTTACAATTTTTATCTTATTTAACTTCTTAAATTCGAATTTTTTGGTAAAGTACAACGAAGTAATTGATCTGTAATCTGATATTTAGTAATTGTAACCATAAAAATATTCTTTGAATATTTTGTTCCACTACACCAATTCATACAATCTTTATTAAATATTTATGTATTTTTTGAATAAACTTTGTAATTTTCATGGTGTGGCCTACTGCAGTTTCCACCGTGACACTACCTCGGAAGGGTAGGCTTGGTCAATATACCATATTTTATTAGCGAATTTAACACTACGGCATGTCTTAGTACAGCATATTTTAGTATGGCATTTAGTCCACTGCGGTATATGATACAATACGGCATAAGGTACACTACGGCATATTTTAATTATTTTATTTTATGAAGGGATGGAAAATTCTACGTCTAATCAATTTAGAATCCCATTTTCATCACATTTTTTGAATTTAATCATATTATGTCGTCGTGAAATTTGTCGTTTTGTACCTGTTGCGGAGCTTTTGTTCGGGAAAGTGTTTCCACTATAAAAAAAAAAAAAAATAGGAATAAAAAATATTCTTCTGGATAAAAAAATTAACCTTTCCGAAAAATTTCCCTATATTTTTCCCTTCCTTGATATTTTTTTATGCATATGCCGTTTTGAAATATGCCACAGGTAATCTTATGTCGTACTGAAATATGCCTTACCGAAACATACCATAGTGTACCATACAAGCTGTAGTTTAGGATGTTTTCGTTTATTCATTCCGGATATTCTGGACGTTCCAATAGTGACGAAAATCGTTCATTTAATTATTCCATTCCTTCTATTCTTTTTTTAGTGTATTCTTTTATATACATATTCAGAATATCCGGAACGCATTCTTCTACCTCGAAAAGTGGAATAAAAAAAAATATTTCATTTGACATTTTGTAATTATGTGCAATATTTCCAATTTAAATGATTAAATTGAATTAAATCCTATTATGGAAATGAAACTATTAATTATGAATATTTTTAATGTACAAATTATTTAAAACTTCAATTAATTTTATTGAAATTATTTTTTTAATAAATTTAATTTGCTTGGTAATTTTAAAAATAAAAAAAGATTCACGCTATGGAAAATCTATTCCGTGTATTCCGATCTGTTCTTTTCCTCTTGTGGATTCTGTAGTGAAACATGCTGTAATGAACGGATCCCACCTGAGAAATACTTTTATTGGCTTAGAAATTCTTGGATGATGTACGATTTGAAAAATGAATCCATGATATTTCTTTATATTTTTTCACTGCCTTAGCAACAATCGTTTTTGATGTAAATTTTTGTAATACTAAGTGACTTTTTTACATAGCCTAGTCCATGACTATACAATTGTATTACACAAATCTATTTTTTTGCGTTTGAAAGATTTTGAAAATAAGTAAACTGCAATAATTCGCCCTTTAGAAAAAACCAATCAATAAGAAATATTACAGAATTTGCCGAAATTATATTCATAATCCTTAATTTAACATATCAACTACTTGGCAACTTGACAAAATGTATATATCTACATACATAGGTGTCATGTCACAATCAAATAATAATATTTTAGAAAAATTGAGTTGTAATTGCAATGTGCATAATTTACCTATCTCCAAACGTCTTAAAAGTAGTGTATGTTTTAATAACATTATTTATAAAAAAACACAGCCAATAGCAACAAAAACGCTAACTGTTTTTGTTCAACGTGCGACGTGAGGTTATAGGCAATTAGAAACGAATATTTTGACATTCGTCACACGGCACACGCTACACGGTGAGACATTGTCGAATTGGTTTCGGATAGCCTAGATCCTATGCCAACTTTACATATAGGCCACTTTGGTGTCAGCTTCCTATGATTTTCTAAACAAAATTGGGAAAATCATTTTTTCGTAATATTTGTTATATTTATTGGGTGAGATCCTATCAAATATCGTTGTCCTAAACACTCTAATCCCCTATTTTTTTTCAAAACTGGAACTAGTATCGGATAGCCTAGATCTTATGTCAATTTTTCATATAGCCCACTTTGATGTCAGCAGATTTTCTCAAGAAAATTCGGAATTTCATTTATTCATATTATTCGCTATATTAATTTATAAAGAAAATATAAAAGGTAACATCTTACGTCCATCGTATTTATAGTACGTATTACATAGCTATAATTCTTAAATAATTTTTATTATTCTTATTAAAAAATTTCGTTATAACAAGAGTTTCTACTTTTACACTAATACATGTAAATAATAATTTTTATTGTTTTATAGGTTCTATTACTGCTGAATTTTATTTTTGCAATCTACAACCATCTTTGGAATCATTGATTGAACAATCATTTGGACAAATTGTGAACCGGGTTCTAAAAGCGGGTGAGTATACGTTGTATCGCTTCTTTATTCACAGTTTAATAAGATTCACATAATGATGGTTTATTTGTAGTCGGATTGAAACAATGTTGTTTAAAGTTCTCGAATGAATTTAGTGAGGAATGTGTCGTGAACGGGAGGTCTGCTCTATACATGTGTGATGTGTGTATGTTGGCTAAATGTTATAAGAGTGACTTAAATGTATTTAGTTTGTCCCAGTGGAGGGTTGCTGCAATATCGATTGCTGCTGGTCTAGTCCAAAGCGGTATAATCTTGCTTATGAGGGTGTTTTTGTTAATTTGACTTTGTTTGGATACAAAATTCTTTTCTTTGGCATGATGGGTGATTGTTTGCGAAATGTCAATTAAAACGAAGCTGGCCACAATTTATATTTATATACTTATTCTAGTACAAATGTAGGTGTGTGAAGTTGATCCAGGATTCCGTCCCAGGAGGAATGGAGGTCTACATCAGGCAATACTATTTCCAACCCATCTCAGTTTTTGTTTTTATTACAGAAAAGACTGACTTGATAGAGGAGCATATTTGTAGCCAGGCGATTCGAGTTGGATGGAAGCCATATTTTGAGATTTATACCCCAAATCCAAGTGTCCAAATATATAGCCGAAGGTGAATGTTTCTGATAGTTTTTTCATTTGGTTTGGTTTTTTCACTTGGGAACATTGGGTGCCTCTGGATGTCTCTTGTGATTTCGACTCGACATCATGTCAACCTACTGTGATAAACATTTGAAGACCAGTATGTTGAGATTTGCGCTATAGGCCCATATGTATATAGCCGAAAATCAATATTTCTGATAATTTTTTCGTTTGATATTTTAATTAATGGCACTTAGGAATATTGAGTACCTCTATTATTATTATTATTATTATTGAAGGGCCATGTGGGCGTTCAGCCACCTCGCACTGCGACCTAAAAGATTTTTCCTGCTTGGACCCTGCTTAATTATCCGCCCAGTCAATATTCAGGCACTTAATGAACCCGATAATACTGCCGGCCGGTACGTGATACATACTATCTAAGCTTATTGCTCACCCTCCTAGAGGTTTACTTCAGCATGCAGTTCTGTACACTGTTCTGTAGTTCTGTGTACCCAAGGACTTCGAAGGGGCTATCCCACCTCCTTATATTTCTACCCCTGCAACGTTTTCCGTTTTGATTTTACTCTTATTAGTTGCTGGGAATGGAAAGTCGCCTATAGTTCACCCAGCTTTATTACAAGAGGGCTAAATAAAACTGGAAGGTGCCTGGTATCCAGAGTCCGCGTACTTTTTAATTATCCATCCAGTCAATATTCAGGCTCTTAATGGATCTGATAATACTGCCAGCCGGTACGTGATACTTGCTATCTGGGATTATTGCTCTCCCTCCTAGATGTTTACTATAGCTTGTAGTTCTGCTAGAAAGACGGTAGCATTGGAACCCAAGGGCTTCGGAAAGGCCTTCCCACTCCCGTTCATTCCTACCCCTACCCGTCTTCCGTTTGATTTTACTCTTACGAGTTGCAGGGAATGGAAAGTCGCCTGTAGGTCACCCAGCTTTACTACAGGAAGGCTAAATAAAACTGGAGGGTGCCTGGTATCCAAAGTCCACATACTTGACCGGACTGATTAACCTATCAACCATTCATCCATCGGTATATGCTGTTCCATCTTAGATTAAGGTTTTTATCAAGGGTTTCTCCTTCAGCGCCGTACTTTGGCCTGTGCCAAATGGTAAAAAATGTGACATACGGCCTCAGTTGCCATTGGTTGCCACGGTAGGCAGCACGTACACTTGCGAATTGTGACCAGGTTACCCCTTACACAATTGTACCCATCACGCAGCTGCCTAATACATAACCAGAACGGCTCACGTGATGCGCACCCTACTGGAAGGTTATGGAGCTGGTAGATTAATCTACTCAACTTTGGCCGCCCCCCTCCCTCCGATAGACGCCGCAGCACTTTGAGTACCTGTAAATGTCTCTTATGATTTAGACTCGACATGATGTCCACCTACTGTGGTAAATATTTGAAGACCAGTCGTACGTTGCGATTTGCGCTATATGCCCATATGTATATAACCGAGGGTGAGTTTTTCTGATAATTTTTTCATTTGATATTTTAACTGCCTTTAATTTGTGTGCCTGTAAATGTCTCTTGTAGTTTCGACTCGACGTGGTGTGGTGGACATTTTAAAACCATCCGTATGTTGGGATTTGGCCTATGGGCCCATGTGTGTGCAGCCGAGGGTAAATGTTTCTGATAGTTTTTTCATATTGTAGTTTGGTTGATGGCACTTGGGAACATTGAGTGCCTGTAAATCTCTCCTATGATTTCGAGTCAAAATGATGTCCACTTGGTGCCATTAGTTGAAGTATCGGATGGGAGAATTGTCAGAGGTGTTCATTTTCGGCTGTATATCTATATGTGGGCCTGTGGCGGATATCTCAACATACGGCTGGTCTTCAAATGTTTTCCCCAGTGGGTGCACGTTGTGTCGAGTCGGGATCACGAGAGACGTTTGCAGGCGCTCAGTGCCCCTGGGTGCCATTGGTTGGAGTATCGGATGGGAAAATGGTCAGCGGTCTTCATTTTCGACACATGTGGTCCTGTACCGTGGATATCACCATACGGTTTCTATCTAGTTCGAGCCCCTTGATTGGAAATGTTTTCTTTGATCAAATCGGTTTTTTCTGTAATTAAAAGAGGAAACTGAACTGGGATGGAAGTTTTATTGCCTGATGTACGTTTTTATTTTTCCTGGGATGGACTCCTGGGATAGCTTCACCATCTTTACAAATGTTAGATAAATTCGATAAATATTAGTACATCGCTGGCAAATGCCAAGTATTTTTGTTTCCAAAAGATTTTGTATTTTTCGGACATTTTGCTGATTTCAACATCGACTTTTTTTCAGCAGTAGTGTCCGACTTATTATAGGGTTTACTATGAAGGTTGGCACAAAGAAATCGGAAAGTGATGACAAAAAAGTTAGGTTGTGATTTCGACAAAATTATGAGCGTGGCTTATAATACGAATTTTGGCGACAGGTTTTCACTTTTTAATTTGAATATTTAAATAAAAATGTTTTTTTATTTTTTTTTTAAGTTTTATTAGGAGCTTTTTTTATTGCATATTATAATTATATAAATATAGCATAAAGTTTATAAATAAATTAGTCTTCATGTAAACGGTATAAATAAATTAAAATACTTATAAAATAATATGTATAACACTGATTTGAATTTCTTAAGTCAAAAATTTTTAAAAAGAAAGGTATTACCATCACCAAAAAGCTTTACAAAACCGGTGGGTATAAAAAAGGAAAAAACGAAAATTTATCCTAATCGGAGGCAGTTGGCGATAAATCTCCCTGAATCAGACTAATTAATTAAAAGTTTCTCATTGATTGAAATTGAAACCAAAGAAGGTTTAGTTTATATTTATGGTAATTAATATTTTGTTTTTGTTGATCAAAACCACACTAAGGAGGTTTAGTTTTATCTAAAAAATGTTGATTTTTTCGATATTTTGATTTAGCACGGAAGAATATCTGACCGAAATATTAAAATTAAATTAGGTCTCAAATAAATGTTTCAAACTACACTGTATCAAAAAATTGTCCGTACAGCACTCGGTTAAGAAAACATTGATAAATAAAACAATTACAAATCAAACAAAAAATTCAGTTTTAATTTTTTTAAAACTCAAATTACATTTAAGAACCTGAAAAAAATAATAATCATGATATAAATTAAGTAACTTTCACATTTGATAAGATTTACTATTTAAACTGCCTAAAATGATCTCAAATAATTGTCCGTACACACAAAGAAGTTGAGGGAATTTGGTAAAAAAGTTAGGTCTAATATTTGGTTTTGTAACCTATTCATGAAATTACACTTTGCAACCTTCTTTTCATTGAGAAAGCCAACTTCCGAGTTATTTCGCGGGGAATTTTTGGCCCATTCCTCCATAATGACCCGTTTTAATTGTTCCTTGGCGCTAATTTGGTGATCACGGATCTTTCGCTCCAAATAATGGCATAAATTATCAATAGGGTTGTGATCTGGTGGCTGGGGAGGATGAGGAAGTATTGACTTTACATTGTACAATAACCATTCCTTTATCAGCTTTGACGAATGTTTCGGGTCATTGTCATGTGCGGAGCGAAAATCTTGCCAAGTCCCATTTTCTCAGCACTTATTAACAAATTACCCTTCAAAATATCCAATTAATTAAACTGGTTCATTATGAAGGTCAAATGTCCTACACCCCTTCAGCTAAAAGCTCTTCCAACCATTATACTTCCGCCACCATGTTTTACTTAGGTTCAGTGTTGGGTTTCCGCCACACCATAACTCGCCCATCTGAACCAAAAATGTTAGATTTCCTTCCGTCTGAGGGAATAACATTTTCACAGAACTCTTCGGGCTCACTCACATATCCCAATGCATATTCCAAGCGCTTTTTAATTTTGTTTTTGTGGATAAATACATTTCTTGCGTGTCGCACATCATCGATACTCTTGTTTATGGAAAATATTGCGTATTGTCTGAGGTTCTATCGCTCCTTTTCAGCGTTGATAAACTTTGGCTGCGATCGTTGGAGCGATAAGCTTTCGATTCTGTTTTATTGCCTTCTCTATTATATGTATTTGAGGTGTGTTCAGCTTTCGGTTGCGACCACGCTCAACAACCATCTCTAGTGATTTGGTTTTTTGGGAGTTCTGGATGATATATTGAATCGAAGGTCGCGGGCAATTAGTTATTTTGGAAATTTCTGTAAACTTTTACCTTCACTCTCCAATTTAATGATCAATTTTTTTAATTTCTACACGATTTTTGGTACGAGAATAACAAATTTTTAATTAACTGGACAATATTTAATTCCCCATGAAAAAAGTACGACTAATTAACTTTTACGCAAAAAAAAAGTTGGTTAAAAATAGGAGTACAACAAATAAGAAATTATTAATGTGCTAGTGTTAGTTTTCACGACAGTGCAAGTGTACGGACAATTATTTGAGATCGTTTTAGGATGTTTAAATAGTAAATCATATGAAACGTAAAAGTAAATTAATTTGCTTCATGATAATTATTATTTTCAGGTTGTTAAATGTAATTTGAGTTTAAAAAAAATAAAAACTGAATTTTTTGTTGGTTTTGTAATAGTTTTTTTCATCAATTTTTCTTTAACCGAGGGGTGTACGGACAATTTTTTGAGACAGTGTATAATTTCGCAAAAAACATCAAAGCAATCTTGATGACGTAATCTTTATTTTTATATTTTGCATTTCACATTGGATTCCGTTTTAAAAGTTTTCTGACTTGCTACCGTGCTTATGAAGGGTTCACTTCAAAAATCTTCTTATTTTTACGCACACATAAATTCAACTTAAATAAAAAACAAACTTAAATGGAGAACAATTTATACTAAAATATAGAAATTATAGTCTGTTTTTCAAAATCAAACACCAAAGCTGTCTAAAAAACGAAGTTTTTATAAACGAATTAGAAACGAGGAAAAACCTAAACTTTAGTTTACCTAAGTACAAGAGGTATTCGCATTTGAAAATTTATTTATAAGCTATGTTGTCGGTTAAGTAATAAAACTCACCCACATGATAAGACAAAGTATGCTGTGGTAATATTTTCTAAGAATGTTTTGAATGATGTAGAATTTGGGTTTTGTTTCGTGTTTCCAGTTAGTGCAGTTCAAAAGATATTCGCATCAAATTCACTTTTAAGCCGTGTTGTGGGATAAGCACAAAAACTCTGCCACATGATTAGACCAATTTGCTATGGTAATATTTTCTGAAATTGTTTTGAGTGGCCTAGAATTTGATTTTTGTTTCATGTTTCCAGCTAGTGTAGTTCAAAAGATATTCACATTTGAAAATTGAGGTATAAGACATAATTAGACAAAGTATGCTGTGGTAATATTTTCTAAGACTGTTTTGAATGACCTTGAATTTGGTTTTTGTTTCAAGTTTGCGGCTAGTGCGGTTCAAAAGATATTCGTATTAAAGAACTTTTTCTTTTATGGTGGCTAAAGAGTTAGAAAACGTTGAAGCTCTAGGGTTTCAATATGACAGCAACCAGTCTAGAAATGTAAAGATACGAGGTATGATACGTGACTCGGATGCGGTTGATAGAACTAATGATGCTTTTAAAAACAGAGACGACACATTTCATCATAAAATCAAAGAGGAAATTATATTGGAAAGGTTAAATTTCGGTTGCGTTACCCAAGTAACAATTGATTATATGCACTACGTGTTCTTCTTGGGGTAACCAAACAATTGATGAATTTGTGGATTAAGTAAAGGAATTTTCAGTATTCGTTATCTCAAAATGCAATTCATAGAATATATCAGACTTATTGATAAATACCAAATTACCTACAGAATTTAACAGGCAACCACGAAGCCTTCTAGAATTTGAACGTTGGAAAGCGACCGAGTTTCGACATTTTCTTCTGCCAGTCTACCTTTAATTTTGAAAGATAAGTTAGCTTCAGTTTATTATAATCATTTTTTACTTTCGTCATATGTAATTAAAATTTTATTGAACAAACATTACTGTATTGATTTAAACTCGGTTGCTTTAAACCTTTTCGAAAAATTTGCTGGAAAAATGGAAAAACTTGCATTGTTTAACGTACTTAGCAAATGACGGTTTAACAAATTCTACATACATATAAGATTTCAGTGAATTTAAATTTAAAAATTTCTTGTCAACAATTAAATTAAAAATTAAATCTGGATGTCTTCCTTTGCACCAATTATATAACCGTCTTATTGAATTTTATGAATTAGACCCCAAATATGTTAAAACTAAGTACACAATAAGTTTCCTAATAATTAATCCATGATAAATGGCGAGATTTTTAAGCTAACTTCTATATTTAAAGTACGTGGTGTAGTACATTTAGAAGCTAACATAATATTAAATTTAGTCGATTTTATGATACTTCATTAAAGTCTTCTAAGTTAAATATATACATATGTACTCAACGAATACAGAGGAAATTTCGTCGGATAAATATATACATATGCAGGCTGTCGGATGTTACAGCAAAAATTATTTACATTTTATAAACAGACTAATTTAATTTATTATTGCTTTTTATTGAGACATAGGTATTATATTAGGTATTGAATTTATTACCTCGAATATTATATTTTTGGAATTATTCTATTGTACATAGTGTGCAACAAGAATATTTGTAATTAGCATTATTTTATTATTTTGTTAGACGACCTTTTATAAAGTAATTTATAAAGTAAAGTTAATTAATTAATTATTATAGATAAGAAAATGAATTTTTAATGAAATATGTTTTATATTACTAGGTATATATATATATAATTATTATTATATTATATTAAAATAATTTAATAAAAACTATTTAAAAAGAATAAAAGTCAACGATTTATTTTTATTTAAAAAGTCCGTTATTTAAAAATTATTATTATTACCCAATAAGCGCCGACGAATTTGACATTTAAGGTTTGCCAAAGAAGTACAACATGTATATCTAGTTCCACCCAGTTCCATTTTCTCGCGACAAGTTTTATAGTGTTTCTTGTAATAAAACGGAACTCAAATGGATCTTATTCTGCAGAGAGTGCAGAAATTTATGGTAAAAGGTTGAAGTAAAAATACTTGGGTACATTTGTTTTAAATAGAGTAAAATTTTGTTTGCTTTATTTTAATCATGCGGTTAATTGTAAAAATAAAATAAAACAAATTTTATTTTAATTATCTATTAAACTTCCGTTTATGTGGAATTATTTTTTATTTTTTATTTTTGTAATATCGATTTCGATTAACAAGTAATCATCTTCAGTTTATTTAAATAATTTTGAAAAGGAACATATCTTAAGCCATACAAATATTTATTATAAGAACATTAAATATTGGCACAGATATGTAGATGATATACTATTTATGTACACGGGTACAAATCGGCAAATGAATCAACTATTAAATTATATCAACTCTATACATCCTAAAATTAAATTCACACTAGAAATGGAGGAAGAGAAAAGTATAAATTTTTTGGATTTAACTATAAAAAATGTTGATCAAAAACATAAATTTAAAATATTCAGAAAACCAACCCAAACGGACCAAACTATTGATAGTAAATCAAATCATCCTTTACAACATAAAATGGCAGCGTATAATCATATGATAAATCGATTAAATATTATACCAATGACACAAGCGGATCAACTAGAAGAGTTAAACATAATAAAATACATCGCAAGTCAAAATGGATATAGACCTAAAATAATAGATCAAATTAATTTATCATACAAAAACAAAATAATGTATCGAAATTATACAACATTAAATTTAGAAGAAGATACATCTAAAATATACATTTCAATGGAATATAACAGCTTCACGAGTTCTAAAATACAAAAAATATTTCGGAATTTTGGCTATACAATTGCTTTTAAAACTCAACAAAACCTCGAAATGCAATTAAAGCCTAAGAAAGAAGAAATTTTAGACACTGGAGTATATCAGTTGATTTGTTCAGATTGTCCTGCTTTCTACATAGGACAAACAGGTAGATCCTTCGGTCAAAGATATAAAGAACACGTTCGTGATATTGGTAAAATGTATGCGACATCAAACTTTGCTATACATATCAATACAACACAACATAACTATATAGACATGAATACTAACATGAAAATTCTATATACAATGAGAAAAGGTGATAATATGGACCGAATGGAAGAATTATTGATCTATAAAAACAGAAGAAATAATAATTTACTTAATAATAAGATTAATACTCCTGTAAATAAAATATACGACATAATAATTCGAAATTCTTGATCAAGTAGGCTATGACGTAGGGATAAAACAGGTATATAAAGATGACAGAATCCATAATTTTCTTTAGTAGTTCGGTAACTGAAGATGATTACTTGTTAATCGAAATCGATATTACAAAAATAAAAAATAAAAAATAATTCCACATAAACGGAAGTTTAATAGATAATTAAAATAAAATTTGTTTTATTTTATTTTTACAATATATTAACGTGGAATAAGTCACACAAAACGATACATTTAAAAGATGAATCTTATACATGCGGTTAAATCATCCAATGCTATTGTTGTTCTAACTTCGTCAAGGAAATCCGGGTTATTGCTGCCTTAAAACCTTTTTTCAGTATATAATTTTATTTTGTTTTATTTCCCCTTGTATAATTTAACCCCATCTCGACAAATAGAAAACGAAATAATAATGTATTTTTATAATTTGCTGAATACATAGTAAATGCTGAATTTGAGAAATTTCTGTTCTAAAAGCTTTTTTAAGTTTATGCCTGGGTTGAAAAAAAAAATAATTGAGTACAGTTACAAACCTTAAATTTTCTTGAATTTGTGCGTTACTATTGATTGTGAAATTAGCTCATAAAGCACCCGCTAGTTTCGCTGTGTATAAAAACTTTTTTTACGTTTTTTTTATGTGTAGTTTTGCTAAAAAGCGCTATAGTAAAATTAAGAATAAAAAATGCCACGATATGAAGTTTAAAGTAGTAAGAATATTTTACGATAGATTAATAGACGTATTTTGAAAATCAAATAACCCATAATTTTTTAATATCCTGGAAAATATAAATTAAAACAGCTAATTCTGACTTATTTAGAGCTGATTTACAAACTAACTTATATTGTTTGGTGCAACATATGAACGTTCTCTTTATTTTCTGTTTTTAAATACAAAATTTCCCTCAAGTCCCATATTTTGTTTCCTAATAAATTTCAAAAATAACCGAGATAACTTCTTAAAATATTAAAAATTACATTATTATTATTTGTAATTTGCTTGGATATTAAAGGGTTAACGGATTATTTAATTGAAACAAAAGATGCTAAATAGTATTTCAGATTTTTAATCTAACCTTCAACGTTTTTTCAAGAAAATTTTAATTAACGATTTTGCAATTTTATTGGACAAGTTTTTACCGAAAATCTATATAAAAAATATATAAACAAACATTTTTCTACATGGACATGCGCCTCTTGCGAAAATGTATGTGAAGCTGATGTACTAAAACACCATACATAATGTGTATCTTGCTAAGAAAAATCAATAATTTTTGTACCAGACAAATAAAGAAATTTGCTTTATGTACTAAGGTTCAAATTTATTTCGGATAGTCGAACATAGATGGCAATAGAATAGGATTTTCTGTTGAATGTTTTAGGGCCGTTATAATCCAGAAATTGATGCTTATCATAACAACATCTATTATTATAGGGGTAACAACAATTTATTTTAAACTTTGAAGTGCATACTGGTTGTTCCGATGACACATCATTCTGAAACTTTCCTAAGATAGGTTTCTGAAAAGTTAATGCCGATGTTATGATAAATGGAATGCACAAATTTAACTGCGAGGTAAAATTTAATTTAAAAAAATGTACGTGCAATACGGAAAGTTGAAAAATTATTTATTAATTTGGTAAGAAATCAGCCGTTTCTTAGATATAAATTGTATTCTTAAATAATGATGCAAACGGTACGTAAAATTTAGCAAGAGCAGCTATATTCACTGATGGTTCTACTGGTATTGTCATTCAAGTGAATTATATTTTAAATAAAGATTCTTCGTATATTTTCTTACTCTAAATTATAACTTAATTTTTTAATTTTTTTTGTAAAGAAAAAAAAATATTCTAACTGAAATACCAATGACGGGTTGAATGTTTGTGAAAATTATACATGTATTCCACGTAATCATTTAATTTTTCTGGCAAAAAAGTCATACATTATAACTTTGTAACTTATCGAACTATTAAAGTGAATCATTTTACTTTAACCTTTAGAAAATGTGTATCTTCCAAATACACATCGGTGTTCCTACCTCCTTTGATATTGTGTTAATTTTTTCTGTAGAAATGTTACACTGCTAGGTACCCAGTATTTCCCGGGTAAATATAATTATTTGTGCCATCTTCACTCGGAAAAAGTAAATGTATTTTAATTTATTTAGGTTATTGCTTCTTGGTAAAGATATTTTTGGGTTTTTCATTAGGAGCAAAAATACGGAGATTTGTACGATTGTAAACTCTTCAGCTCAAAGGTCAAACTAACCGCGAATTGCCGATGCTTGAAGAGAAATGGCATATTAGTATAAACCCCTTATATTCTCTGAAAAATACGTCTTGCTGTTTTGCCGGTTGAAAATCCTTTCACCTGTTAATTTATTTAATATCAACATAAAATTTATCGTTCAATTTTTTGTGCCAAACTGTGGATGAAATGAGAATTGCTATCAGCAGTCTAACTAAAAATATTCATATTTGCCGTACTAAATTAGCTGTGCTGGAGAAAAAATACGATGCTCAAGATCATAAAATCAATTTTATGGAAGCCCAGCTGAACCGACCCAATCAGACATCAAATTTGAATAATTTTGCCTATGTGGTATTCCGTCTAAATGTGGCGATGTTCCTCTTTTAAAAATCAACATAGCAGAAAAAATTGGTGTAAATATCACAAAAGATGATATAATTTCTATTAAGCAAATGGTGCATAGTAAACAAACCGGTCCATTGTTAAAAAATTCAGTCATTGCCACCTTTAAATCTACTGCTACCAAAAACAAAATATTAAATTTATTTCGGAGGAATAAAAATGAGTATCTCAAAGATCTGGTCAATGATGACGTATGTAAAGTTATCCCAGGATTTCATCCCAGCAAGTGACGTATGTGAAGTTATCCAGGATTTCATCCCAGCAAATGACGTATGTGAAGTTATCCCAGGATTTCATCCCAGTAAATTGCAAAAACTTGAATCAGGCAACTCTAGAAAATTCAAAGCCATATTTAATTTGTGAAAGTTAGCTCAGCCCAGGATTTTATTAAAATTAGATTAAATATCGAAATTACATAATATCCACTAAAATAAAATCCACATACAAAATTAATAAAATTTAAATCATCACTGATATATTTTATTTATTTGCAAGATTTTACCTAGCACCTAAAAATTTATGCATGTTATAACTATTAGTTTATTTTGCCGCAAATTAAAAGTCTCGTATTAGTGATAAAAATTTTCGAGATAGAGATACCATTAGCTTAATTTGCCCAAGTGCCCGAAATATGGCCATGGCTGAGAAGTTTCATTCATTTTTATATTTCGAAACAATATTCGTCTGGTTTGTCAAAACTAAAAATGTTTCGTATTAGTGATTAGTAGTTCTGAGATGGGGATACCATTAGCTTAACTTAGAAAATATTTCATAAAAATCGTATTGTTCCAAGTGCCCGAAATATAGCCATGGCTGAGAAGTTTCATTCATTTTTATATTTCGATACAATATTCGTCTGGTTTGCCAAAACTAAAAATGTCTCGTATTAGTGATTATTAGTTTTGAGATGGGGATACCATTAGCTTAATTTAGAAAACATTTCATAAAAATCGTATTGTTCCAAGTGCCCGAAATATTGCCATGGGCTGAGAAGTTTCATTCATTTTTATATTTCGAAACAATATTCGTCTGGTTTGTCAAAACTAAAAATGTTTCGTATTAGTGATTAGTAGTTCTGAGATGGGGATACCATTAGCTTAACTTAGGAGTTGAGTTTTGTCTCTCGATGTATACACATCGATTGTAATTTACTTTGGTAAATAATTTAAAACAAAAACTGTAAATAAAAGCAATTAAATTCTGTAAACAGAGTGTGTGAAAACAGCGAATATAAAAGTTTAAGTGACAAGAAATAATAAATTGTGAATAGAATTGGCTGGAAATTTCAAGAAAAGGCCATGGGCCTTATCAAATGATTCCCAGAACAAATTATTAAAAATGTCTAATCATGAAGATAATAACAACATAACGGATAATAATATATTCGCAATACCAGTACGTCAAAATCAGTTCGAACCAATCGTTCGAAATATTAGCGGTATCAATGTCAGTCAACGTAACAACAATAGAAATGTTACGCAACATAGCAGAATTCCACCAATTGTTACAAAAATTGGTCATAGTCATATGGTAGATATGATGAAAAAATTAAAAATTGAGAAATACGGTTTAAAGTTGATCAAAATAGGGGTAAAAGTATTTGTATTTAGTGAAAGTGATTACGACAAGATTCTAAATCAAATTAAAACTGGTGATCGAGAAGGTTATTCGTTCACTAAGAATGATGATAAGACAACGAAGTTTGTGCTATATGGTTTACCAGATATGGATCCTCAAATAATTGTGGATTCGTTAAAAGATCAAGGTTTTGAACCTTTAAAAGTTCATAAAATTGAATTAAAAAAAAAACGATTTGATAACGATGCAGTTTACTACGTCTTATATAAAAAAGGTACAATTAAACTGAATCAACTTAAAAGCGTAAGATACGTAGCGCACGTAGTATGTAATTGGGACATCTATCAAAACCGGCCTAATCGACTTACGCAATGCTACAAATGCCATATGTTCGGTCATGGCGCTGTAAATTGCTTTATGAAACCAAGATGTAGATACTGTACCATTACACACAAAGATTCGGAAGAATGTCCCCTTAACAACGATGCTTCAAAATTTAAATGTGCCAACTGTAATGGCAATCATGCAGCTAACTCCGTCATTTGCCCAGCTAGGAGCGAATACTTGAATATGAAGAAACAACTATCAATTAAACAGCACTTACAAGCAAAATCAACGCAGCAACAATATAATACAGAATATCAATGGAACTTAAACGACTTTCCAGCTACAATAAATCAGAATATTCAACCCAAAGTTAACAACCAACCATCAGGATCAAATCAAGGATATGCAAACGCGGTAAAATCAAACAGTGATTTATTTACACTTAACGAATTATTTCTTATTTTTAGTGAAATTGTTGACAAATCGAAGAATTGTAAAACAAAAATTGAACAAATTCGAATGCTCTCAGAAGTCGCTCATAGGTATGTTGGTCATCCATAATAATTTAAAAATTTCCACATGGAACGCACGGAGCGTTAAACCTAAAAAAACACTTATTGGAAAAATTTCTTATAGACAACAAGATAGACATTATGTTACTAACGGAAACCCATTTGAAGCCTAATATAGCGCTTAATTGTACGGGATATTTTATATATAGAAATGACCGGGTAGGACAACAGAAAGGTGGAGTAGCTATTTTAATCCGAAGGAATATATCTCATAGTTTGTCTTCTGATCTTAATATGAATTCGATTGAATCTATTGGAATAGCTGTTGAACTTGACGACGGAAACCATCTAAAAATTATATCTTGTTATTGTCCAAATTCCAATGTTGTAGATTTTCGAAATGATTTGATCAAGCTTACTAACTTTACATCCCCATTCATTATTGGTGGTGATTTTAACTGTAGACATACTAGTTGGGACTGCCTGAGAAATAATAAAGGTGGGCGCACTTTGCATAATTTACATGTCAATTCCAACAATTTTTCAGTTTTAACACCGGATAAGCCTACTTATTACAGCCATAGAGGTATTCCCAGCTATTTGGACCTATTTTTAACAAACCAATCTATGTATGTGCATAATGTAGCGACAATTCAGGATCTCAATTCAGACCATTATCCAGTCCTTTGCGAATTCAATTTTCAGATTAAATGTAGTAGATTCGTCCCAACCTACTCTAATTACCGCGAGGCTGATTGGAAATCATACCGACAATATATTGATTATAAACTTTCAAATCATGATTTTCTATTAGATAATAACGGACATATCGAAGAATCGGTAAATATATTCTCTGAAATAATTACAGAAGCTCGGACTATTAGTGTGCCAGAAACTCCATTGAAACATCCCGAACGTATTCAATTATCTGATGAGATTCAGAATCTAATAAAACTAAAAAATCTTAGACGAAGACAATTTATTAGATACCGATTTCCATATTTTAAAACAATAGTAAACTATTTATAATTAATATTATTTCGTATAATCACAAAACACCAACAGTTTTCACTTACTTAAAAATAAAAAAACCAAAATTTTATTTTTGAATTTATTTACTTTTATTTATTTAAAATTACAACTAGTTTCGATCTTGTAAAGATCATCTACAGGTAATTTTTTGCAATTAAAAAACTAAAGTAAAAACAACTCTTATATATACAAAAATGTTTGTTTAACAGGTAAAAAAAAAAAAAAAAAAAAAAATATAAAAAGGACTTATATATAAAAATACTAAACAAAATATAAAAGAAATAAAAAAAAAAAAAAACGGAGGCGGACAAACCCACAAATTTAATTAAAAATAAGGGGTATTGCGCTTGTTATGGTTAATTTTTAAAAGTTATTTTAAATAAGGGGGAATTAATTTTTGCATCATCTGTGTTCATGAGATTTGTGGTGTTGGCGATGTGGTATGACTCGTATGCGTCTAGTTTCCATTTTTGATGTACTGTTTTTATTATTTTTGAAATAGTGGTGTCTATTTTGTGGTTATGGTGGAACATATGATATGCAACACTAGATTTATTCCAGTTGGCTTTTTCATGTTCTTTAAGCCTAGTGCTGAAATCTCTCGAAGTCTGGCCGATGTAGGTGTCCTGGCAATCAGAACATTTAATTTGGTAAATTCCAGACCGTAAATCTTGTGTTACATTATCTTTAAAGTTGTTTAAATCCTTTTTGATGGTTGTTGATGGACGGGTGACAAGTTCTATGTTGTGTTTGTGGAAGACGCGTTGAAGTTTATTGGTGATATCCGGAAAGTATGGAACACTGACTCTAGTAGTATTCACCGTTTCCATGGCTGGTTGTAATGTGGTGAGTGATGATTTGATGTGCTTGGCTTTGTGCTTGTTGATAATTTTATCAGCAAATTGAGTAGAATACCCATTGGCTACGGCCGCGTTCTGAATAAATTTAACCTCCTCATCAAATTCCGACTGCTCCATAGGTATATTAAATAATCTATGCGCCATAGAATGAAACGCTGCTTGCTTGTGCGTCACATGGTGAAATGAATCTACTGTTATGAATCTATTTGTATTTGTAGACTTTCTAAAAATTCCAAATTTTAATTTATTGTTATTATTTCGGATGATTTTTATATCCAGGAAGTTCAAAATGCCATTTTCCTCGGTTTCCATTGTAAACTTAATTGCTGGATCTATTGTATTAATATGGTTGAAAATAGCTGGCAAATGAGGTTGTTTCACTATTGCAAAAATGTCATCTACATATCTAAGCCAAATCCTCGGGAACAGGTTGAAGTTTTGTTTTAGATTTTCCTCCATGTTGCTCATGAATACGTTGCTTAGGTATGGCGCCAATTTGCTTCCCATGGATGTTCCGGATGTTTGCTGGTAAAATTTATCTCGAAATTGAACAAAATTCTGCTCCATGCATGTATCGACAATTTTGATGTAAGCTTGTATTAGACTTGCCTGTACTTGATTTTTTAAAAGATGATCCTCCAAATTGTTTATTGCCGTTTTTATTGGGATACTCGGGAACAATGCTGTCACATCAAATGATACTAATATTTCATCAGGAGCTAATGTTATGTCTGTTAGTTTTTCCACTAACTCCTTTGAATTTATTATACTGCATCCTTTTGGTGGTGGAATCATTTCCAGCTCTTTCAACAACCATTTAGCCATGTTTTCTGTAGGTGTCGAGATATTTGATGCAATTGGTCTCATCTTGTTACCGGGCTTATGAATTTTCGGCAATGCATAAAGCTTCGATACCTTCGGATTGGTAACGTGAAATTTGTACTCTAATTGACGATCATTCAATATAGCTGCTATTTCCTTTGTTACATTTTTGGCTTGTTTGACCATGTTGTTGAGAGGGTCCCTTGGATTGTTGTTTCTCCAAGTGTGTTCTTTGTATGGACCTTCGGCTATTGTTGATAATACTCGTTCATCGTAATCCCGTTTATCCAAAATGACGACCGCGTTCCCCTTGTCTGCTTTCAGAAAAACGATGTCCTTCTTTTTTTTGAGAGCCGTGATGGTTTTCAATGTAGATGAGGCTTTGCTATCCTTCTTTCCTTTGTGTTGAAGAATAATTTTCTGTGCCTCAAACCTAATGTTGTTTTTGACTAAGGAGGGGCAGCGAGTTATTCCACTTTCAATATCCACTGTGATATCTTCCAGAGGTGCTGCGGCAGGTTTTGTTGCAAAATTTAACCCATTGTTGAGGATTTTTAATTCGTTGACTGTAAATTCTGTAGATGACATGTTGTGGACGAAGTTATCGATGAATGGAACCCGTTCTCTAATATTAATGCTGCGGCTATTTTTAAGTTTTTGAATTTTCTTGCGATGAATCTGGTTTTGTTCTTTCTGCACTTTTAATATTCTCCTATGAACATAACTATCGAACTCTAACCACAAACAGTTAAATTTTACACTATCTAAATAATATTTAGAGGTAATTTTCAAGTGTGTGTAATATGTTTCGAGCTCTAGTTTATTCAATACAGAATATTTGTTGCAAATTTCCTCCCTCAACCAGACCTTCTTAATCACTTTCTCCACTTTGTTAGTGATATTATTATTTATCGCGAACTTAACTTTCATGAACTTAGGAATTGTTTTAAATTTTTTGCACTGTCTCAAAAATTTTATATGTGATAAAGCTTTTACTACTTTAATTTTCAATTGCAGGTAATTATCTAACTCCTTTTTCTGGATGGTATCCATTTCAATATTAAACATTTTTAAAAAAAAAAAAATTTTTTTTTTTGAAGCGGAGTGACGTAAGTGATCTTTTTATAATTAATATTATTTCGTATAATCACAAAACACCAACAGTTTTCACTTACTTAAAAATAAAAAAACCAAAATTTTATTTTTGAATTTATTTACTTTTATTTATTTAAAATTACAACTAGTTTCGATCTTGTAAAGATCATCTACAGGTAATTTTTTGCAATTAAAAAACTAAAGTAAAAACAACTCTTATATATACAAAAATGTTTGTTTAACAGGTAAAAAAAAAAAAAAAAAAAAAAAATATAAAAAGGACTTATATATAAAAATACTAAACAAAATATAAAAGAAATAAAAAAAAAAAAAAAAACGGAGGCGGACAAACCCACAAATTTAATTAAAAATAAGGGGTATTGCGCTTGTTATGGTTAATTTTTAAAAGTTATTTTAAATAAGGGGGAATTAATTTTTGCATCATCTGTGTTCATGAGATTTGTGGTGTTGGCGATGTGGTATGACTCGTATGCGTCTAGTTTCCATTTTTGATGTACTGTTTTTATTATTTTTGAAATAGTGGTGTCTATTTTGTGGTTATGGTGGAACATATGATATGCAACACTAGATTTATTCCAGTTGGCTTTTTCATGTTCTTTAAGCCTAGTGCTGAAATCTCTCGAAGTCTGGCCGATGTAGGTGTCCTGGCAATCAGAACATTTAATTTGGTAAATTCCAGACCGTAAATCTTGTGTTACATTATCTTTAAAGTTGTTTAAATCCTTTATGATGGTTGTTGATGGACGGGTGACAAGTTCTATGTTGTGTTTGTGGAAGACGCGTTGAAGTTTATTGGTGATATCCGGAAAGTATGGAACACTGACTCTAGTAGTATTCACCGTTTCCATGGCTGGTTGTAATGTGGTGAGTGATGATTTGATGTGCTTGGCTTTGTGCTTGTTGATAATTTTATCAGCAAATTGAGTAGAATACCCATTGGCTACGGCCGCGTTCTGAATAAATTTAACCTCCTCATCAAATTCCGACTGCTCCATAGGTATATTAAATAATCTATGCGCCATAGAATGAAACGCTGCTTGCTTGTGCGTCACATGGTGAAATGAATCTACTGTTATGAATCTATTTGTATTTGTAGACTTTCTAAAAATTCCAAATTTTAATTTATTGTTATTATTTCGGATGATTTTTATATCCAGGAAGTTCAAAATGCCATTTTCCTCGGTTTCCATTGTAAACTTAATTGCTGGATCTATTGTATTAATATGGTTGACAAGCAACAAGTAAGTTACTGAAATCTCTCTATCCGCTCATAAATAGAAATAGTAAAATGAATATTGATAGTAAAATACTTGTCTATAAAGCGATGGTCCTACCTATTATATTGTATGGGGCTCCCTTATGGGCAGAGCTACCGAAAACTCATATTCAAAAGTTACAAATCGTTCAGAATAAATTCCTAAAAATTATTAGGAACTTACCTAGAAGATACCACACTGATCGGCTGCATTCGGAAGTAAAGATAAAATTAATTGAAATACTCATTAACGAATCTAAAATAAAATATATATCTAAATTACATTTTATAGATAATCAATTAATACAAACGTTAGGATTTTCAATCTAAACATATTTTGATTATGCATAAATTGCCTATTATTTCAAAGCTAATATACATGCCTCAGTTATGTACATATGGCATGTTGAAAGTGTAGTGATTTTTATAGTTTTAAGTTTAGTGTAAGATTAGGTTAAGATGGGCTGAATTAATCATTTAAGATAATTGTAACACAATTAATTGAAGTAAATCGCTAATATCATTAATTAACCATTTAATTGTAGTAAAGCTCTATTAAATAAGTAGCTCATCTCAATATATAAATCGCTTATAAGAAAACCAAATTTTGTTAAGTTATGCCAATAAATTATTATTATTATTATTAGCTTAACTTAGAAAATATTTCATAAAAATCGTATTGTTCCAAGTGCCCGAAATATAGCCATGGCTGAGAAGTTTCATTCATTTTTATATTTCGGTACAATACTCGTCTGGTTTGCCAAAACTAAAAATGTCTCGTATTAGTGATTAGTAGTTCTGAGATGGGGATACCATTAGCTTATCTTAGAAACTATTTCATTAAAATCGTATTGTTTCAAGTGCCCGAAATATTGCCATGGGCTGAGAAGTTTCATTCATTTTTATATTCCGACTATCAGTCGGATTTTTATTTTGCAACTACCAAATTCCAGTCGAGGTTATACAATGAGGCGAAAGTTCTTAAAACTAAGTTTCAGTTTTTATGGTGCAAAGGGAACAACATCTACCTATGAAAATCATCTGCTATAAAAAATGTTCATCTTGTTTCATCATTCAACGATATCTATCGGATTAAACAGATCATTCACTCGGTTGATTCCTCTATGCCAGTTGAAAATTTTGCCGCTGCTGAGTGCTGACGTATCCAAGGACAATGGGATATAATGTTAAATTTGGTAATTTGTTAAGTTTTCTAACTAAATTGTATTTAGAACCTTATAAAGTATTTCATTGATGTGTTTTCTGCACTTACAATTACATCTATTACTGTACGGTTTGGATCTACGCTGTAAAAGCTTGAACAGCTTATTTTTATTTATTTTTGTCATAAAAACCTTACAAATGCAATACTTAGGTAATGGTTCAGAACTTTATTGCAACATGTAGTTTTGTGTTTTGATATTTTATTTCACTCTATTTTCATGTACTCAACTTTTACCATACGTCTTATTTTATTAAAATTGGATTCAAATGAGTTCTGATATATTGAATTCTAATTTTGATTTATTTAATGATTTACTTCCCTCCTCTTTACATTCAGGAGATTCAAGTTTTGAATGCAAGCTACTGATTCAAAATATTCGTAGTTTACGGAAAAATTTTGACAATTTGGTGTGTCATATTCAAACATTAGACGAAACGCCTGGATTGATTTTTTAACAGAAATCTGGATATACTATTTTTGCTAATTGCAACCATAATTACCATTCAGGTGGTGTAGCTGTATGTTGATGTGAGTCTAGATGTTAAAGTGAATATAGTAATTTTAATTTAAGGTCAGCTGATTTATTTCTAGAATTCAGCTCATACCTTAATAAAATAAAATGTAATAATTTTTTAGTCTTGGGTGATTTTAATATTAACCTTCTAAACAATTCTGTGCTAATTGATGAATATAAATTAATGAATGAATATAAATTAATAAAAGTAATGGTTTGATTTCTGAGGTAAATGTTCTAACTAGAATTTCTATCTTCATCATGTATGACCATGTTTTTACAGATTCTCTAATGTTGCGATAAATTCTTTAGTTGAAGACTTAAGCATCACCGATCATTGCGCTGTTTTTGTCAACTTAATGTTTAAAGTGAATTCTGTTTCCCGAATCAGGAGGTCCAAGGTTGAACATCAATTTCGGATTAACTTTGAAGTTTTAAACGATATGTTATTAGTAGAGTCTTGGAACGCTGTGTTATCTATAGCTGATATTTCAGAAGCTTTTGATTTGTTTATTGCTACACTCACACACTACATATCCCAAAGTAAATTTTCCGCCTAGAAAATTTCTAAGAATGAAACCTTGGAAGAATAATTCGTTGATCAGTAAGGTTAACAAGAAAAAAAGACTCAGTAGAAAATTGAAAAATAAATTCAATAATTTAGATTTGAAAGAGATTTATTATTTGACTAAATTCCAAAAAGCAGGTAATAATAGTAAGCAGCCATGGACCTTATTGAATGAAATATTTAACAAAGGTACTTCCAGTAACGAAATTAATGAAATATTAGACGAACAAAATATTAAGCTCTAATCCTCAGAATACATTGCTAATTGTTTTAACAATTACTTTTGTAACATAGTTTCAAAAACACTTCTGGAATTCAACAATAATTCTCAAGTAGTTCAGAACTCCGTTATACTTGATACGAGCCCCAACTTAAACTTTTTCTTTCATCCAATTTCTTCCATGGAATTATTTTTAATTATCAATTCCCTTGAGGATAAGTACTCAACAGATTTGTTTGGTCTCAGTAGTGTTGATATATTAAGTGTATTGTTTAACCGAAGAATAACCGAAGGAACATTTCCGAATCACTGAAAACGATCACTGTTATACCCCTCTTTAAGAAGGGCGATCGTTTGTTGTTGTGTAATTTTAGACCAATATCGATCGAATGTTGTTTATAAGATTTTTGGAAAAGCAGTTCAATTACGAATGACCGAATTTCTGAATAGCTTTAACTATTTCAGTAAATGTCAATTTCGTTTTCGCTCTGCTTTGGGTACGGGTTTGGATTTGATCGAACTTATGAATCCACTTCATGAAGGTATTAATAATTCTAGTACAGTAACTGGCCTCTTTGTGGATGTTACTAAGGCTTTTGAAATGGTTGATCATTGTATTCTTTTTAACTGGCTCAAGTCATTCATCACTAATCGGTCCCTAAAGGTTACTTTCAAAAATAATTTCATTGGCTTATTGGTACTAAAGGCGGGTGTCGCCCAGGGATCTGTACTTGGGCCAATTTTATTTTTAATTTACATAAATTCTATTTTTAAACAAAATTTTATAGGTAAAGTTATTGCTTTTGCTGATGATCTGGCATTTACATATAATAGTTGTGATTATTCACCTGCAGTATCATACATTAATCATGATTTACTAATTATGACCAATTGTGTAACTAATTATGACCTATTATTGAGCTCCTTGAGGGCATTGCCCTAGGAATGGTCCGTGCATTGGTAAATGCTTGCCTATTGAATATGTTGCTAACATTAAATATTTGGGCCTAAATATTGATTGTAGATTAGACTGGAAGTATCTAATGTTAGAATTAACAAACTCTCTTCATTCTGAAATTAGGCAAATGTGTCTACTGCGGTCAGACTGTTCACCCAGTACTCTTAAAATGTTCTATCACGCCTTAATTGAATCCAGACGGCGTTATAGTATTTGTTGCTGGGGTGGTACGTATTTTGAGACGACCAGATCATTAGGAACAGCTCAAAAGCATGTAGTTAGGTTGATGCAATTCAAGAATAAACGTAGATCTTTTTGGCCGTTATTCTTGAGCAGTAGACTTCTTCCACTGAAATATCTTTATGTTTTTAAGGTTATGAATAAATGTTTTGAAATTAGTGGGAATCGTTACTTGAATTGTCACAGCTATGTACTGCGTAAAAATGATATGAGTTTTAGAAGTGTTCCAAAATTTCACAAAACGCATTTTTATAATTATTTTTTAGTCACTCCACCAACTATTTTTTAAAACTTCCGATTGACATTCGTAGCTTGAATTCTAAAACTAAATTCCTATCAAGTTTGAAAATTTGGCTAGTCATTTTGTATGTTAGTTTTTAATGAGGGGTACATTTTTGCATGAATAAGCGAAGTTATGATATTGTTGAAATAAGGGATTCTGAAATTTAAAACTGAAATTTTTCCTAACGGATCTTTTTAAATTGTTTAAATTATTTTTGCTTATACTATCATTAACATTGTATTGGTTATTATTATTACTATTATTTTTACAGTAAGTCCTCGACTTCCGCGAATTCGACTTACGTGAATTCGTACTTACGTGATTTAAAAAAAAAGATTTTTTTTTTTTGATCAAATTAATTTTTTATTTGTTTTCTGTTGCGCTTTATTTCTACGTTCTCTACTTTCGTATAATGTGTATGATCAAAACCAACAAAAATGTTTATACACTTTATAGACGAAGTGTATAAACACTTTTGTTGGTTTTGGTATAATACATATTCTCTTTTGTGCTATATGTATTCGTGTAAGTTGTTGATGTAGCGTGTCGAACAACGACGAATTATTAGTTACACAATGAAATTTAGTCTTAAGTTAGATTCCTTCCTTGCACGTTATGCGTGGGATATTTTTGTTGTGTTCATAAAAAATATAACCACTAGTCATGGCAAACAAACGTAAATGTGATTCCCAAAATGATAAAAGACATGTCATCACTATGGAGACCAAAATTAAAATTATAAAACAATACGAAAAAGGTGAAAAGATGGCAGACATCGCACGGTTATGGATGGGAGTTATGGATTATGCAAAAACAACAGCACCAATCAACAATCTACGATTATTACTAAGAATAAAGGAATATTAATAGAAGAAATGGAAAAATTATTGGTTATATGGGTAGAAGATATGCAGCAGCAACAAATTCCAATCAGCCTTATGCTCTTACAAGAGAAAGCTTTGCGTCTTTATGAAGACCTAAAGTGTAAACATCCCGATAGTGTTGGTACTCATACATTCACTGCAAGCCACAGATGGTTTCAGAAATTTAAAGATCGGAATAAACTACACAACATCAAAGTGACAGGTGAGCCTGCCAGTGCATATACAGCGGGAGCTATGAATTTTATCAAGAGTTTAGCAGAATTCATAAAAAGTGAGGACTACATGCCACAACAAATTTTTAATATGGATGAAACTGGGCTATATTGGAAAAAATGCCATATCGGTCCTATATTTCCCAACAAGAAAAATCTATGCCAGGTTTTAAGGTGTCTAAGGATAGGCTTACACTTTTACTTGGTGGAAATTCTGCTGGAGATTGCATAATCAAGCCACTTTTAATTTACCACAGCGAAAACCCAAGGACTGTAAAGAACATTTCCAAATCATCACTACCTGTGATTTGGAAATCCAATCGAAAAGCTTGGATGATTCAAGAAATTTTTCAATTCTGGTTTCGTAATCATTTTATGAAAGAGGTAGAAGGTTATTGCAAAGAAAATAACCAACCATTTAAGATTTTGTTGTTAGTTGATAATGCACCGGGTCACCCGGCTTGTAACAATAAAAAATAATGTTCCTTCCTCCCAATACAATCTCCATTATCCAACCAATGGATCAAGGTCTAATTGATACATTTAAAAACTATTATCTACGGAACACATTTAGGCAAGCAGTTAGAGCTTGTGATGGGGAGAATGGTAAATCTTTAACCCAATTCTGGAAGGAGTTTAACATTTACAAAGCCGTTAAAAATATTGCTGATGCGTGGAATGAAATTTCAATATCTACGACGAATAACGTATGGAATAAGCCCATCCCCCAATTGACCGAGGATAGGCCAACTGATGAAATTGAAAATGTTATTGGCGAACGAGTCGATATGACCACAGAGCTGAACCTAAATCTGGAAGAAGAGGATTTCATCAATTTAATCAACACTTGTTCAACTGAAATGAGCAACGAGGTATTGATGGAACTCAATGACCTGAGAAATGAAGGCTTTTCAGAAGATCCCGGTGAAAATGAGCAACCGAAGCAATTTGAAACCAAAAAGATGGCTGAATATTTAAATATGATCCAGAATGGTTTAGTTGGCTTCAAGGCTCAAAATCCTGATCCAGAACGATTTGCGAAAGTTTAAAAAATTGAATGGTGCTATTGCATGCTATACTATTATTTACGAAGAAAAGAAACGTGGTACAAGGCAAACAACATTGGACCAGTTCTTTAATAAGTAGTTTTATATACCTTAAATGTATCTATGTTTTATTAAATATTTGTGTATGTATTGCGAAAACCTTTGAAACGAATTAATCGCTTAGTCTACGAACTGTATGTATTGCATATAAATTATCTCATGATGCATGCCTTTTAACAACCCAATGATAAAATGCGAGCTTTTTGAGCTTCGCTAAAGCTCATTGAGTGGGTGGGTGGAGAATGAAGCATAGTTATATCTTTAATTGCCGCCGAAGGAACAATCAGAAGAAAAAAAAGGATCCACCACACAGATATTCATACTTACCCAACGCTCAACTACCTACCATGGTCACATCCTATCTTGTTACACACCTGTCTCATTGTGGAATTAAATAATAATAAAGAATAAAAATTTAAAGAAATTGAATCGATTGCAAGTCCCACTTTTAATTAAACCACAAGAAAAATTGTTTGGAAAGGAAGGTGCTCCTAAGCCCACAGCAAATGTTTTTGTTTGACTCGTATTGCGAACTCTTTCTTCTGGACTGTTCCAAGTGCTCGCAAGCCAGCTTTAACCAGTCTTCTTCTCACTAAGCTGGATGATATTCGTTCGGCCGTTGCTTGCCCAAGATCCCCTCTTAGGTTCTACAAAGGTAGGCGTAAAAGTAAAATAATTGTTTAAACAATGTTTTTACACTGCACTTGCAGAGATGCACCGCCATGATAAAAGCTAAATGTGGTCAAAATAATGTTAATACTAAAGAAGTTGCATAAAACAAGTAAGCCGAAACAAAAAAGAAAAAAAAGTGTTTACTTTAATCCACTACTTCCACGCATTTAAGTTCCAAATAGGGTACTTTGAATATTTTGCCATTTTTTCGATTTTCCCCATAAATTGCAGGTACATTTTTTTTAAAAATTGGGTCTTAAACGTATTTAAAATAAAACAATAAGCTTAATAACTTTAACTTTTTTAATTTTAGCAAAAAAACTCCAATTTGTAATAAAATACGTTTGCCAATATTTTTTCCCCAGCACTGTATCTTGCGAATAAAAACCGATGCCCAGACAAGGAAATGGAAATACCTGTGTAAAATAAGCGAAAAAAAACGCCAAGAAACTCACGTAAAAACTCATTTCAACAGATACTCACTTTAGCGGATACCTCACTTCAACGGGCAAACTTTTCAGCAAAACTGAAGTTTTTCCATGAAAATCTCCCTTAGTTAAGCAGACAATTTATTAGAGCGGACACGGACAGACATTTCTGCAACGATACAGAATTTATTTACACTTCAAATTGAACAGTTTACACTTCAATTTGGTCCTTTTCCACTTCAAATAAAGTCTTTTACATTTCAAATTGAACCTTTACCAAAATATATACATATATATATATATATATATATATATATATATATATATATATATATATATATATATATATATATATATATATATATATATATATATATATATATATATATATATATATATATATATATATATATATATATATATATATATATATATATATATATATATATATATATATATATATATATATATATATATATATATATATATATATATATATGCCAATTAGGCCAATTAGGATAGAACTTGGCTAGTCCTTAAGCGGTTTTAGTGAAATTTGACATCCGCGATGGAAATCGGATTCTAAACTGATTTTTGAATACAGTTCTGGAATACGGCCAAATCCGGTGGAACTTGGTTATTCCTTATCCGATTATCATGAAAATTCTCATGTGCGTTAGAAATGTGATTCTAAAATGATTTTTAGATGATATCCTGGAATATGGCCAATTAGGATGGAACTTGGCTATTTATTTATTTATTCTTGACTTATAAATTTTGATATTAATCCTCCAGTACACTCAATTTTGAGCATCAGCTCATTCAAAATGGAATGTACCAAAAAACGTGAATAATTTTAAAATAACAAAAAAAAGAAGCAGCTCGTCCAGCCGGTATTATCCACAATTCTGCAACTTTAACTGCACTTTTGGTAACAGCATGTAGTACCAGATTTTTTATTTTTTTTTAATATGTAGGTTCACTCGATCGTTCAATATTCTAAATTTAACTGTTTAATTGTTAGATTTTGGCTTTCAAATTAATTGTGTGACACTTGCTGGAATACTGTTTATATTATGTATGTAAGATAATGTCTCCTGGTTTGAGCATTTTCTGGTAAATTAAAATTTAGAAAAAATTTAAAAAAATATTTAAAGAAGTTAATTTTGCCGAGAAATACGTCCAACGGACCGTAATCCGTTTATTAACGGACTTTTGGATAAAGTTGTGGAATATGGCCAAGTAGTATGGAACATGGCTATTTCTCAGCCAATTATGATTACCAAACTTTCTTAAGATTTACTTTACCAAAACATACCTGCTGCTTATCAAATTAGTACTATGTCTTTTTAGTCTTGAGTTATGTCAAGTGAAAAAGTGCCAAAACACGTTTTTCACACTTTTAGACTTTTTCTGACATTATAGAGTAATTCTGTGAAAAGATTCGGATTCTGCACGAAAAATTACTTCGGTTACGACTGTTAAATAAAAATAAAAATGTTTAACCCTTTTTTTGCAGGCCTGTGTATTTTTGATACAGAGAAGAGTAATATAGTTCATAAAAGGAGAAATTGTAAATATACATATATGTGATTGAGATTATGCTCAAAATCGAATTTGCCGAACATTCCATAGCCAAGTTAAGAATTTTCCGAATATGATATATGTAGGTTTACGGTTCGAACGACTTAAATTGGCCCACCTATAAAGATCTGGTCTTGAGGGGGACACATAGGTAATTAAATTATTTTTGATGACCGGTAAAGGACATGGTTTTTAAATTCAGACCCAAATTTTTACTCAAACATATTTTTTACAATCCTTTGTAGCGCCACAATGTTTCTACCTGCTTAAAGGCAATATTAGTTGCAGAGAAAACCAATTCTAATATTTCTTCATTAATTCCAAAAAGTTTATTAGATTTAAGCCATACCTATCTTTCTAAATAATTCACCAAAGATTCTTACTTTACCAGAGTCAAATGATACGGTCTCGAGACAGTAAATGGCTTTACTTATAGGAAAAGGTAGACATTTTTTGCCGGTAGTTGCCACTAATAATAAGCGTATTCCATTAGTGTGAGCAAACTACAACTCATTTGATTTAGTTTTCGTCCTTTTCTTTTCTATCTACTACTATGATTTAAATAAAGATTTTTTTTTTCGTGCAGTGCTTTATATTCAATGGAACTGTTGTTGTAACTTTGTCAAGAAAATACGCTTAAAATGTTTTTTTGTTTCTGGTCTTAAAATAATCCTCTTTTCTACTGGCATATAGAGCATCTACTCAAGCAAAGAATTTTTTATAAAGATTCAACTCAATCTATCATTTATCTTTGACAAAGATATTTGAAAATCTTCTTTGACATAGAAAAATTATAGTGTGGTTGGTTGGTGAAAAAATTACTCAGCAAGAAATAGAAAACTGTGGAATAAATACATGGATTTCTAGATTAACCACAAATAAATTTTGAAGTATTTTTTTTTTTATTAATGGTGATATCTTTTGAAAAAACATGATATAGCTACTCTAATTAAATTGTCTGGTTTGGTTTTAGAAAATATATTCCTACTTGCAACGTAGTCACCTCATGTGAAGTTTAAATGTATTTAAAATAAAAGTCACATGAATTAAAATGTTGAAGTACCTCCTTGTTTTTTCTTTTCAATTATTTATGGAGTTTCACGATCGTTTGTAATGTTAAAATAATTTTTACTGTCCCAGAAATTATTGGAGTTTAAATAATTCATTACAGGTTTAACAGGTTTAACCTTTATAGGTTTATAATTTAGTAATAATAAATATAACAATAGAAAAAAATAAATTAATCATAATGAGCGGTTCTACCGTCCATTGCTCTCCATTACCATTTCACTCGTATACGTGCTCTTCATATTATCCTAACCAACCATAAGAATCCAAGTTCGACAACGACCTCAGTGCTTACCAAATGGTGGCTCATCTTTCAGAGATTGCTGTATCTTTTGTTCCGGTTTAGCATGCCAGATTTGACCAAACTAGCGGCGTACTCGTTGTCCTTTATTTATATTTAATAATAAATAAATAATAAGTTTGTACACTCCTGTTCACTAGCTTAAGACCAAGTATTTTTGACGTATATTTCCGCTTTTAATCTAGTTCACATTTAGCTATAATAAATCGGGTAACAATTTTGTTTTTATTTCAAACAATGTTAAGTCATGATTTGGTTTTTTGTAAAAAAACATTGTTTTTGCATAGTTCATTAGCTTAAGGCCAAACTGAAAAATGTTAACCTAGTTTTTAACAATCCTGGCGTTGTGAATTGACGCCTTATGTTGCTGCAAAGTTCATTTAAGAGGGCCGAAGATTTCATTAATTTGAGGAAAAGTTTATTCGAACATGTTTTTATATCCCTTACCATTAAGAGTGACCTTTTTGCACAGTAAATCAATTGTGTCGTAGTAGGTTATAGCTCCCCAGACCGTAATACCACTTGTTCTGCTATGATGACGCGACAATATTACTTCGTCCTTCCTCAAATCTTGGTAGTAAAACTTGTAACCATCGGGGCCATCTATGTTAAATTTCTTCTTGTCCGTGGACACTATCCTTCTGCACTCATGTTTTCATTGCATTACTTCAAGAGGAATTTCCGTTTTTCTTTGTGAATTTGATTTAAAACTAGTTTTGTTTCAATTTTCGACAAACGGTGAATTTGATGCGTTCCTTAATATGAGTCGCCTTTCTTTGATAGTTGTGGCAGAATGCGTACATCCTCGATTTTGGGAGTCGTAGCCAGGGTCAGAGAGATAGCTGTTTATTGCAGTTTCACTACGTCAAAGTTTTTCTGCTATTGAACGACTGGAAAGGCCTATTTCTTTAAACGCTTCAATTTTGCTACGTTCTTCAGGTGTTTTCCTTTGGCCATTTTTATATTTGTTTTCAAATATCACTTTAAAAATATTGCACTTTTATTACAAAAAAAGATTAAAGAAATTGTATTTTAATATTGGGATTTAAATGTATTATTTTAACTGGCCTTAAGCTAATGAACCAGCAAAAACAATGTTTTTTTTACAAAAAAACCAAAATCATGACTTATAAAGTCAATTTAACTGTTATTTTAGTGGACAATTTTACTTGTGGTATAGTGAAATTTTTATTGGCGGAGTTACGATCAAGATAACCAAATCTAGGAATTGTTGTCTGCTATAATGCTTCCCCGGTGCGGCCTTATAATATCTTGCCGTTACAGCTAGGTTTTGACGAAATTTCGAGTAAATTAATAAATTTTCGAACTTTTTATTCTCTGCCAGTTTATATTCCGTTCCTTTTAAGGCAACCCGTGGTAACAACTGGATCAAATTAAAAAAAATTAAAAAAGGCTTTCCATGTATCTGATCACCCTATTTGTATGGATTTTTACCCTAATTCTAAACTACAGCAATATTGATTCTAACTTAATTATATTTCGTTATAAAGAGCTAAATTGAGATATGGTAAATTGTATGACCAACTCCAATGAAAAGGTTTTGTTGTTTAACCATTTTATAACAACGTTACATAATGCTTGTGTTCCGCTTAAAAAGGTTATAAATCGGATTTCCTTTCGCTCTTCATTTTTTTCAAGAGCGGTAGTAAAAACTATTAAAAGCTCTTTATAAACAGCGATATTGTAAACAGAAAAACATCGCTCTGAAGAACAGAAGCATTATCTTTATTATAAGGCTCTTGCTCTTCCACTATTGCGTTTGTGTTATCATATTTTCGCTCTTTGTTATTGAGCTATATTGAGAAAATAAATACGCTCTGCTCTGATGAATATAAACGTCATTATTATATTGCTCTTGCTCTTGTTATTACGGCAACCGGTTACATTCAAAACGTTCTAAAATTACGTCTTTAGAAAACCTGATTATTTTGTTAGCGAACAAATGCACAAGCGTTGGAAATGGCATTCTAAATAGATTTTTGGATAAAGTTCTGGAATATGGTCAACTGGGATGGAACTTGGCTATTTCTTTACTGATTTTAGTGAAATTTGATACGCGCGATGGAAATGGGATTCTAAAATGATTTTTAGGTGAAGTTCTGGAATATGGCGAATCAGGATGGAACTTGACTATTCCTTAGCCGATTGTGATGCAATTCGACATATGCGTTGGAAATGGGATTCTACAATGATTTTTGGAACTTAGCTATTCTTTAACCGATTTGAGTGAAATTTAAAATGCGCAATGGAAGTTCTGGAATATGGCTAACTAGAATGACACTTGGCTATTCTTTAAACGATTTGAGTGAAATTTAAAATGCGCTATGGAAATTGGAATCTAAAATGATTTTTGGATGAAGTACTGGAATATGGCCAATTATGATAGAACTTGGCTATTTCTTAAGCGATTTTAGTGAAATTTAACATGTGTGTTGAAAATGGGATTCTATTGATTTGGCTATTCCTTAAGCGATTTTAGAGAAATTTGACATGTGCGATATAAATGAGATTCGAAAATGATATTTGGATCAAGTTCTGGAATATGGCCAAGAGTGATGGAACTTGGCTATTCCTCAACCGATTGTGATGCAATTCATTATATGCGTTGAAAGTTCTGGAATATAGCCAAATAAGTTGGAAAAAATAGATTTTTTCTCTTCCGATTTTAGATCTGCCTCAGAGCAGATAAAGCTCGATAGCTGCATGGATTACGGAAACTCCTACATACAATAACTTTTGAGGTTACCCATATTGATATATTGACTATACATCTGCCGGGAGATTTAATCGTAATCAAAGGAAAATAAGAAAAAATGGGTGACAGCACGCTAATGATAGTGTAGGGCCCCGGAATTAGGAAAATATTTTAGAATCTTATATTTCCAATGAACATGTCAAATTGCATCACTATCGATTAAGAAATAGCCAAGTTACTTCCTAATTGGCCATATTCCAGAATTTCATCTAAAAATCATTTTAGAATCCCATTCCTATCGCACATGTTAAATTTCTCTAAAATCGTTTAAAGAATAGTCAAGTTAATTTAAAAATCATTTTAGAATCGCATTTCCAACGCACATGACAAATTTCTCTAAAATCGGTTAAGGAATAGCAAAGTTCCATCACAATTGGCCATATTCCAGAACTTGATTCCAAAATCATTTTAGAATCCCATTTTCAACGCACATGTCAAATTTCACTAAAATCTGTTAAGGAATAGCCAAGTTCCATCACAATTGGCCATATTTCAGAACTTCATTTAAAAATCATTGTAGAATCACATTTCTATCGCATATGTCAAATTTCGCTAAAATCGGTTAAGAAATAGCCGTTCCATCCTAATTAGCCATAAGGGCTTCATCTAAAAATCCTTTTAGAATCCGATTTCTATCGTGCATGTAAAATTTCTCTAAAATCTGTTAAGAAATAGACAAGTTCCATCCTAGTTGGCCATATTCCAGAAATTTATCTAAATATCGTTTATCGAACTTTCTTTTTTGAATGATATTCAAAGAATAATTCGTGTGTTACAAAAAATATCGCTCCCTAATGTATTTTCTTCAATCGCTCTGTAGAATGGGTTGGGAGCGATATTTTTAACTTTTACGCTCCCTGTTTTAAGAGAAAAATTAAAAATAAAAATTTAAATCACTTTTCAAGAGCGAAAAATTTAAACTCTGTTATAAATCGCAACTCAATCGTACCCTGGCTAAACATGATCGTAGTCAATGCGATCACGGCTCGTGAGAGATGATTTGCCAAATATAAAAAGTCTCCAACCAAGCCTCCAAATTCCTAAGAATTCGGTATCTTTACCTATGCCTGATATAAGTTTTTTTTTCATATTATGACATTAGTGAAAATTAGTTGTAGTGCAATGGGGGACGATTAATTGCGCCCTGCTTTCATTAATACACCTATTATGGTTCTCACCTCACCGACGAGTCGTCGTGAGTCGAAAAGCCGTGTGAGTTCAATTTTGGTATTCTGGTTCTCACATTTATTTTGGCGAGAGTTGTGCGCGGTTGATCTTATTGGTTTTGTTAATTATGACCATTCCCATTCGTTTTGAAGTTTGCTAGCACAGTAGTTCTATATTTTCTGACGTATAGTTTAGCAGTTTTTTGTACACATTTACATTTATTGTGATTAATTTTGTAATTTTATGAGATTTAGTTAGGTATTTTATCGGTTAAAATTGTCAATAAAAGTGCAAATAGCAAAATACACTGTGGATTTATTTTTCTATGGCGAATGAAACTGGATGAAACAGAAATGTTTGATAACTTATATACGCATTTTGTTGTTAACATGTACAATAAAAATATTTTAAAATACGATTTAAAAAAAAAAAAAAAAATTGATTTTTATTCAATATTTAATTAGGAATTAATTAATTAAAATACGTATTTTGCCTCTAAAAAAACTGTAGAGTTTTTTATTCCATTATTTCCTTATTCTTTACAAAAAATCGCACTAGTCGCCGAGAAATATTAGGTGAGCAATTTTGACCTTACTCTCATTCACGGCGAGAGCCATAATACCAAAATTTGATTTGGGGCACATAATAGGGCCATAAACTTCTTTTAACACTGGCAATAATTACAATAACAAAAATAATAAATGACTGCATTACTAAATCGGTTTTTCCTAGTGCTTGGAAAACTACCCTGGTTACACTTTTGGCAAAAACAAAGATTGTCAACAACGGTAATGACTTAAGGCCAATATGCGTTACTTCTATAATATCCAAAGATTTTGGAACAATTTTAAAAGACTAAATACAGATATTTGTTAATCACAATAATTTTATTAATGTGCATCAATCAGGATTTCGTAAACATGACAGCACTGCGACAGCTTTGGTTAATGTATTTGATGATCTCGCCCAGTCCTTAGATAAAAAAAACCGATTTGCTATTCTGGTGCGTCTAGACTTCAGTAAGGCTTTTGACTGCCTTGACCATGTTTTACTTATTCAAACACTTATGTTATGATATCAATTTTCATCGACTTCGTTAAGACTTATGACATCATTTTTGTCAGGAAGAAACCAACGAGTAAAACTTAATGGCTCATTGTCTGACTACAGGCCTGTGCTTTTTGGTGTTCCTCAAGGTACTATTTTGGGAAGATATCTCCTGTTTAATCTATATTTTAATGATCTGGTGAATAATATAAAATTTTGTAAACTACATTTTTATGCTGACGACTGCCAGATTTTTATTTATTTATTAGTGGGAAAATCAACCATATTGAGTCAATTTTCGAACAATTGAATGAAGATTTAGATAATATTTATGGTCGGTCTACCAAAAATGGCATTGCTTAAATGTATCTAAGTGTAAAGCATTAATTTTATCAAAACAGACTATATCAAACCAACCTACAGTTTACATTGATCATAACGCAATATCCTTTTCAGCAAGCGTTGATAATTCAGGATTAACAATTAATGGAAATTTATCGTGAAATAATCATGTATTAGATACATGACAGTTCAAAACTCCATAAGCGCATATGTTTCACTGAATTGAGAATCTATTTAGTTAAACCTTTTGTTCTTCCCCATATAAATTATTGCGAAATACTTTATTCAAACTGTGATGCCGCGACTAAGCAGACTTTGCCAGTTTCATTTAATAATACTATCAGATATGATTACAATCTTAATTGTTATGATCATGTCTCAGGTTTGTCCAAATCTATTCTTGGACATAATCAGTCCTTGATGCCCCTTGATAGGATGGTTTTATTTATTTTCAAATTGATCAAATTTCGTAAACCAATATTTCTATTTGATAAGATTGAGTTTGCCTCATCAACCAGAACGGCTCACATTGTCATATCGGCGTAATTGATCGTTGCATTTCATTTTGGAACAAAATTCCCAAATCAATTAGGCAAATAAATTCTCTAAATCTATTCAAAAAGTTTTTACTCGTATATTAATAGTTCATTCGAATAAGGCAATTTGGTTGCACACTTGATCTTAAATTAATTAACTATGTCATAACTTTTATTTATATTGTGTTTTTATTTTTATTTTTATATGCATAATTTGTATTATTGTATGACATTTTTCTAATATAAAAAAGCCTTTGTGCTTAGATCGTTAATAAATAAATAAAGGAAATAAATAGCTACATTCAAAACTGAAATTTAGTGTATTTAGTGTGCCCAAAAATATCACATATTTCGTCGTTTTTAATCAGAAAAAATAAAAAACTTTACACAAAATAGGATCAAAAATTACTTTAACAATTTATTTTTTTAAGTAAAGAATTTTGCGTAAAATAATTTTATTTCAAATTAACAATAAAAAAAAAATAGCATTAATTTAATAATAAAACATTTTTTATTGATTACAGACTAATTGTTTCTAACTTGAAGTCGTTTATTATAATAGGATCAGTTAAGCCCAAATTATCTTTATGTTGTATATTATTATTAGTCATACAAAAGTGTAATGATGAATTGTTGATTTCTGAAAGAAAAGTTAACGTTTTGTGAGTGTTGCATTATTTTATTTGTTCAAAATGTATAAATAAATAAAATAAAAATATTTAATGTTTATTATTTTTCATATATTCTTAAAATCTAATAAATCATTTTTTTTATTTTGTTATCTACATAATTTTATAAAGTTTAAAAACATTATTTTAATTTTAAGTTGTATTTTTTATTTCTTTAGAAAAATATACATATATTTTCAATAATTATTTTTTATTTATTAATTTTTGAAGTATGTTTTTATCTTTTTACTCGTATATGGTATCATTTTAGTAAAATTTGAGATTAATGACATTTAATTCTTGGTAGATAACATATTCGTCTTTTTCAATATTAGAATATTAATATTAGATTTAGTAAATGAATACAAAATTAATTGTCTTTTCAATATTCAATTAAATACATTTGAAAATTTACTTTGATTTTGTTTTCTTATTTTATATTCAAGAAATTTTTTTTTTTTTATATTTTCATTTCCAGAAGATGTTGTTTTAGTGTTCTTGTTAATTCATTTGAAAAAAAAAAAAAAATTTATTCAAACAAAGACAATAAGACATTTAGTTTTATTTTTATTTACAAATCTTAACATTGTTGTAAATTTTATTTTGTGTTGAAATGCGTCAATGTTTTTCGTACTTACATCTGATATATAGATAAAGAAAGCAGAAACGGGCTTTCCATTTAAAATCTAGGATACAGTAAAATAACTGTTGCAAAAAAATTTGTTTTTTACAAATTAGAGTTAATGTGTAATAAAATTTTCGAATAAACACAAATGAATTGCTTTCTCTCTATTATTTGCTAACGTATAAATAGAATTGTTTAGAAATCATTATAATTACCATTCAAAATGACGCGAGATTATCGAAGAAGTAAATTAATGCCCAAATTAGAGTAATATATTTTAAGGGACACATACGTATCTTAGTTTTTTTCCAATTATAAATGTAGATCCAATATATGAAGGTCGATTTTTATCGAAGTAATTGGTTTACTTGAGAATTGATCCGCAGCCTCAATACACTAATCGAGAATCTTGCATTAGTAAAATAAAACAAAGAGAGAACGATGATATAATCACCCTCTACATTAAACAAATTTTGTCGTGGAAAATACTAACATATTTTGACGTACATTCATATGTATATGGTGTAACCACTAATTAACATCTCAGTTACGTTGTACAATAATAAACTTTTTGCAATTTTCGCCATAATTTTTAGACTCAAAAACCAAGCTGATAATAATATATGATCAAATCAATTGCATTCTGCGTATAATTGAGATAACAAACACTGAAATTATTTGTAAATTTTAATAATTATGTTTCTGAGCGTTCGGTTATTAATCCAGTTTCATGGTCAATAAGTATTCAACAAACAAATTTAATTTTTTAAAATGAAATTATGTACATAGTGTAAAAGAGAGTTAAGAAAGTAAAGAAAAGTGGTTATACCTCGAAAGATAATGTAAACAGCTTGTATTAAGTTTATCGAGAAATAATTTTTGCGGGTTCTACCTACATAGTTCAATCATCTTCATAGTTCCAACTGAGATCGGATTAGTACGTAACAACCGGTAATGTATTCAATACATTTAGGAATTCGTTTAAAGCATGAAAACTACTAATAATTGTTGAACTACTTATTTGATAATATTGTGTTGACTCTAGGTCTAGACTGATGATTGATTGATTCTCGCCAATTAAGTCACCTATAACTAACTGAAAATGATAATACAAGTAAATAACGAAAATTAGGCTTAGTTGCCCTAAATTGTCTTTAAATTCGGCCTTAATGTAATATTCGTCACTAAATTCATTCTTGATAATTTTTCGTTTTTCTACTAGGTTCAAAAAACGAATAAAAAGTTGCAAAAGAAATACTCATAACGGTTATATTTAAAATTGATTAATTAGGTATAGCTACTTTAATTTTGGTTTGTTTTTTGTGCAATGTCAATATGTCAAAAATATTAATTTTGAATTTACTTTGTTGTGTTCAATATTTTGTCGCAAAGACAATATTGTCGACGTGTTTAATCGGGCAAAAATGATAAATACTTGTCATAATATTTTATTCCAACCAAACTTTATTCCGTAATATTGCACGTCAAACCCGATTGAACAGCCAAAATTGAGAAAAATTTGATTTTAATAGTGGATTCACCCTAGGGTATTTTTGTCCGAGCTTCTTAATCAATCAAATTTATTTCCGTACTGCTCCTTAACCAATCAATCAAAATATAAAAATCACCGAAAACATTTGATTTGATTGATTTAAGAGCTCGGGAAAAAATACCCTAAAAAAGACTTTTCCCAAAAATTGTATGTATCTTCACTTAATACAAATAGCAGCCTTTCAGCATAAAAACTAATAAAAAACGACTCAAAATAACAATTTCTATCTAAAAATACATATTTTTTCGTTTTTGTTCGAGCTACATCTCAATCAATATGTTATAAGTCAAATGTTATAATTTCTTATAACACAGAAACACACTGATAAAGAAAAAATATTATTATTAAGAAATGTATATGCATTACACAATTTTAGAAATTTTGAAAATATAATTTAATTCACTTTTTTTAACCTTTATGTTTATAATAAAATAGTTTTTTTTGGTTGCTTAGCTTAATTTTTATTTTTTATTAATTATTTAATAAAAAACCCGACGTTTCGACGGCACATTCCGTCATTCTCAATGGTACAATTTATCATAACACATGGGTAAAACATAAAGCTTAAAAATATAATACACATACTTATAGAGATATAAGTCGTGTTTTCCATGAGAACTGCACTAGAACTCGATAAATTTTAAATTCCTTTTATTCTATGTAAACAGGAAAAAAAATTAAATTCATAAAGTGATAATGTGTAGTGCATTTCACATAAATACATATTTTAAGTTGTTACAGCAATGAATAATGACAATTATAGCTTATTTTTTAGTTACACTGGATAAACCCATGAATTTATCAAGTGTAGTTGCGTGTAATGACGTCAGCAAGAAATAAGAAAATATTGATGAAATAACTGAAGGGGGAAATTTTTAAACTGAAAATATGCAATTATATCAAGTACACTACACATTCGCGCTTTATGAATTTATTTTTTTTCGTTTTACATAGAATAAAAGGAATTTAAAGTTTATCGAGTTCTAGTGCAGTTCTCATGGAAAACACGGCTATAATATGTTTATTCACAGAGGTTGGCAAATATTATGGAATAAGATATTTGCTTAGGTTAGACTTTATTAATAAGCATCTAAAGCGTAATGAGGGTTATTTCTACACCATTTTCATACTATATATCTGTTTGAGCGAAATCAAAGAAAACCTCACAAATTTTGAAATTTTATACCCTTGTCCACAGAGGTTGACAGATATATCGGAGTAAGGCTTTTGCTTAAGTGAGCCTTCGCTAATAAGCTCCTAAAGCTGCATTACCATACGATTGCGATAAGGATTATTTCTAGGCCATTATCGTATAGTGTTTGAGGGAAATAAAAAAAAATCTCTCATCTTTCGAAATTTTATAGCTTTGTTCACAGAGGTTGATAGATATGGACATATGGTATATCGAAATAAGACATTTGCTTGGCTCGCTTTCTCACTTTTTCATTAAAAAGCACTTAAAGTGCCAATACCATACATACTATATTACAGTAAAACCTCGATTTATTTAACGGACCTCGTTTTAACGTACTTCAGATTTAACGGATCAAATTGTTTCCTTTAATTTATTTCTCATTTCTGTGTTATTTCCTGTTTTTTAATTTTTTGTTAATAAACCTCAAAAATATATGGTGAAAAATACGTCAAATCCCATATTTTCGGAAGTCGTGTTATAATTTTTAGATTTTTATATTTTGAATGTGTAGCAGTGAGTTAAACAAACAATTTATGGAACATGATATTTTTTGTAGTAGTTGTTTTTTAAGACACAGGGTGTCAAATATTTAAAAATTGCATGGCTTTGGTATTGTATTTATTGCTATAGAAAAAAAACTCATTACCCGAAAATTATAAAGTTGATTTCATTTTACAGATAAATAGACAGGGATTATAAAATAATTATAAAAATGGTACAATCTTTCATTTCTTATTTTTCAAAATGGCCGCCGAAATATTCTTTTTTAATTTTCCCAAAATTCCATTCTCACACATCCTAAAAAATCAGCGCAACATCGTTTAGATGACAGTCTACACATTTTTTATACTTAAAAGTGGCCGTCAAAACTTTCTTTTTGAATTTTCTTCCACCTGCATGTTTTTTTAAAATTTTTTTTTTTTTTTGATCTTTTTCCTCAGCTATTAAACATACTAAAAATCAGCACATTTGTCGTTTTTTTGCAAAATACGTTTAAGTATGACAATCTTCTTTTTTTTGGGTTTAAAAATCAGCCGCAGTTTACTTGTTCCTTGAAATGTTGATGAAGTTCTTGAAAACTAAAACTCCTGAATTATCTAAAATTTATTATATTACTGTAGTCACACATTATAATAATAATGAAGGATTTCGGAGTCGATTGTAAGTGGCATTTTCACGCAATAGCTCATGGAAAGGGATCGTGCGATGGAGTAGGATGTACCATCAAAAGAATGGCATCCGAAGCCAGTCTCAACAACGAATACGAGGGTATCATAACCAATACGGAAGAATTATTCACATGGGCAGTCACCTTGAAGACTGATACGAATTTTTGAATTTTGCTCAGATGCTAAATATAAGTCCAAATACATCCAGCAAATCAGTAGATTCGAGAAATTGAAAACGATAAAGGAAACTCGGGATTTTCACGCAGTTCATTCATCAAAGGAAGGTTACTTAAATTTTTCGAAATATTCAAATAGTGAAGAGTATGTAAAATTTAAATTGTAACCGTGAATATTTTCAAATGTTTGTCTTTATTTTATAACAAAATATGTTATCAATAATTTTTGTTTAAATTTCCTTTTGAGGTACAAAAAATTTTTAGATTGTCTTACTTAAATGAATTTTGCTTGAAAACGAAACGAGATGTTGCACTGATTTTTTAGTATGTTTAATAACTGTACTAGATATGATCTAACAAACTAAATGAGGAAGAAGATAAAAAAAATGTCATTTTGAGAAAATTGAAAAGAATGTTTCGACTAAATAGGGAAAAAGATATAACAAAAAATGCCATTTTGAAAAAATTTAAAAGAATGTTTCGACAGTCATTTTGAAAAATAAGAAATGAAAGATGGTACCATTTTTATAATTATTTTATAATCCCTATTCATTTATCCTTAAAATGAGCCCAATTTCTCTACCCAAATCTATAGCAATAAATATAACACCAATTGCATGAAATTTTTAAATTTTTGATACCCTGTGTCTTAAACAAATAATACAAATAAGTTCAAATTCAAATAAATATTGTAAACAATTAAGAAATTATTATTTTGTTATAGTGAAACTAAATTTGTTATAGTCTGTGCTTCAATAAAACAGAATACTCTCTTAGCGATTCGGGCTCTGTGGACAGTATAAATACTCGTTTTTGAAATGCATGTAACTGTTTCCTTGTTTGATAAGCGGTAACTGAATGGAAACCTTTGGATAATACAAAGAGACCTTTAAACGTTACTAAATTTAACAGTTTTCTGGTTTGTTCTAGTACTAATATCACTAAACAATTTTCTACATTACTATAAAACACAATTATTTCGGTTTTGCCACTTTCTTTCTTTAAAATTGAAATTACAATCGTTTCGGAAGTTACTTCTTTGTCAAACATCAAACAAACACTAATTGAACATACTCAATAATAAAAAAACTCCTTACAGTGCTGGGGAAAAGAAATTGGTCAAACATATTTTATTACAAATTGGAGTCTTTTTTTGCTAAAATTACAAAACTTTTGAAAACAATTGGCTTATTGTTTCATTTTAAATACATTTATGACCAAATTTAAAAAAAAAAAAAAAATTACCTGGAATTTAGGGGGAAAACCCGGAAAGATGCCAAAATATTCAAAATACGTTGATTAGAGCTACAGTAATCGAATAAAGGAAACACTTCTTTTATAATTTTGTTTTTGTTTTCTATTGCTTCTATTAATATTTTGTTTGCCCGCTTTTTGCTTTTATTACGGCGATACATCTCCGATTCATTGCGTTTTATAAATTTTTCAAAGTCGCAGAAGTTATGTATTCCTAGATGTTTATCAACAATCTTTTTAAAGCTTGAATTGATTCTGGGCGCTTTCCTGCTACGTCTTGCTTCATTATAAATCAAACATTTTCTATTGGGTTTAGGGCCGGGCATTGTCAGCCCAACCGTCAGCCGGGTCAGCCCAACACATCGATATTTTTTTCTGCGTATGACTTTTTACGTTTAAATGAAGAGATAAAAAGCGGTGGAAGTGAGGGGAGTTGAGGTTTTCTTCGGGCGAAGATTCTACAATCTCAAACATGCCGCTTGAATTTGGGTTCATCAGAGAAAATCAATTTATTCCACATCTCTTGAGTCCAAGAAGCGTGCTCCTAGGCCAACACAGCAAATTGTTTTTGACTGTTTTTGTTTGACTCGTATTGCGAACTATGGTTTCTGGACTGTTTCAAGTGCTCGCAAGCCAGCTTTAACCAGCCTTCTTCTCACTAAGCTGTATGATACTCATCTGCCCGTTCCTTATCCAAAATCGCCTTTTACATCCTATGAGGGTAGGCATAAAAGTAAACTAATTGTTTAACTAATGTTTTTGCACAATATTTGCGGAGATGTATCGCCATAATAAAAGCTAAATGTGGTTCAAATAATAATAATAATATAAAACATAGGAGTTGCATAAACCAATAAAGTACAAAAAAAAACAAAAAAAAAGTATTTACTGTAATCCACCATTTCCACGCCTTTAAGTTCCAAATAGGGTTCTTTAAATATTTTCGATTTTTCTCCCTAAATTACAGGTGATTTTTTTTTTTTTTTAAATTGGGTCATAAATGTATTTAAAATAAAACAATAAGCCAATTGCTTTTAAAAATTTCGTAATTTTAGCAACAAAAAAACTAGAATTTGTAATAAAATATGTTTGAACAATTTTTTTTCCAGCACTGTATATACTTTTTTTTTGTATCTACGTGTATTGTGAATCTTCCCTCTATTTGATTTATTCCAAATGTCGAACTCTAATTTTTATTTATTTCGCAATTCCTTATAAAGAAGGGGATGGTTACCGTCTTCCTTTTTTATACAAATAAACCGAAAACTACACAATAAGCAAGTAAAACACAAGATGAATTTTGAACCATCCGGACGTAGATTTTGGTCGCAAAATGAGGATTGAGTAATGAGATCTTTGAACCTATAAACAAAGCTTATAATATACATTTTGCTATTGTGTGCCATCATATATTTTTGTTTTATTAGCGTGAATCGGGTGAAACCGGTTAAAATTTTTGGTGCTTGTACTCGTCTTGAGTCATTTTTCTCCTTCTAACAAGAGGAATTCATATTTTTTATCAATTGTTGTTGTAACCTAAGACATTCTTTTGATTTGGTTAATCAAAACCAAAACAAATACCAAAATAAAAATAAATTCTCATGATCGTCAATAAAAATAACTATAAAACAAAAATAAAAAGTAATTTCTAATTTTACTTTGGAATTTGTTATTTCTTTCTAACTTATGTATGTGAGTAGTAGGTAAGAATAGCATAATGTGCAGTCATCATTTTAGTTCATTCTCTATATCGTTCTCTTCTGACTCTGAGCTTATTTCTCTTATTTGTGTCATAATAAGTGTATGTTATGCTATTGAGTCTGTTTATTACAATATTGAACGCCTACATCTCATGTTGGTATGGATGATTATATGAATTATCTATGGCGTGGTCCGTTTGTGTATCTTTCCTGTATATTTTGATATAAGTTTGTTGTTTGTTTGTTTGTGTTTATCTTTGTAATCTTTTCTGGGTCTCACGGCACTCCCAACTCTTTCGCATTTTGCTTTTAACGTTTAAGCAGTATTTAACGAGGACGTATTGCCATAGACTGGTTTTTGCCTGGACCACCTGCACATTGCATTACTTCATGCCAGGCTGTAGTACTGATGTGAAAGATGGGTCGGCCCTTGAATTATGCTCTCTCAACAGAGATCTTAATTGTGTTCATCGTATGCTTGTTGTTAACATTATTGTCAAGCCTAAGAAATTTAATGGATTTGTTGGTCTTTGATTCTAGAGTAAATTTTATATTCTGGTGTTTATTATTTATGTTCTTGTGGAGACTATTGAATTGTCTCATTGTGCCGCTAAATGGCAATAGAAAATCGTCCACGTATCTGTGCCAGTACCTGATTATTTGGTTTTTGTTGTTCGATTCGATTATAATATTTCCTTATTCTGTCTCGAAGCAAAATTTACAACCTGTTTAGGTAAACAACCGGTCTATTCTTAAGGGAATTTATTATATAAAATACTACGTGGATTGTACATACATATGGTATACTATAAAAAATTTAAAGTTTATTTATTCTTTCCTGCTTTAAATTGGCTATTTCCGCTAATTCCAGTTTCCTTGTTCATAATTTTATTTATGTTTAGGAACAATGAAAGGTTACATATTGAATATGAAGTACATAACTTAATGTGGGGTTTGATAAAAAAATTATGGTTGCTACACATGTCCGAAGGCAAATTGGTGTGGCGTCGTCAAAAGTTGACATTCTTACTCCTCTGTTTGTCATTTTGAACAATTTATATAAATTTTTCAATTTATTCCTATCATGGAACTGTGTGTTGTCATATATTTTTAATCACTTTATGTTTAATTAAATTTATTTATTTTATTTAAAACCAGAAATGGTGAACCTGCCAAATTTGTGATGAACGACGTATTATTTAAAAAAAATAAATTTAATACATTTTTGAAATAAATGACTTTTGTCACGAACAGCCAGCGGGTGGGGAAAGGGCTACATATCAATATAATTTAACATGTTATCCAGTTGTGGAATGTTAATTGATAACAAACAATTTTTCTGTGTAACTACATATACCTTTCAATTTCCGACACAAATATAAAATGTAAAATCGGAAAAGGGACTCGAGTGTTTATTAGTAATTTGATTAAGGGCTAGCATCCGAAACAATCGTAATTTGAATTTCAAATAAAAATAAATATCACATTAAGAAAGTGACAAAACCAAAGTAATTTGTTTTATTGTATAAAATCTTTTATTTTATTATTGTTTTGGATTAACCCCAATATCTCAAACAAAATAATCAATTCCCAAAAATCATGTTTTATACTTAAAACAAATTTTTGAAAGGTTATTTTAATTCGTTGTATACCTTAGAGGGTGGGGGCTGCCATTTCCAAACTCCGCTTTGACGATTTATTAAAATTCAATTATTATCAGAAATTGAAACGTTTTTCATAAATTTGTGTTTTTTTAATAATTATGCACATACTAAAATGGAGAACTCCTCAAAGTCGCTTAGCATTGGAACCTTTGCGCAATGTTATCCTTGGAAAACGTGATAATATTTTTAAACATGTTGATATTTAGGTACCTCTATTATTATTTACGTTTCTGTTTCACATACTAAAATAAATAACTCCTCAAATCGCTTGGCATTGGTCCTCTCCGCACAACGGAAACAAGAAATTATGCAGCATCCTTTTGTTTTGTTATGAATTGTAGTTGATCGTGTTAAACAAAAGTCTAATGTGCTCTTTTGGCTGGTACCTTACATTGCTTTTTTCTAGATTTTGTTTTGGATTTTTATTGTTGAGATTTCGAGATGCTCCCGTTGTTTTTTAGAAAAGAAAAAACTAGTAAATAAGGTCATGAAACAAATTCCAAAAATAAAATAATAAAAACAAATCAAATGAAAAAAATCGAATACATACAATCAAAAATTGATTTTTTCCTAATTTGGATGGAACAAACCAATTTTTAATTTTTCAATGTATATGCCTACAGGAAGCGAAGAAATAAAATTACAAAACATGAATTTTATCATTCCAGGACTGGGATTTTGCACAAAAGGCGAGAAGCGAGTTTTCGTTTAATTTCTCGCCTTTCAATTTTGTCCGACGGTTTTTTTTCGATTTTGCACATATGGACAAAATAAAAGGCGACAAAATTGAGCAACTTTGATTTAGTTGTCAAAAATACATTTTATTGACAAGTTTGTTTAGATTTGTGTCGTTGATACAAATGAATTTGTAAAAAATCATGTTATTTAAAATACATAAATAATTAATTTTATGTAATAAAAAATAAAAGTTGGTTCAAGCCGCGTACATGCTATACTTTTCTGGTGAAAAAATGTACACCACGAAGTTAGCTGTATGAGTTGAATTATTTCCAACTAGAACAAAAAGTTCACCAGGGTAACCAATTTTAACTAAAAATTTTATTATTTTGCTAACTTCGTGGTGTACATTTTTTCACCAGAATTGGAGCATGTACGCACCTTCAACATTCAATTTCGGGTTATCCGATGCCCTATTTCAAGTGTGATATTTTTTGTCGTTAACACTGGAAATGTTATGGTGTTTGTTAAATTATCAATTATATGATCGTTTCGTCTTATTCCCTTCTGTGATATTCGGCGGTGTTGTTTCTGTAGTTATTGTAATAATCGATAGGGAAATTTTCCTAATATGCACATAAATTGATTAAATTCAATTCTGCTCGAGTGACAACATCTCTTAATTAAAACAATAATTTTTCTAATACATAATATTCATAATATATGTGACAGCAAATTTCAATTTTTTTTTAATTACTTATAGTTGTATTTTGTTGAAAAAAAATTAATTTGAATTATTTTGGAGTTATTTTTTTCTCAACAGAACAAGCCGCGAAATATTTTTTCGATTTAATTTTTATATTCTATATGTTGGTATTTCTTTGTTTTTCATTCAAGCAGTTACGTACATATTTTATTTGTTCGAGCTAGAATTAAATAACTCAAATTTTTTGTTCGAATTATTTAATTCCTGTCAAGTGCAATTGTTGTTGTAAATTTCTCAACAAAATATAGCTTATATAGGTACATCATATGATGTGTAAAATTATGCTAAAACATCAACTTAAAATTTGTTTTCCTACTTCTCGCCAAGTATTACACATGGTCGAAAATAAAAGCGAGAGCGAGTGTCTATTCGCCTAGTGCAAAATCGATTTTTCTCGCTTTTAGCTAAAAGTCGCTCAAAAAAGGCGACTCGCTGTGTGCAAAATCCCAGTCCAGTGGTCGGATTTTCTACAAAAGGCGAGAATTCAGTTTATGCTTATTTTACTAACACCGAATTTGAACATTATTTCGTTTATTAGAAACCGCTTTGTTATAACATCTCAATTAGCTAGAATAAAATGACAATTTATTTTAATTGGTGTTTACCTGTACATAAAAATAGAATACATAATATAACTGGATGAGAACGCAATAGAAAAAGCTACGCCGAAGGAATGAAATGCAGTAAAAATTTATTATTAGCGAATAGTAAAAAGCTGTTTCTCTCCTTTTTGTGCAAAATCCAGTCCCAGAATAGGGCCATTAATTACTATATTTAATTAAAGCAGCCCAGGCCCCTTAAACAAACGATTTTTTGTTGATGCTGCGTGGAAACGAATTATCCGAAGCATAGGCACTGCTATACTTGATAAATCGACAGACGGCTGTATATAATTGTTACCATAACAAAAATAAGAAACCAGTAATGATTTTTTCGGAATGATGCTTGTTTCGAATTGACGAACGAGAAGAAAGTGACCTATCTAAAGTATATAGCAAAAAATTGCTATATGGAGTTATATGGATGTTGTCTTTTTAAGGTTTATTGTATTGGTTAAGATTGAAAAATCTAATTAATCCAGGGGTCAAGTCTGGTTCCGTGAAAAAAAAAATGATCTGAAAAACTACGGGCGAGTTCACGCACAACGCACAAAAGTTTTATTTGAAAACGTTTATGTATAAGTATCCATTGAATCATTTCAAGCCTATTCGATGGACCTGAGAAACCAATGCAGATAGACGGCTGCCATTCGCGCTAAAAAGTCAATAAGCTATTCCATATTGGGTTTAAAGGACGAACTGTACTGACATTAATTGTTTAATTAAAAATTGAAATTTATAATTTAATTGTTGACAAAGAAAAATACAAATTACTAAATTTCAGTAATGTCTCGGTCAGCTTGAGAAAAGTGCAGTTCTGTTAAGTTAAACATCTAAACCTGCCCTGTACGCTTTAAAATATAGTAGACCATTACTCGTACATGGCAATCTTGTTGAAGATTCCATATTTAGACTTTTGTGAATGGTCACGGCAAATCCGGTGAACCAAGCAAAGGGAATCGCTGATTTGATCAGTTTGAACTAAATGAAATAGGGAGGTTCTATTAGACAAAGACGCTATTTTGACTGTAAAATCATAGCAGCTGGAAAGACGGCGGCATGTTTTCCTGCGGCTTCTTCCTTGCGTGAATATTTAGAGAATGTTATTCGAATCTGTTACCACTTTTATAGTTTTTGTTTCCTATATACTACCCACATAACCAAACTCAGCAACAACATGAGCATAGCAATACTAAACATAGCACACCGATAAAACAATTTCAAAATTATTATTCTATTATGTATCAATGTATAAATGTCATTTTCACAGCTCGCTAAGATGTATAATATTTAATACTTAAAGTATGCGTGTACTTCCTCTTTGTTTCAAAGTATTTCCATTTCATATTTTTGCATTTTCCATTTTAATCCGACGCAAATTGTAATTCGAATTGTATTGTGTGCAAGTTCGGTGCATTTTGTGTTCGTTTCTGTCGTACGAGTATGTATATAATTTGCAATTTCTTTCGTACCGGATTTTCCGTTTCTTGAACATCCTCCTCGGGATTCGTGCCATGCTTATAGCATAAATAATCGTATTTGAAATGCGTGTAACTGTTTTTTTGTCTGATGCCGAACGTGGTGACTGAACGGAAACATTCGGATAATATAAAAAGATCTTAGATTATACTAAATTTAACATTTTTGTTGTTTATTCATGTACTACTTAGTATCACAATAAATATTTTATATTTTACACAATTTATATCATATTTGTAACACAATTATTTTGTTTTGTTCAAGTTACTTCTTTATCAAAGGACCCACACTAGACACTAATCACATGGAAATTAGATTTCGGCCAAATTTGTTTATATTGCAGGATTTTGTAGGACTTGGGGTCCTGATTAAAAGTATTCATTTTAGTATTTTCTAATTTAGCATTCTTCGTATGAACTCGAGCACTGCATTTTTCTTTTTGAAATTCTTTACATTTCCATATAATCACCTCGTTGTAGCTCTTGCCTTTATAAAAAACATAGTCCAATATTAACCGTTGATTTATAATTTATTAACCGGTATTTTTTTTCTTGGAAACTGGAATAAATGTTTTGGAAAAATTTATTTGGAAAGAATTGTTTTCGGCAGAATATTGTTCGGAAAAAATTGTTTGTTTGGGAAGAATTGAATGGATACGAAAAAAAAAATACTTAGATACCCTATTTTTGTGTCCACGTGACTTTTGATTCTCCCTCTATTTTATTTCCGTTCTCCTTTTTTATATAAATAAACCCGAAAACAACAGATTAAACAAGGAGGCGAATTTTTGACCTCACGAGGATTGAGTATTGAAAATTTTAAGTATTGTATGTTCACGGCGTATAACATACATTTTGCTGTTGTGTGCCATTATATATTTTTAAATTTGTGTTGCTTATCGATCGCTTTGAGCCATTTTGCTGTTGCTTCTAACATGAGGAATTCATATTTTTAAAGTCTATTGTTGTTGTAACCGATGACATTCATTTGGTTTGGTTAATAAAAAGCCAAAATTAAATATACCTAAACAAAAAAAATGTCTCGTAATCGTCAATGAAAACAAACAAAAAAGAAAAGCGATATAAATAAATAGTTTCTAATTTTTTATTTTATTTTAAAATTAGTTGTTTCTGAGTGTGAGTAAATAAGACACGAGATATTTTTTTGTTTATGTATTATAGATCATGTTTCCAAAATTCGGTAGAGCGAGCGAAAGTCATATAATGGTAAGTACATTTGCCGCTAGTTGTCACTACTAAAGTAGAATGACAGTGCTTCACGTTTTCCAAAAGGTGGCAGCACTAAGACACCAATTGTAAATTCTTCGCTCATTTATCACTAGGTACCGTACCTCTCTTTTTCAAACACAAAAATGGATACTTAGGTATGCCTACTTTTTGATTGTTTTAATTAATTGTTTAAATAATTTATTAAATCGTAAAAACAACAACACAAACAAAACAACACCTTTATAAAATAATTTAACAGCAGTTTTACAAGAAAAATTGTCAGCAGTAGCGACATCTAGCTTCAACACTGTTTTCTATTATATTAATAGTGACAACTAGTGGCATCATCTGGAAGGCCATGTTTTTTAACAGATCGCACCGCTCGCGAAAGTGGTATTTTCTTGACAGTTTGACAGAATCGATATTTTGTTTTGGTTTTTTATTAACCAAACTAAATGAGTGTCGGTGGTTACAACAACAATAGATACAAAAATGTGGATTCTTCATGTTAGAAGAAAGAGAAAAATGACTCAGGGCATCGAACATAAGCACCAAAAATTTGAACCGATTTCACCGGATTCACTTTTATTTTGATATTTACCATCATGAGAAAATATACTAACACAATAGCAAAATGTAATTATACACCACGTAAATATTGGTGGTACAAATAAGTTTTGGGGTTTTTGTTTTATAGCTTCGAAGCTTTATTCAGAGAAATTGGTACAATGTATTTTATTCAAGGTATTGTCCTAAGCTAAGACTTTTTTCCATCTTTCAGGCAGCATACGGATTCCACGTGGAAAAAATTATTCGTCTATTGGGGTGATGCAAGAATCGAGTAATATTTAATTTTTGTTAATAATTATTGGTTATGTTTTGTGTGCTGTCAAAATTTCTCCTGCTCGAACAACATGTTACATTCCAAAAACGAGACAAAAACAAAACAAACTAGCCCTTGCAAGATTCTTTTTAAGTTCTATCTGAATCGAATCGCGTACGCAAAATTTTGTTAAAAGTAATTCGGCTATACGAACTTTTTGAACAAATTCTTCAAGAAATCTCTCAAACACGTCATATTTATACCACATTGTAGATAATTTGGTATAAAATAAGTTGATGTAATAGGAATATTTGTAAATAGACCAAGGATAAATTCAGAAGAAGTTTCGACCATGAAATTAGACTATTGTAGAGTAATTTAATGGTCGAAACGTTCTTTGAAGTTACCCATGGTCTAAGTACGAATATGCCTAATATAGAAAAAAAAGATGTTAATTATGTACAACATTATTATTATGGTAGTAATGTGCCTGATAGATGCAATTAAGTTTAACAAGAATCTAATGCAAATAAAATTCAATTTAATCAAAAAAAATTTCCGATTCTTTAATTAAAATGTGTAAAGGATGTTCTAAACTTACATTTTCATTATCGGTATGATTAGGTGGCGTTACTAAAAAATCTTCTGCCTCTATATTTGCATTTCTAGGACTACCATTATCACATTTATTTACATAAATATTGTCGTTTATTGTACAATACATCGAGGGCATACTTTGGCATTTATCTTTAAGCTCATTGAAATGGTCATTAAGCGAAATTTTGGTACAAGTATTTGATACAATTTTCCGCCGGGGTTTCATTTTTATGTTTTCCATTGAAAATGTTCGCCTTTGGTACATAACTAAATCTTTGAGTATTTTATTTAAGTTTTCTTCTAATTTTTTTGAATTTAACGACATTTCAGGACTCTCATATGGTGATTTATAATTCATTTTATATATTTCTTTAAAGTTTAATACGTTGAATTTATGTTTTGAATCCATTGAACTAATGCGACCTACATTATATCGATTATGGATTTCGTTTATTGGATAAAATAATACCGAACTATAGTTTGTGTTTAAATTTGTTTCCGATATTGACTTCCGAATAAAATTTAATTTGGTTAAATTACTCGTATTTGATGTCATTTCATGATCAGTTTCATCAATTTTGAGATTTTTGGTCCACAATCTTGGTAGATGTTTATGATCTGTTAATTTAATTTTAGATCTAGTTAATTGTAAATTATTGTTCTGTACTTCATACGAGTTATGCGATAAATATTCATTACGATTAAATCGATGTTGCGGAATTCGTCGAAATGATATAACAAGGGGTCTTTTTGACGATTGAAAGGACATCGCTAAATAATCATTATCCAAATGTCTTATTGAATTTGTTTGATTATGAAATTGCGATGAACAAATTGATGAACACGTATTTGCTGATTGAGAATATGAGCATGACCGTTGAGATATATTCCGTGATAACCCACCTTGACGTATTGATTGACGATTGGTTCCTCGATACAGGTAACGGGCCAATGTGTCCTGGAAAAAATCACAAAGTTAATATTATGATATAATTTCAAAATTTTGATAGGCTTAAAATTAAGAGGAAAGAATAATTGTTTCTCAAATTCAAATTTGCACTTTAAGTAATATTATGTACATATTTCTTTTTTATAAGCTCGAGCTTCGGATTAATGAATGCACTCTCGTATTTATAATTAGTGAAAAATAAAAATGCAAAAAACGTTTAGAGCTACGTAGTAAAACCAACTCGTCCGTTAATTATCTTTGTTGTGGATATCTATGTTTCACTTTATTGTTTACTTCTTTTTCAATCTAGAAATCGATCTTTCAAAATAACTATCACTTTAAGGAACTATAATAAAACTTTTACAACAAATAGGTTTTTTATTTTAACCCTTAATGGTCGAAAGGCACATGTATGGAGACCACACATGTATACCATTGACAACGAAAGGCCCTAATACGGAGCATGTAAAGAATTTAGTTTTCATTTCATTGATTTATCATTGCTGTAGTCTTTTAGGGTTGGTGATAATATCCCCTAAAAAGAAAAATCACCCCCCCCCCCCCACCCCTTCCAACTTTAAGATTCAGTATCACCAGAGTATTAGTTTATTCTTATTTAAACACTTCGAATTTTCATCTCAATAAACCAATTTAAAGGGGTTCAGTTTTCATGCTTATAAACGTTTTACAATCATTTACACAATTTTCTGTCGTCTTATACTCGGGTATTACAAAAAAAGGGTCGACCGTTAAGGGGTAATATAACTTATTAAAGATCTATTTGTTCTTTAAATATTAATCATTCAATATAATTCAACTTAAAACTAAGATCAAATTGTAGAATTCGGGTGTGTTAATTGATTTTTTAAAAGCGGATTCCGACATTGATAAAATTGTATTGTTTATAGTATAATATGTTATACGCTTGCTAATATTTATAATTTTGAGATTTTTGAACTAATTTTTTAAGAAAATGTTTCAAGCTTCAAAAATAAGCACTCATCTCTTGAAATGTTAAAATAATAAAATCACTTTTTGTAAATTCCTAATTTTGGAAAAAAGATCTAAAGAAGGAGTAAAATCAGAGCCTTCTAGAGTATAGAGCCATAATCTTAATGACGTATTTTTTAAAAGTCTTTTTAGTGGTATAACTTTTCATTGATTTCCATAGGAATCCATAGTAAAAATGGTGTTTCTTAGCTTCAAGTTTTTCAATGAAAAAAGCAAAAATATTATAAAATGTTTATATAAAAGTTTTCTACATATCTTTAAGAACAATATACAAGAAGGCCATATTGGTATTAAGTAAATATTAATTGCAGAAATATTAAAATTAAATTATTTTTAAAATATATTTTTTCGAACTTTTATTTTGAAAATTACATCAAAGTTGGCTCTGACAAATTAAAATAATACTTGCTAAATTTATCTTTAGTTTTACTAGTGTACGTAAGATGTCTAAAATGGTTGCAGAAAAATACGAAAAAAAATTATTTAATCGCAAAATTATCACACGTTCCTATATTTTGTGAATTTGTTTTGCTTTTCCTACAATTTTTGAACTTGAAATTTCCCCAGGTCGTAATTTTTGGTACTATTTTTCCAAATTTTTACGGCCATCACTGCCATCTATGTAATGTATATTGACTTAATGACCAAACGAATCGTAGTAAGCTTTTATTTTAATTTGACCAGAATGCTGTTGTTATGAATTTTTTTAATATTTTGGTTTAAATAAATCAATTATTACAAGAAAATGAAAACGATTTACTTAAAAGATATTCATATATGTTGAAATTCAAACATTTATTAAAGTATCTCAGAAATCATAATTAAGAATTTGTAACGTTTTCATTTAAAAATTTGTCTTAGGAAAAAAAGTGATTTCCCATATGTTTTGTGTGTTTTTCTATGAAAAGTTTCGTTTTTTCCTCGTTTCTAATTCCCATATAAAAGCTCAGATTTTTTGATTATGGCTCTATAAAATACAGGGTGCTCTGGTAAAATCCGACACTTTGTATTCTTTAAATAACGAACAAAAAATACTTGTTTTTTTAAATGAAAATGCTAAGAGTTTATTTTTGTTTGTTCCTAAAAATTGTTGACTTTGTGACTGCCAACATTGATATTACATTTTTAAACTTTTATTGATTTTACCTATGTAAATTAAATTTTGTACTAAATAATCAATTTGTATTCTCATCCCATTATCGCTTATTATAAGAGTTTTCGAAATATGCTTAACAATTATTAGTTCTTATTAAAAGAGTAATAAAGACTCTTATAATGATTGTCGTTTTCGTTCGATAACATATCGACTGGAAAATTTGGTATTTTTATGAAGTTCACGGCAAATTTATATAGCAATACTAATTAATATGTAAATGAAAAACGAAAAGTCAACACAGTCGTATTAATTGTTGATCGAATCGTCAATCCTAATAATTGTCTTTACGGCATAGAGGGTGGTATCGATTCTTACGCATTGGTGCATATTTTAGGTGGTCAACCTAACATTCGTTAGTAATTTAACAACCAAAGTTTGTGTTTTTATGTGTCATGGCATGTCAGTGGTGAAAACCGATCTTGTAGCAATTGATATTGTGGCAAACAATTCTCTTAACCACCTCTTATCTACATTCGATGAATAATGTATAGGGGTTAATTTAATTTTTAAGTGCCATAAAAACTGTTATTATTAATTCTAGACAGTCTGAGGATGCATTCAAACATTCAGCAACAATACCTACGTTATTTTCCCTATAAATAGTTAGTAAATTTGTAATAAACGGTACTTTTTCGTAAAATTGTTCTGTATTGTCTTATAATTACAAATCATAATGATTATGTTCTATAATAAACGTTTTTCATCAAGTAATGCGCTTTTTTTTTTAATTTAACTTAGTGAAAAACCAAATTGTATATGTGTTATTGTAATCAATTATAATAATTAACATGCCAAGCCACTGTTGCGACCAAACAGAAAAGAGAGGTTTTGGGCATTAAAAACAGAAAAAATCCTACTTTTCGCGCTTTTAAATTACTTCTCTACCCTGTTCGTTGAATTGAAAATTGTAGTTTTAAATCTAAATTCAAACGAGGTTTTATAAAAATGTATTTATTTCAGATAGTACTTACTTTAAAGGCTTGTCGAAATTTATTGCTCATGATGTTATAAAGAAATGGATTTATACATGTTGAAATAAAATATAAAACACCAGAAAAATATGTTAAAAACTGATAAATCGCAACTACATTATCATCTTTATCCTCCTCCAAATAAATTGCAAATAATCGTTGAGCGTGAAAAGGTGCCCAGCATATAAAAAATGCCACAACCACAGCAACTGTAAATATATAAATTAGAAAGCACTGAATATTTATTTATGGAAAATTTAAAAATTAATCTTAATGGAAAGTAATTCTTAATATATTTAATTTAAGGAAAAGTTAATGTCGACTCAATCTAATAAAAATGGATGCCTAAGGGCCGTAACACACTTTTCCACTTTCCAGATAAACAAACAAAGTTGAATTGTTAATTTTTTTAATGACAAGTTACTGTTTGTTATTGCAAAATAAAATGACAAAAATTTACAATTCGCCTAATGATTAATATTAAGCAATTAAACTTTGTACGCGGAGGTTTTTGGCTACTGTAACCCTCACTTTAGAACTGTTTCATAATTGTTCCCTAAATTTACAGAAATATTAAGTTATTCCGGAATTACCCTGATAGATAATTAATTTACGAGGAGTAGAAATTGTCAAGAGTTCTGCAATTCAGTTTCGATCTGACGAGGATTGTGAAAAATAATACATTTTTCAATCATCTCATCAGACTATAGCTTTTATGACCCTGTATTTTTTTCTATAAATCAGGGTAATAAATTAGCAGTTCAGTCGCTGATGAGATGATTTATTTTTCATAATCTTCGTCAGATCGAAACTGAATTGCAGAACTCTTAACAAATTCTACTCTTCGTAAAATTTACAAAAATATATGGAAAAATAATTTTGATGTTAATTACGAATCTGAGGTCAAAAAAATTAAATTAAAAATGGCGGATCCAATATGGTCTCTCTAACGTGCAAAAAGAGCTCATTTTTACAATTTTTTGAAATTTTGGTATTAATTGTATTCAAATAAGCATTTTGATCATAAATTCGAAATCAGCGACCCCAGAAACCTTTTTGCATATATTTTTAACAAAAAAGTCAAACAACTACAAGAAATATCTTTCGTGTTTTATAGTGGCCGCATTGAATCCACCATTTAAAATTAAAAAATATAGACCGTAAGCTCATAATAATGTTTCAAAAAAACGCCTGTTTACAATATTTCGAACAACATTTGGCAATACTTCAAGAATACCCACTTTCATGATTTTCAAAGCGGGCTTAATTTCTAACAAATTGAATTTTTGCTCTAATCGAATCTAATCTCAAGGGTATGATTGATGTGAAAACATCTTTAGTGGCAGGAGTAACTAAAAAATTGTTTAGAAATCTTGTTACGGAAACATCTGCATTGAACAAATAATATTCCATTTATGTGTGAATATCGACCAGAAAAAAAAATAAGACCTAAAATAAACGCAAAATTCACTCATACTCATGCAATATACAACTTCATCCGGCATTTCAAAATCATCGTGAGCCCAATACGAAAAAAATTATAAAAAACCCAACTTTGTTTTATTTTGTTGTGAAAATATCTACTATTGTAGCAATTATTTTTAACATTTTTGATGTGAAAACATCTTTAGCGCGGATAAGTAAAAAAATTCAAAGAAAAAAGTTCGAGCTTACTAATCTAATACATTGTACATCTACTATATTTAAACGACTTAAAATTGTTTATATGTTTGTTTGTATCATGGGTTTCGGAAACGGCATGATCGATTTTGATAAAAATTGGTGAGGGGAGTTTTCGAATGCCTGGAAGCGATTGCAACTAATCTTGTTTTCAGGAAAATTCATTTAAGGGGTCTCCAGTAGGGCCCGGGTTCCACTTTTCTTTAAAAAAAAAACCAATCATTATGGTTGCGTTGTTTTTTCTTTCTTTCTAGTTTTGTGAGTTTCGTTACCAATGCGATTTCTGCAAATTAGCCTAATGGGATCTGGAAAATGGCCAGTTTCAATGAAACTTAGTCATTTCTCAATCGATTGGGATGAAAGTTGGTTTAAATGATGAAAATAGGATTCCAATATGAGTTTCAAATCTGTTTTTGGAAAATCGCCAATTTAAATGGAAACTAAGCTATTTCTCAATTGATTGGGATGAAACTCAGTGTTTACGATGAAAATGAAATGCTACTACGAGTTCCGGATGTGGTTCTGGAAAATGCCCAATTTGAATAGAACTGAGCTATTTTTCAACCGATTTGTATAAGACTCAGTTTGTATGATGAAAATGAGATGTCAATTTGAATTCCGGGTTTGGATCTAGAAAATTTCCTGTTTGAGTGGAATTACGCCATTTCTTATCCGATTGAGATGAAACACGGTGTGTTTGATCACTTCAAACTTGAATTTGTATAATGTAAATGGAATTCCAATATGAGTTCCAAATATAGTTCTGGAAACTGGCTTATTTTGCTTTGTTCCTATGATTAAAATTTGATTTCAGTATGAATTTCGGATGTGGTTCTAAAAATTAGAACTAACTCAGTTCTTAACAGCTGGCATGAAACTCCTCCTAGAAATTAACTTACCAATTTAAAATGGCTCGTAAGCCTTTTCTTTAAATATGAGTTGAACCTGACGTCACGTAGATCAGGGCCCAATATATCTATTTCTGGTGGAAGGAGCTTGATGAATTCCGGCCGAAAAACAATATGTATTGTGCCAATTCATGCGGCGTAAGAGATTGACGGCTGACGTAAGGTTTATGTAGTTTGATATCTGTAGAAAATTCGTACGTTACTTTCAAGTCACAAGCGTTTTATTACGTTGTAGAACTACCGTTTCGTTCTCTGGAAAACTTTGATCGACGTTTAGTGTGAGAATGGCACATACTTCACTTGATGCAGGAACATTAAATCTTCTATAATCGGCAACTTCTGGTAACGTAAATAGGAGCCGAACATGTGGAGGTGTGATTCCGGTGGTATTGGCCAGCTGGTAAACTTCTTGTTCTACTTATCGCATCATCATAAAACTTTGCACGAAACTGTTTTGAGATCTAATGTTAAGCGGATGTCCAAGTCGCTCAGCAATAGCATCATCGGGGTCCAGGAAGTACATTTGGCCGTATTGCGGTCGCTCCAATTCACCTTGGGTATTTTGAGTCGGATGAACTGCCATATTCATTTTGTGGTAAATTTGTCCGCTTACAATAAAACTATAGATACCATGATTGTTAATAGAGCGTTTGTCGTTCACGTTCAACGAAGCCAATCCATTTAAATTACGGATCCTCTTGTGGAATTCCTACGCATGTTGATAACGTCGTAAAAAGAGGCGGTGTGTCCAGTTTGATTTTGCCGTGCAAGCAGCAATCACTAAAAGAGTTGTGGTTAGTTTGATTGGATACACGTTCTTTGGGAAAATGAATAGTTCCATAGTGAATACACGCGACATTGATAGGTCCCAAGCTTTGGTAAGTGACGTGGGCATTAACAGTGTCCTTGTAGGTCGGCAATTGATTTTGGTTTAGGGCTCTTTAGTATATAATATTACGGCGTCGATTCTTACAAGCGCTGATCACATCCAGCAATAATATAAAGAAACAGAAAAATGTTTAACCACATTCAACTTTTAGAGTGGAGCTCGGTGCCCAGGGACTAAAATATTAATTTTGAAAGCGGAGCATAAACAATATAAAAAATACAGAAGTATTAAGCAGAATGCTTGACGTATCATAAAGCGTATACACGTTAACAAGGACATTTTTTTATCTTGTAATATAGATGAAACCGTTTTATCTAATAATGGATTAGTGCAACAAACCTTTCAACTATAGGAATCTGTTTCGACAAATAATACAGCTAACGCGGAACCTGAGCAATTGGAAGAATACCTCCCGACAAACAATTTAAAACCGTAACAGGATTTATGGTTTGGTGACCGTAAAAAGTCGGTTATAAAATTAAAGCAAAAAAGTGAAATATATACACGAAGACTATCCCGAATCTGAAAATCAAATAATAAACTTACACGAACCGACTATCAGAAAAAAAATGAATGACGACAGCAACCGATTGTAACGAAACCTATCCGATTTTAAAAATGCAGAAAAAGAAAATAATAAGCGCACACGAATATTAGCCCGAAATAATTTGTACTTATATTTTACGGTTTAATGACTGCAAAAAGTCTGCCGAAAGAATCAAAATATGTGAACAAAATATACGGTGATACATCAGTTTTTTGTCGGTTACTCAGTTACAAATTGTAAAACACGATGTAAAAAAACTAAAAACAAAAAATTCCGAAGATAGCCGAATTCAACGAAATGGAATGAACTCATAAACATAAATTTCATTAGGATCAGTTACACAATAAGTAAAAGTAGTTTCATCTGAGGACGGAAGTGGTTTTTTGTAGTGAAAAAAAGTTTGTGTTGTGAAAAATTTGATTTTTATTTACATAAGTGCAACAATATCTTATAAAGGTAAGACTTAATGCATTTCTTGCTTTCGCAATTAGAAAACAATATTATTTTAGAAAATACTAAAAATAATTAAAATTATATTTATTCCAATAAAACACAACGAATAAAAAAATATATATGTATATGCTAACTGTTTGATGTATTTGGTGTGCACATGGACGAGTATATTGAGGGGAATCACCGATTTCTGTTTATTCTTTATGTTTTTGACAGTCCTAACCAAAAGTTCTATGATGAAATGTAATATGGATGTCTGAAAGTGTGTGTGTCCGTTTGTGTGGTTGAACTAATTATTAAATAATGTCAATAATGAAATATTTAATTTTTTGTCGATTTTTTAAATTTACAATTATAATTTTTTTATTTTTTTAGATTTTTTTATTAATTTTTAGAAATATTAAGTATATTTAGTTAAGTACAGGGATATAGTTGTTTTATTGATTTTTCAATTTATGAATAATAATAATTAATTTGTTTCTAATTATTTATATGCAAATATTTTTTATTACTAGCATTATAATGCCTAAGTATAAAATGCTGCAACATCTATCAACACAATCCGTTAAAAGACGTCTTTGTGCTTTGAAACGAATTAATAATTCAAAGCCATGCAAAGACAATAATTCACATAATCGGATATCGATAGTTAATAGTACAGAATATGCTCACTCATCTCATAGCGAAATTATTCAGAAAAAAACAGAGTGCAATTTAGTTGAAAGCGGGGTTTCCAATAAAAACCATGAAGATTTTGAAAATGATCAAGCCACGTTATCGGATTTGGAAGAAGATGAAGATGTCACAAATAAGGTACCAACAATTTTAGAATTCTTACGAGCTTGGTCTGTGAAGTACAATATAAAAGCAAATGCTTTAAATGAGCTTTTAGACTTTTAAAAAAAATCAATGGGATTTTGCGTGCCAGTTGATAGCAGGACTCTTTTAAAAACTCCTTCAACTAGAGTTGTTTTAGATTGTCCCCCAGGCAAATATGTGCATATTGGATTTTCAAGTGCATTTGACACGCTTTTACGTACTGCTAATTCAACGGAAATTATTTTAGATATTAACATTGATGGAGTACCGATAACAAAAAGTAACCAAAGTTGCTTCTGGCCAATATTAGCAAAAGCTTGGAATTTTAAAACTAGTAAAATATTCGTAGTTGGTGTGTATCATGGCTATAATAAGCCAAATGATTTTAACCAATATCTGAGGCCAATGGTGAATGAACTCAAAACTCTTCTATCGGATGGGTATTTAAGTGACAACAGGAAAGTTAACGTAAAAATTAGATCTTTTATATGCGATGCTCCCGCGCGTTCCAGTATTCTGGGAACCAAATCGCACACAGGTTATTTTGCATGTCTTAAATGTGAAGTTGAAGGGGAATTTATAAAAAATAGAGTGTCGTTTCCGGTCGATAGTCTTGCACAAATGAGAAGTGATGAATCCTTTCGAATAAGAAGAAATATAGAACACCACAAGACTGATTCAATACTAGAGGAACTTCCGATTAATATGATAAAACAGTTTCCGCTTGAATATATGCATCTAGTTTGTTTAGGAACAATGAGGAAGTTGCTGCAAATGTGGGTTTCTGGCGATCCAAAAACTTTGTTAAACACCGCACGCGTCAATGCTATATCAAATAAAATGAGTAATATTTCGAAGACTCAACCATCTGATTTTCAAAGAAGAATAAGACCATTATCGGAGTTAGGGTATTTCAAAGTCACAGAGTTTAGGACTTTTTTATTATATGCGGGACCATTTGCACTAAAGGATATTTTGTCACCAGATAAATACAATAACTTCTTATTTTTACATGTCGGAGTTTTAATTTTATGCCATCCGGAACTCTATAAACATAAGGTGAACCTGGCGAATGAAATTTTCAAACATTTTATCCAAGGAGTGAGCCTGCTTTATGGAAAACACCATTTAACCTACAATATGCACTGTTTGTCGCGTTTGTTAAAGAATTTGGCCACTTGGACTGTTTTTCAGCTTTTCCTTTTGAAAGCTTTATGTATAAAATAAAATGCTTGCTAAGAAAACCGAATCAACCCCTTGAACAATTATGTAATAGAATTACTGAACTAAACAATGTTGAATTCCATCAAAATGATAAATCAAATGAGATATACCCAATTTGTAAAAGTAGAAAAATAATAAACCGCAAAATAGTATATCACAAAATTATTTTAGAAGAAACTGAAATTGATAACAGTGAAAGAAATAGATGGCTTTTTACAAAATCGAATGAAATTGTCAGATTTGAATATGCAGAAAGATTTAATGGAACAACGTTTCTGTGCGGTAAATCAATTACGGAGCTACAGAATTTCTATGAGTTACCAGTTGCGTCCAGTAAATTTGATATATATAAAACTGTTACAACTACCGGAGAAGTAATGAAAAGATGGAGAGTGGATGATATAAAAATTAAATTATTCGCAATGAAAAATGAGCAAGACAACTTTTACGTTTTCTTTCCAATATTACATTTTTTACAATAAAGTATAAGTATTATAAGGTTATTTGATTATTTTTTTAATTCTTTCTTTTCTTTCATTTCTTTTAGCTAAATAATGTTTTCTGTCGTTGAAACTGTAAATGAAGAAGGGGTTAAAGAGGTTTCTGTCGTATGCTCAAAATGGATTGAGGGCGGTAAAGTTGCATGGCCGACAAATTACAGAAAGGCCATAAAAAAACAATCAAATCAAAGCGAGGATTGGACGAAGTTTACTTGCAAAATTTTAAAAGGAAATATTCCGAATTTTAGCGAAGCCAAAGCTAAAGAATTATATTTTTCTAATTTTTCCAACTCGGAATGCGAAGAGTATGCAGCATTTAATCCAAAAAAAAAAATTTTCGCAAAAAATTTTAATAATCAGTTCGACGAACCACCAACAGTTGGTGAAAACGCCAATAAGGAAAATAATTCCACAAACATAGAAATTTTAGCAATTGAAGAACTTCCACCTCTACTCCCACCTTTAACACCATTCAACCATGCGATACCCATAAAGGAAAACACTCATATAGCAGAACTCAATACGCATAATAGACAAGACACATTTTCATTAACAGCAGACCATAACATCCAAAACGAGGGCACTCCAGTCTTTAGGGCACACTGTTTCATTGAAGACGTAAATGATGCACACACTAATAATGAAAATATACACAATTCATTTCCTGCTGCAACAGTGTATGACAATTTCCAAAATGAATGTCTCAATGAAAATTATATATCAGCTGGCAATACGAAAATCTCAAATATCAACGTTAAATTGGAAAAAACAATAAAAAAAATTAGAGACTTACAGGAAAAAATAAGAAAAAATAGAAGTTCAATAAAAGAAATTCAATCGGATACTAATACATTGGTCGATAATCAAAAAAAAATTATGCAAAATCAGGCGAGCATTATGGAATGCCTACAACTCATCCTACAAACACCAATAATCCAAGACCAGAATTTTATTATACCACTTCTTCCAATAAATAATATAGAAAATTTAATAAAATTAAACGGCAAATTATCCGTGAAAAATTATATGGATCAAATGGTAATACGAAAAGTTTTGAATCTTTTACACATAATAATTAAAAATTTTATTTAATTTCAGACTGTTTATTTATATAAGTTCAAATCAAAAACTTTAAATAAAACAATTAAAAGCGTTTTTGAACATCTTTTTTCATATGATTTGATCACAAAATACACATGGTCGGGGCAAACATCATTCTCAAAAGGTAAACATGCATTATACTTACAATTTTATTACAATCTTTGACAAATTTTTTTAATTTTTCACCAGATATAAACAAATTAGTGTTTGCAGAACAGTTGAATATTTTGGAGTTACTGAGAAATACGTTTAACTATTTAAATGATGAGAATGCTGTAGCATTTGACGCAGTCAAGTGCAGTGTGCAAGAATTTTTAAAAAGAGCCAATTTCAGGCAAAAAAAATTAAAGCAAATAAGATAAAATTATGTAATATGTTTAATATAATAGGCATACCTACTGCCCGAACTGAAAGTTATTTTTCCTGAATTCAGAAATTCCGTATAGGTAATTACTTCAATACTTTTGAAGGTGGTTGGATGAAGTGAAATCACAGTCTAATAAATAATTGTAATTTCGGTTAATCTGTTGTGCCAATACATACCAATTTTACACTAGTTAAATTGTCCACCATCAACCGTTGATCGGAGAACACAATATCAGGGTAAGATCCTGCTTTTTATACCATTATATTGGCTCCGAATATGGAACCTCTGTCGTGAATATGGCAAAATAACCGATCGGTCTCCCTCCAGTCAAGAAATATCGCACAAAGTCTGAATTGTTCCTAGCATTTAACAAACAAGAAACCGCTAAACAACCAATCGGTCTTCGTACAGTCAACAAACATTGCAAAGAGTCTGAATTGTGTCTAACATTTGAGAGACAAAAAACCGCTAAATAACCGATCGATCTTAATGCAGTCAAAAAGCACCGGCCGATGACTGATTTGTGCCTAATATTTGACTGACATCGGTCTTCATATAGTCAACAAACATCGAACAGATTCTGAATTGTGTCTAGCATTTGACAGACAAAAAACCGCTAAATAATCGATCGGTGTTCGTAGAGTCAAAAAACATCGGCCGAGGTCCGACTTGTATTTATCATTAGATTGACAAAAAACCGCTAAGTAACTGATCGGTTTTCGTTCAGTCAATAAGCACCGCCCAAGGTCTGACAAATCGTGGTTATTCTATTGTACTTGAGGAAACGATTGTCCGACCAAACACCACATGGTCCTTCAGTCACCATCGGTAATTTTACATTACTAAAATTGTAAATTGTTTTCCGGGCCTCAATATTGAATATCTGGAGGAAGTACTAAACTCAAATGCGACTAAAGTTCTAAAAAGGCAAAGAAATGAAGAACAAAGCTTACAAAAGGAAAAGACTGCCCCAGTCTGGAAAGGAATTAGTGTCGGTAAGAAATAAAACTGTCCTCATTATTGGCGAAAATCGAGTTCCAAATGTATGAATTGTACAAAGAAAAATTGCTGAGTGGTGGGTTAGAGCCAGCAAAACATCATGTTTACCGTCAAATATTTAATAACGAATTTAATTTAGGCATTCATATTCCTAAAAAAGATAGGTGTGATTTATGTGAAGAATATAAAATATTAAAAAGTTCGAATAGAATATTATCGAACAAAATAGAAATGGAGTACCAAAATTATGAGAAAGAAAAAAACTTTTGTTAGGACAAAAAAGGGACAACGATAGGCAAGCTACAGTACCGGTAGTCTACTTTGATTTGAAAAATGTCGCGACCTCCCCGAAAGCCGAAGTCAGCTGCTTTTACTATCTAAGCAAATTGAATATATACAATTTATCCGCGCAACTATCAACGAATAAAGCGGTTTATTGCAGCATTTGGAACGAGAGTCTAACGGAAAGAGCATGGAATGACATAGCCAGTACCTTAATTAAAATTTTGAATGCGATTTTAAAAGACAACCCTGAATTTACGGAACTAATGTTTTGGTCCGATTCGTGCGTGCCGCAAAATCAAAATTCGATTATTTCGTTTGCGATCTTTAATTTTCTAAAACATCATCCATTACTGTCTGAAATAACAACGCGATTTTCCACCAACTTTCAAGACGTGCTAAAAAATTTGGAAACCAAGAGTATAGGGAGAGCCGAAACCTATTAAACTAAAGTCGTTTGCTGCGATGTTAAAATTTATGCCAATCGTAGATCGTGATTTTTTAAACGCTTAATTGAAATGGAAAAATTTAATCAGAACTAGCCGGATTTAAAAAAAACGAAAAGATGAATATCTCACAATGTTGATCCTGTAAAGTAAACTTAAAGACTGAATTATTTAATTAGTTTTTTTTTTCAAATGAATTTTATTTTATTTTTATTTAAACGTTTTAATAAAGCAAATTTTACAATAACTAAATCTTTCTCATCAAACCTGAAAATGTTTTTCTTAACTTTCTTCTAAATATTTCAAATAAATGCAATTCTGTAAAAGGGACAGTTTATTAAACACAAACATTTAAAATCTTCAATAACGTTTTATTCGTGGCAAATTTCTCAATTAAAGTACTGTAGTCGAGTTTATCTATCAAATCTTTTTCGATTGACATGATAAGCTAAGTCATTTAATCTTTCTTGTCAAATAAATAATTTTTTTTTCTCAAATAATTTTTAATAAGTTTAATTTAGAAAAGCTTCTTTCTCCAATTGCTACAGAAACAGGCACTGTTAACAAAATTTTAAGAGCAATGACTGTATTTGGAAATGCAAGTTAAGTTGTTGCTAAAAATATAGTTTAGGATATCAAGAGAGACAATGTTCGGTTCCAATAACGTCGATAACATTTGAAGTTCATTTAATAAGTCCTTATCGTCGATATCTGAAGTACTTCCGTTAGTTAACACCTTTTTTAAATGATTACAATTTTTTTTTAAATCTTCAGGAGACATGACAGATAATAATTGAATGTCGTATAAAAATGAAAAAATATTTGTATGTTCGGATAATTGCTGAAATCTTTCTATAATTGATGAAATTGATTGATCAATGATTTTAAAATAAAATTCAATTTTAAAGTTTTGCTTTGGGTCCACAATAGGTTCAACCACTCCTTCATAGCCAAATAAAGACTTCTTTCGACGAGATCGTAAAACATTTGGGTTTGGAAAGCAATTGGAAACTTCTAGTTCGTCAGCAATTTTTGTTGATATTTGCAAAAAAAATTCAAATTCGTTATCTGTTATCAACTTTTGAAGAAACTTTATTGTAGATTGAAGCTGTTTTATTGCAGCTAAAATATTCATTTTGGGATTTTAGAGGTATTTGCTTACTATATTAATAGTCTCTAAAATTGTATGCCAAATATTTAACGCACATATAAACTTAAATTCTAAAATTTTACCTCCCAAAGCTTTTGCAGTATTTACTGTAGATGCATCACCAAACGTTTGAAACTTCGATAAGAGCTTCATAAATATCTCCCAATTGTTCCTTTAATGGTTTTAGGGCGTCAATTCGGCTTTCCCATCTTGTGATACAAATTGGTTTAAGAGTACAATTATTAATGTGTATTTTTAATACTGCCCATCTTTTTTTTAACGGAACTCGAAAAGAACACATACAAATTTTGAACAATATCAAATAAACTAACAGCATCTCGGGAGCATTGTGCCGCATCATTAACAACTAAGTTTAATGTATGAGACGAGCACGGTACAAAAAAAGCCCTTGGCTCTTTAGTTCGAATAAGATGTTTGCCTTTTATGTTTGAACCATTATCGTAGCCCTGACCTCTACAATTTTCCAGTAAGAGCCTCATTTCGCACAATTCATTCAATACAATTTCAGTAAGACCGGCTCCTTTAGTAACGTTGGCTTCTAAGAATGTTATGAAATGTTCTCTGATTTCAAACAAAGAGTTTTCATAACAAAGGAATCGAATAATTAAGGTTAATTGCTCTTCATGAGTCTTATCTGGAGTACAATCAATAATTATAGAATAATATTTTGCGTTTAATATTAATGAAATAATTTTATCTTTTACTGAATGTGAAATAATTTGAATTAACTCGTTTTGAATATTTTTGCTCAAGTATTTGGTTTTAGTTTTGTTATTATTTATTCTTCGAAGGTGTTCAGAAAGCACAGGATCAAATTTACTTACAAATTCAACCAGGTTTAGAAAATTCCCATTACTTGGATCATACAACACTTCGGATTTTCCCTGAAATGAAGTGATTATGTTCCTAAAACTTCAACAAATATTATTAACCGTTTAAGCACTACCCTCCAGTGTCGAACTTCTGCAGTCGTTTGTCATTGAAGATTAAAATCTATAGTTGTATTTGGTCTTAATCGTTTTTCTAATTATTTCCATGATTTAAAATATTGTAAATGGTTCACGCTATTTTCATGTGACTGAACTAATCTGATTAAATGGTTCCAATCTGTAAATCTTTGATTAATAAGTCATATTATCATCACAACAAGAAGTAAACAATTTACAACAAAAACCAAATACGGCATCCGTTGAAATAGAATATATGAGCCAATTTCGTTTAACAATCTGTTCATTGGACATCACCCTATCATAAATATTTGGATTGAACTTTCTTTTATTTTTAATAGGGAACTTTAAATTATCAACTTGTACGGAATCATTTTCTACAATTAGTTGAATAATCTTTTCACTTAGCTTTGGCCATTTCGCTGGATCACTTAAATCAACTAAAACATGCAAATTATGTTCAACTTCGTGAGAAGAATTTAAGACAGCTTGATAAACACTTAATTTTTCTGACTCATTTTTATCTAGTCTAGTGTAACAGATCTAGATACTAAATTTGGATCTAGAATTATTAGATCGTCAATCAAGGGAGTATTCGAACTAGACTGTATTGTACTACAATAATTTAAAGTAGAACTAATCGCAGTAGTGTCTTCAACCAAAGAATTCTGTGTACCTACTAGAGGTAAATTTGTGTCTAAATATTTTAACAAATAACTTGCCTGTGTTTTAAAATCCAAATGATCGCGATTTCTTTACATCACGATAATTTTTTATTCGCACTCATTTTAAACAGCCATCGATAACTAATATGTATGTAAATATAATTTACACTGACGAAATATAACATTTCCGGCACAAAAAGACCGATTTTAGAAATCAAATTATATTGCACAATCAAACACAGATTTTATCAATCAGATCACTCTATAATATCACATCAATATATCACATCTACATACCACAAAAATCACAGGTTTTATCAAGCAAATCACTTTATTGCACAAAAAAGAGTAAAATATAACAGCTGATTTAAAGCGATTGACATAAATTGAACTTCAACTTCAAAACAATGTTATCTCAACGAATAATATGCAAATATAGTATAGAGCGTTACATAATTTACCTTGTCCCTTTTTATGGGTGAGAGTGAGACAAGGAGATATGCGCTCCTTAATTTCACCGTGTATGCATTTAATACAAACGAAGCAAACAAAGAGAAGAGAAATTAAGAGAGCCAAGAAAAAAATCCAATATAAACAAATACAATATTAAGATCGATTTATATTATCCTTTCCTATCCGTTCCTACTCGTACCGACACAGACACATATTGTTGAAAAGAATGTTTTGTCTGAAATCTGAAGGCGAAAAAATTCGAAAGAATAGCGAAACAAATAAAAATTGTAAATTGCTACTAAAACATTTTTGTATTTTTGTGTGTTATCTTTACTCTATATGTAACCCAAAGATACGAATATATAATAATAAATTAATAAGCATACGAAGAAAATGCCTGAATTGAAAGGTACGGATAGTATATATTGATGATGTCTGACACGATACGAGTAGGAACTGAAAGGAACTGATAATATAAATCCACCTTTATGCGTTTGGTTTTTATTTTTTTTCTGGTTGATAAAAATAAAGTGAACCAAATATTTTTTCTAATAGGAAATATGAGATGTGAATATATGATACTAAATTATTTGGTATTGTTATTTGAATGTACGGTTTTTTTTTTGGTTCACAATTTTTTTTAAAACCTATGCATATTAATCAATACATTTTATTTTATTGTCTATCTCGCCTCAATATATTAAAAATATATGAAGTAAATAAATGTCAATTCCAATTTTTAATTGTAATAGGTTGGTAGTAAGAAGAGTGTGATCGGTGCAAATTTAGTAGCAATAACATAATTGCGCAAATTTTGAATGTTGCCAAACAAATTTCCTTTACTAAATTTAGCAAAGTAAAGTTCAGCTTAGTTTGGAAAAGGCTTAAATCACTCTCTTCTTATTTTGGCGATTGGGAAAGAAACATCAAACTAAAAATTAGTCGTGAAATTATAAATTCAAATAAAAATTGTATTTAACCTTGCTTGAGTTGGTTTTTTTTATTCAACATCGGATCAAATACATGAAAGGATAAATTCTGCAAGGCGAATTCAGCTGAATGATTTACCGCAGCCACTGCAACTTCATATACAACGAGTATCATCGATAATTATAAAAATTATATTAACAGGATAATTATACCCTTAAATATACAGTGGTTATCCAAAACCATGATTTTATTGATTTGTTTTTTATGTATAGTTTATCTAAAGATGATTTATCAAAATTAGTTGCACACTTTAAATATTATCAACATTTTAAAACTAATTCGACTTACTCCTGTAGAAAAATATTGTAACCAATCATTCCAAAATTTTTCAATTTTCAAAAGAAACGATAAGAAAAAACTTGAAAATCATTTCGAAATATTGGGTAAGATCCAATCGTGTGTAATCAACATACAAATAATAAAACTGTATGAAATGAAGCTACATACAATTAAGCAAATCATCTTTCGTTTTCTGGAACGGACGTAATAGAAAATATTATATCTTTCTTTCTGCTGTAAAATTTTCTACAAATTTAATTAGAAAAAATAATTTTACCATTAAAGATGTTAATCAGATACAAAACAATATGTGAATATATAATTTCAAAAATTTTATTCGGAATTGAAAATACTTTAAAGGCAACACAAGATACTGAACCAATTAAATTATTTCTTGCTACATGTAGGACGCCATTTATTGTATATTATACGCCGTATAACATAACAAAATTCTCAATCCTCATTTTGCGACCAAAATTGCTGTCTAGATGTTTTCGGTTGAATATAGTATACCTTTGGATACACATTGTACGATGACTTTTCGTTTCCTTAGCAAATCAAGTAAAAAAGTTATAATTGATTTTAATATAACACCTTTTCGTACTCTAATGGGTGTTGGCTGGTGATAATTCTTGGGATTTTTTTTTAGTTGTTTGGCTTGTTTCGGCTTTTACATTCTCTCAACTTTTAAGTTTACAAGTATTTTAAAAGTAAACCAATTTGTACGCCTACTATTTAAAAGAAAAAGAGTCCAATTAACCCGAGATCACAAACTTTTGTGCTCTGGCATAATATTCTATGTAAAATGAATCCTGAGGATTCGCCCCACCAGCCTTTTAGATTCTATCGGTGTCATGCAGATATTTATACTAATTGGGTTTCTTTATCAACACGGCGCTATATTGCATGTTTCGCTAATTTTACCTGTTCAAAAAGTACAAGGGATTCTAATGGAATATTTTTTATAGCCTTTTAGGCTTGCTCTGCCATGTTTTGTCCCCCGTAGTTTATGACATTTCTTGTGAGAGCGATTGTCAGACGAAAGAAATCAAATACAAAGACATAGTTTTACGTCAAAAATAAAGTTGTATTTTTCCAAAGCACCTAGTTATACAAGCCATCAGCATCAAATTCGAAATTAATATAAGGCGGATAGAAAAATAAAAAAAAAATGAATTTTTCATTCAAATCATATGAAATGTTATGTGTTTTTAATATCGTTTTTCTTAAATGAAAAATCTTACAAAAATGAATTTTGATTTTTACGTTATCATGAAGAATAATTGTTAATTTATATGATTTTAATATGTTCCGAAGATTGTAAGAGCATTCAATCCAGTTTCGATCTGATGAGCTTATGATTATGAAAAAATCAATCTTCTCATCAGGCTGCGGCGACTGGACTGATTATACCTCAATTTACATTCTATATATACAGAATGTACTGTGCGTTATGTACTAGCGAATCATACTAATACAGATAAAATCTCTTACAATTTTTCTTCTTCACGACATTCACACAGCTCTATTTCTGTGTAAGCTAATTTTACTTTTTTTTTTTTTTTTTAATTTTTTGTTGAATGTTAAATAATAATCCATGTAATTTTCTCTTTCTTCTTAGAAATTACATGGATTAAGATAAATATATGATTTGAAAATCAATTAATAAAATCTTGTTTATAGATATTTAATTAATATTTAAACAATCTTGTTTATAGATATTTAATTAATGTTACACCTCATGACGTCACACCTTTCGTTCATGTTTTTTTTATAATAGAAAAATGTCGATAAATAGCAAAGACATTAAACTAAAGCGGAGAAACAAACTTTTTTTCTTTCATGTAAACAAACCATTTAGTTTTTATTATTGTTAAAAAGTGGTTGTGCGTAGTTTGTTTATTTCTAGTATATTTTATTTTAAAGTCTTTGATAAATAGTAACCTCCTGACCAGGCGTAACATAAACGTACAGTTTACGAAAACTTTGTTATACTAAGGTATTCGTAAACGGTACGCTAAAACTGAACGGAAATGTAACATAAACGATAACTTCGTCACATGAGAAGTGAAACAGATTTACGAAGACTTGTATATGTATTAGTATAAATAAAAGTGTTCATAATGTGTACGCCTTAGGCATGACATTTACGAGCCTCCTGGGCGAAACATTTATGTATGGTATCGTGCGAATTGCCCCATTTAATTTTACTAAAACAAATTTTTATAATTCAGATTTTTTATTGTGTTAATCAAAAAATGAATAAAATAATTTAAAAACACAGTTTTTTTTACATGCATACATATTAAATTAATTAATACTAAGGACTTTATATTCTGCCTTATTAAAATAAGTATGCACATATATGTATATAAAAATTCAATAAAAAATATTAGGAATATATAAAAATGCTTGAAATGTTGACGACGGCGACGGTCTTTGGCATACTGGAACTATTTTTTTATGATGTGTTCTATATCATAAATCTTCTAAAATGAAATAAAATTATTCAATCATTTATCAAATAATACAAATATAACTCAAAATACCTTTTAAAATAAGCATCGTCGTAAATGTCTTTAGAGGAATGTTGTCGTGCTAGCCATGCCAAGAAAAACCACAAGCTGTTTCGTCACTGATCATTTTTATTTAAATACATCCACATAAAACACGCCAACTAGCTATATACTTAGTAGAATGGTGGTCTAGAATTCTACAATCTGTAATTGACATCACTGTGTATGGATTATACGTGTAGTAGTGTATTATAAAAAAAAAGCGTTCATAAACTGTTCGTACGCTGTACATTTTTGCTGTATACATTTTTGTGCTGGGAGGTTAAGTAAGATCTTAGGTCGTTTATTTCGTTTTTATAATTTTATACTGTATTTTTTACATAGAAATACAAAGAAAAAGTAAATTTGTCCAATTTTATTTTAATTATATTAATCAAATTACTAAATTTAAGCTATTGGTTTTATAATATGTTATACTCAAAGGTTTGATTTAAATATAAACCTAAAAATATTTTCTGGTGCGAGTATTTTTCATTCATAAAATTTTAATCAAAAATGTTCAATTTTGCATGGGTTCTTCTGGGAAATCGTAAAATGTATCCCCCTTAAATTAAGCTTCTTTTAAAATTGGTCTGATACTGGTGGCTTGTATATTTAGGAATGCTTTGCTATATCGAAGATTCCAAATAAATAAGGGCATTAGAAACGGTTTATTTTAAACACCTAATTAAAATCATATTTCCTATAAATTCTTTAATAAAAGAATAAAATTAGTTTATAATATTAAACGTTTTAAAAAAACATATTTCGCTTGGGTGAAATTCAATTTTCCTTCCCCATCCTATATCTTCAAAATTTCCAGATGAATAATTTTATATTTATTTTTCTAAATCATGAAAAAATGAAGAATTTAATTTTTTTATTGTTGTTATAAATTGATATTTATGGTTGATATTTCAGTTTGGTGGAACAACAAAGCTTCCTCTTAAGCGAAGATTATTCTATTGAATAACGATAATTTTTTTCATATACAATGGGTGTATTCAGGTAAGCCAACTGTCGGATAAAATGAACGCTTTAAGACCTGAACGCACATGACACATTTAAAATTTCATTGCAATGTAGCATAAGGTCCGTTGCTCATTTCAGCTAAGCTAAGCGAGTTAACAAAGCTTCGCTTAGATTATTTTCGTTGCTTAGCTTAACTCGTTCCACATTTTAGCTAATGATTCCGTTCACACAAACGTTGATGTTTTTGTATAATTCATCTAAGTAAACTACGACTTAACAATAAAATATAGAAAAATATATATGAAATAGCAAGCTAAGACAACTCGAGCTAAAATAGTTGGTTCTTTACTAACAATTGAGCGGTACAAGCATAGCACAGCTTACATATAGCTGAAATGTACAACGGGCCTAAATGTACCCTAATAAATGCGGTTGAGGGCAAAATATGTGTCTACGATAAACGAGATAAAAAATACAAAAATATTGTAATTAAGGAGGCCGCAAATCAGCATATGCCCAGTAAGTTTATATTCTAATTGATATATGCAGAGTTTCAAATAATTAATCATTTATTACAGGAGAAGATTGTAAAAAACGATAGAATCTGTTGAGGGAGAGGTTCGACAAGAAACAAAAGAAGCAGGAGTTAGCTTCTGGAAATGCTCCGCTTCCATACGAAGAGGAATGGCCGTATTTGGACACCATGATGTTCTTAAAAAAGTTCATTCAATCAAGGAAGTACTCGTATGTATTAATTTGTTTATATGTTTGGGTTTCTAATTAAACACTTTTTTTAGAACAAAATCAAACTTCGGAGAAAAAGTAATTGAAATTGTAGATGACAGCAAGAATCAAGATTAGCTTTGTCGCTAGTGAAACACCAAAAAAAAGTCGACCTTTTCGGTGACGCGTGCAACGTTTTCAAAGAAGCTATTGCAGAGTTTAGCGACAGGCAAAATTCGTTAAGGTAACCTCAACCTATTCAAACCGACGCAGACGACCACTTTCTACAGTCGGTAAAGGAACTGGTAAGATCTCGCCACATACAGAACTGTGTAATGTATTGTATGTATACTGTATTATGTACTGTATATGGTGAGATCTTATGAGGCTATTACAACATTACTAATTAATACCTTTTTAATTATATAATACATTTGTGATATTGAATTATTGTGATGATATATATATATATATATATATATATATATATATATATATATATATATATATAAAATTTTTATATTAATAACAATTATGTAATAGTAGATAATTGTTGCGATCAAAACACTGAATTGTGATACCTATGTATTTTATTTTACTTTTTTATAATTTTGTAAATTGGAATAAAAACTATTTTTGTTATTAATTTTTATATATTTTATTTAAAAAAATCAAAAAAAGAATTACGCCATCCAATTTGAACGTCCCTCGTTAGTGACATAATTGCAGATAAGATTTCTTATTTCTAGAGCATTACGGCCCCCTGAAACATGCATATTGCGTGATGGTTGAATCGGTTGCAGGTTATCGTTAACTTCTTGCCCCCAAATCTCTGACTGCATGTCATGATTCACATCCTACCAGTCCACAAATTTTGGAGGTGAATATACATATTTGGTTTCGTTATTGAGTTAAAAAATTGTGCAATGCGACACATGCACACACAATTTTTTCGGCGTTGTCTAGTAACATACTTAATGTTGTTAAGAGAATGCGCCATCGTCATACGAGTATTCCAAACGGATTTTCTATGCATCGCCTCGCCCGAGATAAGCGTTTATTGTAAAGCTATTTTTCCTTTCCAGACCCACAAAAGGAAATGGTTTCATAATATTTGGGGTCAATGGAAACGCTGCATCAGTCACAAAAAAATGTGGTGTGGTATCATTTGTTCCTGGTAGTTTTGATGTCTCTGGAATCAAAAGCTTACCCTTAGAGAGCCGGCTACCAAAACTGGTTTTACTCAAAATACCTACGTGTAGCCATCAACACAAACGATGCTGCAAAAGCCTTTGTAATTATAAAACTGGCATCCCGTGTAGGGAGGGCGTTATACGGCAACGTGCTTGCCATCGAGGGCGCCTATACAATTCGGGAAATCACATAATTGTCTAAAGCCGATCGCGATTGGGTCCATGTCATGGAGACTTAATTCTGTGAGATAGAACCCACATAATGCTATATACAATTAACCTAACCATTTCATTCCCGGCTTTCCAACTCCAGATCAAGGTTTGAAGGGAACAACCTTGAGAAAGGTATCTGCAAGTGTACGTTAATTATTGAAGCATTGTTTCACTTTCATTATATTAATAACTTACAACAAAGGCAGAGTATGGCCAAATTCACAGCTCAATAGGTTACGACTATTCTCCATCATTTGTGGCCGCACTAAACCCAACAACATTTCGAAAATCCCTCGCGTCATGCAAGTATGAATATAAAAATTGCTGTTGGTCACAATTTTTGATTTCTGTGAACGTTACCTAAAATAAATTATACTTTTAAATAGTTTTAACGTAATTGTAATTAGTTATTTATATATATGTACCTTGAATTATCCAAGTCGATGTCGTGTGCGATTTATTTTCCTAACCGCACATGACCGCTTCTTTTTGATTTTGTCTTTTATGTCGTTTAAGGATTTTAGTCCCTTAAACAATATAAACAGCTGCTCCAATCCCTCAATCATTTCAATATTTATTTTTTTTATAAAAATTAACCAATTTTTTTAAACTACCATAATACAATACGAAAACTATTTTATTATTGAACAAAAAATTAATTATATATTGACAAGCACACCATGTAATATACAATTTTTTGAGTTTAATATCAAAATTTTATTTATTCGCGTTACAGATTCGCTGGGCGATCTGTCAAATTTTCGGTAATAAAGCACTTTCGTTAAATCCGTAGTTTCCTTCCTTATTCTTAAAGAATCGCTGGGCAATGCTATAATTTAAGCATTGACCAGCGAGTCTTTAAAAAATTTAAGTAAGATTGCGACCATAGGAAAATGCATGTTATTGACCAGCGAAACTTTAAGAACTTTTCGTTCAGTTTCGTTAAATTTAAAAAGGGCATTTAATATTCTTTAACAAGAGCGAAAATTACCGCCCAAACTGAAGGAAGAAACGTCAAACAGTGAAATAGTGATTTATGTTTTGTTAATTAAAATAATGTGTGTTCATAATATATTATGTAGCGTTATGTGACAAAAAAATTATTGTTTTAAAATACAATTACAAATATTCTTTGTTTTTTGTTATCAAATCGTGTTACGGATTCGCTGGGCGATCTGTCAAAATTTCCTTAACAATACATTTTCGTTAAATTCTGTAAGGTTTTATTACGGATGCTTAAAGACTTCCTTTCAATGCTTGTAACAATGGCGTAAATTTTTGACATGCAGTTATTTACTACAACGTATACTTGGTTAAAATTGGAGAATGACGTACATAAAATTCGATCAGTTTTAAGAATACTGTAAAGTCAGTGGATTTTGTGATCGAAAAAGTCACCAGTGTTTGTTTATTTACGGTAAATTTTAAAATCCCCTGAACCGATTGTGATGCAGTTAATACCAATGCGCAGAGAATTTTCTCAGTCAGGTTATAGGCTAATTAAGATCACGATTGAGCGCCGCGAGGCTTACCAGTAACTAAAAATGTGTGACAAATATAGTTTTCAGAGCCTTCTACAAAGGAATTCATAGGAAAATTTTCAATTTTCTGTTTATTGTTTTAGATTTTAAATATTCGTATGTTATACCACAAGACGATCGAAAATTTTCGATTATACGAGACGTATTGCCTGAAACACCACGAGACCGAAGGTCGAGTGGTGTTTTGCAAAGGCAATACGTCGAAATAAGAGAAAATTATCCATTGTCGTGTGGTATACAGGAGACTATATCTTGAATAAAGAAAACAATAAATTTAAATAGAAAAGTTACAATATAACGAAACTGGAAACTGACATATATAAACAGAATTGTTGTTTTTTCTTTCGTCAAATTTCAAATTTGCTAAGCCTACACGATTTTAATTATGCTACTACATTTTACAAATGTTTATATAATCGATTATACAAAGGCTTATATAATCGATGTAACCATAGTTACTATATTTTAACTATTAGAAAAACCAGGCATACATTGATTTTTATAATTTAATGAGTGATATAGTCTATGTTATTTTCTTTTTCAAAATTCGTAATTTGAAATTTGTTGCTAAATTCAAATAATATTTATTATATCCAAATAATATTATTATTTAAATCCATATAAAAACCAAACAATTTTATTACTTAATTTTTTGAGTATTTCAGCACGGTCAAAAATATTGGAATAAATTTTAATCTTTTTCGGTGTACATACATATGTATATATAGTATATACGCCAATAAAAGATTTAATTTTGATTATTTTAAAATATTGAAAAATAATTTTTAATATTTTCAATATCTATTAAAGTGTAATGTTTTGTCTAGATAAACTATAATTCATTTCGGTATAGAATTAAGTATTGAAATATTGGACTTTCTAATATTTATGGCGTTAATTGTAATATAATTTTAATTAAAAATAAACACCTTGTTTATTGAAATTTAATAGCTTTTAAATAATTTTTTTAACCACGGTTTATATTCAATTTTAACAGTAAGTTATTATATTTTAAATCGTTAGCAATATTAAAATATAATAATTTTATCTTAGAATTTAATACTAAACCTAACACGACCTGTCAAATGACCATTTTTAAAATTTAATAATTTCCTATATGTATGTTTACAACGTAGCAGCATCGCCTTTAAACTTCACGACCTTTCCTATAATATGCGTACAATGAATTTGTCAGTCGTCACTTCTTTTTTATATAACTTGTTTTCTACGAAAAATTTGTAGTCTTTCTTTCCTGCCACAACCGGTCATTTCACGTGGCACGGTAGAAATAAGTATACCACGTGAAACCAGAATTGACCAATAGATGGCGCCACCTGTCAATGTATTTTTCGGGAAACGGCGTCATCGGCGCCATTGTTTTTTTTAACATCTGTCAACAACATCCAATTCATAACCACACAAGTTTCCTACAATAACGCATGTCTTTTACATGTGAAAAATGTCGAGTTTTGTGCCTACATCATTGATTTTTTGTTATCATTTGAAAAAAATTGTTGCAGAATCACATAGAATGCTTGCCGAAGCTTACAATGAGCATGCTCTTGGTAAATCACAATGCTATGAGTGGTTTAATAAATTCAAAAGTGGTAATTTTGACGTGAGAAACGAAGAACGTGGAAGACAGTGAATTGCAAGCATTGTTGGATGAGGATGCTCGCGGATCAATTGAATGTGTCACGAGAAGCCGTCTCCATACGTTTAAAAGCCATGCGAAAGATCCAAAAGGTGGGAAAATGGGTTCCGCATAAATTTAATGAAAAACAACTGGAAAATCGAAAAACCACTTGAGAAATGTTGCTCGCCAGATACAAAAGAAAGTCATTTCTCCATCGAATTGTGACTCGCGATGAAAAATGGATCTATTTTGAGAATCCAAAGCGCAAAAAGTCTTGGGTTGATCCGGGACAACCATCGACATCGACTGCAAGGCCAAATCGCTTCGGCATCCACGCATTGCTAGAAAGATGGGAAAAACGTATAATTAATAATGGGCAATACTTTGAATAAAATACTCTTAACCATTATCATTCAATGAACGTGTACATTTTACTAAAAAAATCGGTTTCATATTTACACACCTGGTATATGAAGTGCCGATAGGTTTAGTGTTAATACTAATAAATCGTATTATTGAATACTTAAAATATTTTATTTTAATATCAGAAAGATTAAATTATGGAATCTTCGGATAGTAATATAAAAAGAGGTGTTTCGGTACTAGTGATAAGGCATATTTTTCTTATACTCATTTGAGATGACTTTCGATTGGCGCAGAAAGGCTGTTGATCATATGTAGTATTTGAAATTTTGGTACTCCGTAAATTCTACGAAACACAATTCAACGAAACCATAATTCATAAAACAACAATTCATACAACAACACTTCATAGCAACACAATTTTACGATAAACAATTCTTCGTAATAACAATTCATCGCAAAGTAATTTATCGAAAAACAGTTAATCGTAATAGTTATTTGTGTATCAAGAGCGCAAAGTGCCAGTTTGTCACGCGAGAAAGGAAATTGCTGGCCGACGGGACGGAGGCCAGCAACCTTTCGAGCGTGACAAACAACTTTGCGGACGTGTTTCACACTTTATTTTTCCTACAATCATTTTAAAAAATATAATAAAAAGATAATTTTGTAGTAAAATTTACTATACTGACAATACGATTTTATTTTAGGACCGACATTTTGTTCAATCGAGTAGTCAAAGATTTTTTTTATTTTTCATAAAGAAAAACAAAAATTTGGTTTGATGTTTTATACAAACATTAGTCTTTCTTAAAAATTGCGTGCGGTTTCAAGTTTTGTCACACGTTTCTAAGAGAAACGTGTGACAAAGTGATTTGTTTATTAACTGTCAAAAAAACAGACACTTTGGGCTTTGAAAACAGAGAAAAAAAGCCTGCTTTTCACAGCGATTGTAGGAAAAATATTTTATATTGCGTGGATATAAAAGAAAATAAAATTCATGTTGATCAATAGTAGAATTCAACTTTTATTAAACTATGTATATTAGCCACAACTAAATTATTTAGAATAATTTTTATCTTGGTTTTGTTTTTATCAAATTGATGTGTTTGTAACATACTATATAGTATAATAGAAGTTTATTAATTCGCATAAAAAAACATTAAACAAAATTGTTTATTAAATTGATAGAAATTCAAATGTACTTATTTATTAATAAAAACATATTTGTTTGTAAAATAATAATTGTTAACAACAAATTAATTGGAGTATACAAATTTTAGAATTTGCGGACATTAACGTTGAATAAACAAAATTGTTAATAGGGGGTTTAATCATAATTGTTATCTTGTTTTTGAAAACATAATAAATAAATCAATATTTTTTACAACAAATTCCTATTGTATATAATGTCATAAGGATTTTAAATTTAAATCATTTATAACTTTAACGCTGAACATCATGTATGTATCTTCTATTTCCTAATTCAAATATTTTGCAACAAAAATAAAATAATTATTTATTCTGATATTGTTAATAACAAATAAATATAAATTAATAAACAATTATATTGTTTATATATTTATTATAATAAAATTATTTAATTTTCGTAATTTTATTCAATCACTGTTAAGGAAAAATCTTACAAACTCAATCAAAACCAAATCCCATATTATAAGCAACTTTTTATTACGAATTTTTGCGAAGAATTGTGTTTGCGATAAATTGTTGTTGTATGAATTTTCGCGCCACACAGAAATTTTATATGAAGTCAAATAGAGAAATATCTTTTATTTTTTGAAATTGTTGTTATAAAAATCAAATTGTTTGTAACAATATGAAGAAAATATGAAGATTTGCTAATAAAAATTATTTAATTAAAAACGAAAAAAAATTTGTTAATAACAATTGTGCTTTAAAAAATAAATCTTTCAGTAATTATTAAACTCGGTGTCCAATTAAAAATCCATTTATAATTGTTATAAACAAAATAATTTATTATTAACAAATTATTCTTTTATAAACAAATCTATTTTTTATTAATAATTAGCTACAGTTGTATTTCTAACAATCAATATGATTTGTTTAAAATATTTGATTAGAAATTTTGAATAATTTTTATTAACAAATCTTAGAATAGTGATTACACGATACCGATTGTATGCTTTGAAAAAGGTTTCCGGACTCTTCTCCCCTCAAGGGAATCCTGGGGGAACAGGTCAATAACAGAAACTGGAAGTATACAATTCTACACTGACGGCTCCAAGCTAGAGGGCAAAGTCGAAGCAGGAGTCTATTGTGACAAATTAAATGTGAATATATCCGTTCGTCTTCCTGATTACTCCCAGGCGGAGGTGGTAGCGATTGAGGAAGCGCTGGCTTGGTTGAAGCATAATGTCATATCCACAAGGGATATAACAATATATGTGGACAGTCAGGCGGCAATCAAGTCGCTGGAATCAGTTTCTCTGACGTCCGTGGTGGCATTGAAGTGCCGCTCATCTCTTAACGACATGAGTGAGCATTTCAATATCCAGATAGTCTGGGTCCCCGATCACTTGGACGTACTGGGGAACTGCGGGGCGGACGAACTGGCAAGGCAAGGTACAACTCTCCAATTGAAACCGGAAAGGGCAAATCTGGGGAGGCCCATAGCAGCGTTGTATAGGGCGCTTAGAAATGAGGCGATAGCGCGGCAAGTCTTGCCGAAACTGGACTTGAAGCGCTCCAAAACACTACTGTCCCTACGTAGACCTGACTTAAGTATAGTCGTGGTGGTGCTCACAGGACACTGCCTCATTTGAGAGCATGCGAGGAGGCTTGGGTCAATAGCAAGTGACTTCTATAGTAGCTGTATGGATGAGGAGGAAGAAGAGACTCTGAGCCACTTCCTCTGCTCATGCCCGGCGCTAGCTTACAGGAGGCATAAACATCTGGGCAAGTATAGTTTGGGCGGCCTTATGGATCTCGAGAACTGCAATGTCCGAGATATCGTACGCTACATAAGTAGCTTAAAATGGTTCCAATGAAAGTGTAAGGGGAGTAGGATCCCTTGGTGTCACAACAGACCGTCATTGGTATAAGTGTGCGTTTTGGCAGCCACTCTAACCTAACCTAACCTAACGTATTAACAAATCTTCATATTTTTTTCATACTGTTATGAACAATTTAATTTTTATAACCAAAATTTCAAAAAATAAAAGATATTTCTCTATTTGACTGCTTTGTACTGATTTCCCATATAAACTTTGCGACGAATCGTGTTTGCGATGAATTGTTAAATCTTCATATAAAATTTCTGTGTGGCGCGAAAATTCATAGAACAACAATTTATCGCAAACACAATTCTTCGCAAAAATTCATAATAAAAAGTTGTTTTTAATATGGGATTTGGTTTTGATTGAGTTTGTAAGATTTTTCCTTAACAAGTGATTGAATAAAATTACGAAAATTAAATAATTTTATTATAATAAATATATTAACAATATAATTGTTTATTAATTTATATTTATTTGTTATTAACAATATAATAATAAATAATTATTTTATTTTACAAAATATTGTTGTTGCCTCACATCTAAATTATAATGTGATCCGGATCACTATGCGTTAAGAAATGCAGCTAATATTTAGATAGCAATAATAAATTATTAGTAATAAACGAAATATTAAAATTTTGTTTATATTATTTAATATTTATCGAATGAAAAATCTTAACCAATCATAAAATCAACACAATTATATTTTTTAAACAAAATCAGCGTTTGTTTTTTACTGGAACAGACAATGATTTAGTTTCTTTGCAAAAGAAAAATCAAACGATTTGTTCAACACAAATATCTCTACAGGCCACCCCAAATCAATCCTGATATACACTGTCTCAAAAAATTGTCCGTACAGCACTCGGTTAAGAAAACATTGATAAAAAAAACAGTTACAAATCAAACAAAAAATTCAGTTTTAATTTTTTTAAAACTCAAATTACATCTAAGAACCTGAAAATAATAATAATCATGATATAAATTAAGTTACTTTCACGTTTGTAAGTGTGATAAGATTTGCTATTTAAACCACCTAAAACGATCTCAAATAATTGTCCGTACACACAAAGAAGTTGCGGTAATTTGGTAAAAAAGTTAGGTTTAATATTTTGTGTTGTAACCTATTCATGAAATGACACTTTGCAACCTCCTTTTCATTGAGAAAGTCAACTTCCGAGTTATTTCGGGGGGAATTTTTGGCCCATTCCTCCACAATGACCCGTTTTTATAGTTCCTTGCCATTAATTTGGTGTTCACGGATCTTTCGCTCCAAATAATGGCATAAATTATCAATGGGGTTGAGATCTGGCGGCTGGGGAGGATGAGGAAGTATTGACTTTACATTGTACAATAACCATTCCTTTTTCAGCTTTGATGAATGGGGTCATTTTCATGTACGGAGCGAAAGTTTTGCCCATGTCCCATTTTCTCAGCACTTATTAACAAATTACCCTTCAAAATATCCAAATAATTAAACCGGTTCATTATGAAGGTCAAATGTCCTACACCCCTTCAGCTAAAAGCTCTTCAACCCGTTATACTTCCGCCACCATGTTTTACTCAAGTTCAGTGTTGGGTGTCCGCCACACCTTAACTCGCCCATCTGAACCAAAAACGTTAGATTTTCTTCCATCTGAGGAAATAAGGTTTTCCCAGAACTCTTCGGGCTCACTCACATATCTTAATGCATATTCCAAGCGCTTTTAATATTTTTTTTGTCGGCAAATACATTTCTTGCGTGTCCTACATCGACGATACTCTTGTTTATGCAAAATATTGTGTATTGTCTGAAGTTCTATCGCTCCTTTTTTGCGTTGATAAACTTTGGAGCACTAAGCTTTCGATTCTGTTTTATTGGCTTCTCTATTAGATGTATTTGAGGTGTGTTCAGCTTCCGGTTGCGACCACGCTCAACAAGCATCTCTAGTGATTTGGTTTTTTAGGAGTTCTGGATGAATTATTGAATCGAAGATCGCGGACGATTAGTTATTTTGGAAGTTTCTTGAAAACTTTTACCTTCACTCTCCAATTTAATGATCAATTTTTTAAATTCTACACTATTTTTGTTACAAGAATAACACATTTTCAATTAACTTGACAATATTTCATTCGCCATGAAAAAAGAACGACTAATTAACATTTGCGCAAAAAAAACTTCATAATTTACCGTTAGTTGAAAATAGGAGTACAACAAATAATAAATTGTTAATGTGCTAGTGTTTATTTTCACAAAAGTGCAAGTGTACGGACAATTATTTGAGATCGTTTTAGGATGTTTAAATAGTAAATCATATGAAACGTAAAAGTAAATTAATTTGCTTCATGATAATTATTATTTTCATGTTGTTAAATGTAATTTGAGTTTAAAAAAAATAAAAACTGAATTTTTTGTTTGATTTGTAATTATTTTTTTCATCAATTTTTCTTTAACGGAGGGGTGTACGGACAATTTTTTGAGACAGTGTAAATGTACTCAATATAGTATTTTAAGTCACTTATTTTAAGTAGCGTAGGAGAGAAAAACGTAATATGTTTTTCAACGACATTATTTTAAATTCCTGACGAGTACAATTTATTGACAAATTTTTCTGTTTACTATTTTTTTTTTTTTTTTTTTTTTTTTTTTTTTTTTTTTTTTTTAAACTATGCAATCTTTTCTGGGGCTCAAGGCACTCCCAACTCTTTCGCAGTTAATTTTACCGTCCTACTTTACGCAGTATTAGCCAAATCGAGGACGTACGGCTATAGACCCGCTTTGTATAAACCACCTGCACATTGCATTGCTTCATGCCAACCTATAGTGCTGACATGAAAGGTGGGTCGGCCCATGGATTCTGCACTCTCAACAGGGGGTCATAGTTGTGTTCATCGTCATCACCGATCGTAATCAGATGATGAAAAATCCCTTTTGCATCCCGCCCCTATCGGGATTCGAACCCGGTACCTCCCGATCCAAACGCCGCAGCTTTAACCACTGCGCCGTTTGCTCGGTTTCTGTTTACTATACTATATCGACACATAAACCAAAATTTTAAATTGTTTTTGATGTTGTTTGTGTTATAATCGGACGCTTTCATTGTATCGAAAAATGAATTTGTTACTAAAGATACTTGTAAAACCGAAAGTGATTTAACCGAAAACGTCCGAGATAAATTCAACATGTAAACGGTGACTTGACTGAAAGTAGTCTGAGTTCGGTTAACTTAAATTTAGTTGGTTGAGCCACTTTGTGTTTTGAGTTAAACATGTAAACTTTTATTTAGTTGAATATACAGATTTTTTCATACTGTTAAAAAGGCAAAAGATTTTTATACATTTTCGAAGTGGTTTTCAAATTATTTTAAATAATTTTTTAATAATTTTAATGTAATTTTAGAACAAAGTGACATTTGAACTGTCATTTGAAATCAAATATAAAAGTCCCATGTAACCACAAACCGAAATTTTCAGTCAGATCACTTTCAAATAACACTCAGTCAGATCACTTTCGGTTTAACATGTATCTTTAGTATATGTTGTATTCGCCAATCAGCCTATCTAGACGTGTGTGCACCACATCATGTGATATCATCATTTGTTACACCTTTTCCTATGAAAATATCGGCTCTCCAATATAATTTATTGGCAAAGAGGTAAGATACGAGGAAATCAACGACTAAATAGACTGGATGACTTATACAATAACTATGACGTACATTTACCATAAATATATTAACAAAATAATTGTTTATAATTTATAAATGAACAAGATTTATTCATATTTATGTATTATTTTGAAATATAACATTTGATTTGTTATTGATAATAGCGGAACAAATAAAAAATTGATTTTGTAATAAAACATTAATAGGAAATTATAACAATTAGAATTTCTCAGTCATTTGTCAATTATATTTATTTAAAATAAACTAATAAGCTTGTTAATGGCTTACTGAAATAATCCATCCATCATCTGTAGACGAATTTCAACGTTCAATATATTTTTGTTGGCTTGGCATGCGTAAAAAAAATTTAATCTAAAATTGAATTGATCAACACGGATTCAATATCCTTAATGTATGCAATATATAATATTTTACGATTAACTGTTTTTCGAAGAATTGTTTTACGATGAATTGTTTTTTTATGAATTTTTTTTTTACGAATTGTTTTACTACAAATTGTTTTTAGAAAAATTGAGTTTCGACCAATTTTCGGAAAACCGAAATTTTATGTACAAATACTAATTATTCCATACATTAGGGAATAAAACTGCAAAATCATGAAATATTAATGTAAAATGAATAATTCAACAAAGATTTCGGTTAACGGATTTCCTAAGCTGATTTTTGATTTATCTAAACTTATTGCAATTGGTAGAAATTTTCTTTTGAAATTGCCACGAAAAACTGTGAATTTTATTATTATTCTGGTTTATATCTATCGAATTTGCGTCGACTAATTTTAGCAAGAATTCTTTCATAATAAAAGGTGCGGTTCCTCCGAGTATTTCATACGTCAACATCAACAGTTTAATTTCATTTATATGGAAATATTTTTTAACACCGAAGGATTTATTGTAATCTTCAAATTTAATGTTTTTGTCACTTTGAAATTCCTTCTGACAATCACACAACTCAGAATAGATAGTTCTTATATATTTCGTGCACTCAGTGATTTATTCGATAAACAAAAAATCAAAAATGAAAAAATACAGCTTAGCGAGATCTTACACGTTCTGGGGTACTATTCTTGAACCATTACGAAAATTTTCGTATTGCGAGTTAGTGTAAAAGTATTACAAAAATCCTAGTTTTCGTAATACTTTTACACTAATTCGCAATACGAAAATTTTCGTAATGGTTCAAGAATAGCACCCCTGGTTTTAAAAAGAAAAATTGGAATGCAGCATAAACATCAGAATCTTTATTAAATAGATTCTCCCGAAGTTTTGCAGTCCTTGCGAGCCGTTCTTTATTTTGTGACTCTTGTTCTTTCGCTAAGAAATTTTTAAAAAATTCTTTGTTATCTGCTTCTAGATGACTCTTCTAGATCGTCATCTAAATCAATCATCGTCATCAAAATAAATCCTTTAAAAAATGGAAATTTGTTTATAAATATACGTAGAAGAAAATTTACTTTAAAAAAAAATTAACTTACAATTCGTTAGAATTGTAGTGTTGTCTTCCTGTCTGTTGTTTTGTTAGAGAATAAACCGATAATGCTTATCGCGCAAGCAATTTTTACTTCACTTAACGGGGATTTAATATTTTTAGAACTAAAAAAATATTATAAGTGTATCACAACATGGGTTTTACGTTAAGCGTTCAGTTTTGAGTAACCTTTTAGAATTTTCAAGTTAACTTTTTGAAAAAGTAGATAAGTGCCAGCAAGTAGATTGTATCCATACAGATTTACACAAGCTTTTGATATTGTGTCTCTTGATATTCTCATTGATAAATGTCGTAAAATTGGACTGTTTCATAAACTATGCAACGTTTTATTATCTCAAGGTTCTAATAATAATTGATGTAATATTGATCATTAATCAAAACACAAAATTGACAATAATTGATCTAATAATTTTAAATGACTCCATTTAGTGTATGCTGATGACTTGAATATTTATAAAAGTGTTTCTGGTTCCACTGACTCTATTGCATTGCAGGAGTGTTTAGATAACCCATTTTAATACCCATTTAAGAAGAAAAACAAAATAACGGGGAAAGAACATTCAAAAAGGCACGTAGGCACACAAAAATAAAATAGGGTATAAAAGCAGTTTTTAGCATAATTTTAGTTAATGTTTGTTAGAACTTTGATAAAGGAGTAACATCCGAAACGATTGTAATTTCATTTACAAATAAAATAAATATCACGTTAAAGAAAGTGACAAAACCGAAATATTGTGTTTTATTATATAAAACCTGTGTTGTCAAAATCGGCTGAAATTAAATTTATAAAATTCTGTGGTGGTATCCTTCACTAAGATACACCCGTTGCTATACATTTATAATATTTCTTATGCTAATTTGGGTAGGGTTTATCAAGTTGTTGGCCTTGGAGTCACGTTTGACTCGAAATTGATGTTTGATATACATTTAGAGTCAATTTGTTCAAGAGCAGACAGAGTTCTACGTTTCATTTTTCGTATAGGAAAATAATTTCGTGATCCTAAAGTATTTACTTTACTCTTTAATTGTTTGATTAGTAGTGTACCGGGTGTTCCACCCAAAACGTGACCCGCTTTTAATTTAATTTTGTTTTATTTATCACAGAGGGTTTTGCTTCTTAGGTTGATAAAAATCAATATTGTATTTTCATTCAAATTAAACAAACATCATTACAAAATCAGATATTAAAACGAACAAAAAATCTTTATTGTAACGGAATTTATGGGTGAAAAAAGTAAATTGAAGAAATATAACGGGAATTTCAAGCACAATTTCAGTATTGTCCAGTAGATATACCGTATTTAGGTTGGTTAAGAAATTTAGAATATTTGGGTCAGTGAAAATCGAGGTCGACCTGTATCAATAAATATTCCCCAAAATCAAGAGGGAATACATTCTCTTATTAAAGGTAATCCAAGGATATCAATTCGAAAACTTTTCAGGGTTTTGAAGTTCCTCGCACAAGTAAACATAAAATCATTCGAGATTTAAAGTATCTTCCATAAAAAATCCAAAAATTTCAAGACGTTACAGAAAGAACTAAGGAGGATATCTTGTTTGCGCACTTCTACCTCACAAAATTTCTCAAATTTCAAATGGTTGCTTTATTTACACAGTTATGCTGTGATCTTGTCTTAAATGTAGAACTCTATTGTGGGTACGCTTATGCTCAAAATAGAGTGTCATAAAGCTGTTCGTTGAGCAAGCTTAGATTATTTGCCGGTGTGGTGCGGTGAAGGGTCACCTTTTTTTTATTTTCAAACTTATTATTATATTCTTCTGCAAAACGATTCAAGAAAAAAACAATTGGCATTATTAAAAAAAAAACTTATTCAAATTTAAATTCTCCGCATGACCCGGTTATTTGTTTAAAAGCTTCATTAATTCATGTTTCCGAATAGTTGTGTCTAATACACAAACCCTACAAAACCAATTTAACTTATATTGTTGTACAATTCCACATTAATATTACCAACACGTATCCAAATATCAACAGAAAAGAAAAAAATACAATCAAATCTGAGAATCAGATAAATTGAATTGTATGATAACCTTATCGTTTTCTTATACCATATATGTTTTATCTGCATCTCATATTTAATTTAGAAAGATAACATTTAAAATGTAAATTCGGATTTTGTAAAGCAATTCTAAGAAAATAACTAGCTGTTTCAATAAAAAGACACACGATTTTGAGTTATCATTTTTTAAAACAGTATACCATTTTAATATTGAATTTAGATTGTATAATGATAGTTTAGCATTTTACTCACCTAACATATTAACCACATGTCGCGATCCATGACTTTGAGCTCGAGTCGAAAAATTAATTCGTCCATTTTCCGGTACGTTTAAAGGTAACACTGTTGGGACATGTTGATACGATGTTATATGGTTATTATTATCGTTTTTTACTTGATTACTGGGTTTTGAACTTTCGTGAATTGTAATTACAGTCTTTTGTCCAGATTTTTTAAACATATTATGCTGCAACTCAAAAAACAAATTTTATCAGCATTATTATGACAAACAACTTTGGATGTTACTAACTTTTAAAATAACACTACTTCCGGAAGTAATATCACGTTTCACCAATTTTGATTTCTTTAATCGTAATGCTATCAAAATATATAATATTGTAATAACTGTCATTGGAAAGACGAATACAAGTATTGTAGAGACCGCAAATATATGTCGATTTATACTACGTTTTATTGTACATATTTTGTAATGTGTTATCCCCAAATCGAGAGTCTGAAACGATGAAATAAATTTTTAAGTGAAATATTATGAGTAATTAGACTTTGCTCCGTGATTTTCTGTAATTTTGTTATGAATCTTATCTTAACATCCTAAAATTATAAAAAAACGTGACTTACCTGTGGAATTGCTAGACACATAGCTAAAACCCACATTGCCAGAACGAATTTCACGGCCCTCGATAATTTTGAGAGTGTATGCGATACAAATGGATGGCATATGGCTACATATCTGAAAAGAATAAAATAAATAAAATTTGTAAATTAATGTCGAATGTTTATTTTGAATGATATAATTTTAATTGTTTTGAAGGTTCGACTATATCTGACAAACTATATAACTCGACATCTTGCGATTCGAAAATACAAACGCTTTATCACAAAAACTGAAATTTATTTAATTTAAACAATTTTTTTTAAACAATTTTTAAGTTTAACCTTCGAGCGGGTGCGCAGCCGTAAAATTTACGGTGAACTTATTAATTTTTTGAGTGTGAGAGTTCGAGAAGAACAACAAGCTCTAAAACGCGGTACATGTCGTTCGTGCGCACGGGACAGAAAAAAAACCTTAGCATCAATGAAATGCAACAATTGTCAGACATTTACATGTCAGCTTCACTTTTTGACATAAATTATGTGTGTTGATTGTGCGAATATAAATGAGTCCAATTCTGACTAAAAAATTGTATTTCTTGTGTTTTTGTTTATTTGTGTTTGTTTATTAATAGTTTTGCAAATAAAATATTTTTTAAGCTTAGATACTATTTTTCTTTAATTATTAATAATTACCAAACTCTACGTTATCATAAAATAGTGAATATTTGTTGTAAACTGTATGACGTAAAATTTACGGCGCGCGCTAGTTACGCCCGTTGACCTCCACGACGCAAATCTCAACAAAGCAATCATCATCATAATTTCATCAAGTTACGATAATATGTTTGTTATGTCTTAGACATAACATTTCTTTTTAAAATAAAAATTGATAAACAGAAATATGAGTAATCGATAAATTCGATTACTCTTCTTTCATTAATTATAAGAATAACAAAATCCTAATAAATATATTTTTCATTAGTAAGTAGTTTTGTAGTTGTTGCAAATTATAAAGATATATCAAAAGTAAAATATAAAAATTTAGAATTATTGTAACTAGCGTTGAGTAACGACTAAAAAATAAATTTATTGTAAACCATAAAAGTGAAACTGTTTTATTTCTACACAACTGCCAGTTTCGAATTTATAATTCGCTCGCTCGTGTTAAAATAAAATGCGCGCCCGCTCGAAGGTTAAAAATACTTTCTTTATTGTGAAATTTTATTTTTATTTACATACTAATAGTTTCGAACATTTGCCTGTTCATCATCAGGTAGTTTTTAAAACAGAACACAAATTACATTTTACAAAATTATTTAAATACTTTCGGACTATACTACTCGTACATACAAATATAATAGAAAGTAAAATTGTGTACATACTATATATTACAAATTGCAATTTATATATTAATTATATACTCATACAATTCGTTTCTCCTTATTTTATCGTTAAGTAGATTTGTATTGTTTCTGTGTTTGTACGAGTATATTGCTATTTCCTCCAACCTATCTAGTGTGTGGCTCTTGTTGCATTTGTGTATGATTATTGCAACTTGTAAATGTATGGTTTTCTGTCTTCATATGTAGTGCGTAATTGGATCTTATTGTTTGTGTTGGTTGTTTTACTTCTCGAATATGCTCGCTGAATCTTTTGTGGAAATTTCTCCCAGTCTGGCCTATGTAAAATTTTTCGCAGTCATCACGAATTAGTTTGTATACACCCGAAAGAAATTGTTTTTAAACTTAAAAATTGTTTAAATTAAATAAATTGTACTGGCAAACTATATTTAATGGAATCAATTTTTAATTGCGTATTACAATTAGGGTTTCTGAAAACCCGGGTTTTTAAAACCCGACGATTCTGGGTCCAATACTTTGGAAACTGGACGGATCCGGGTCGGGTTCAGGTACAAAATCAAAAAAAATTTAAAACATCCGAATTTTTGAGTATTTATCACATTTCACTTATTGTTTTGTCAATTCATATGCTTAAATAATAATATTTAAGGAACACCAAAGCATTAAGAGATCCCCCAATACCGATCTAAGTTTGGTGCAAAAATTTGCAGACACCGAGAATGTTCTTTCGTTATCCGTTAAAGTAGGTTTCACCGTGCATAGCGCGTCATAGAGCTTTTTAAGATTGATTGTTCGTTTTTTTTTTTTTGTATTTTTGAAAAGTGTAAACTCATCTTTCAGCTTTCCAAAATCTGCAAGGTTTTTCTGCATTTTTTAGAATCAAATTTAATTTTCCCTCCGTTGTTAATACTATTTCATCCTCGTCGATTAATAATGGCTCTTGCAAATTGCCAGTGAAATTGACTTCTGAGTCCGAGTTTTGAAAAAGTCTATTCATTAGCTGTGTAGCGAAATTTAAGGCTTGTTTTGAAGGAAAAAAATTAGCTTCTTTAAGTTATTTAAACAAATTGATCAAATTCGAGTGCGGTCTATCATTTAGCCGTTTCTCGATGTTTTACAGCAATTCACTCGAAATTTGATTCTGCAATCCGTTTCTTCATGTAATTCAGTGTGATTCGGCTGAATAGAAAGTTGTATCGTTACGACTTAGGACTTCAATTGCTAATTTGGTAGGTTCGAGTATATTCACTAGGTTTTCAAGCATTTCAAAATCTGTTAAATTCAACATATGTGGGCAGTTTAACTCTAACAAACCCTGTTCGATGAATCTGATGTTTCACGAAAACATTGATCAGATAGCCAAAGAACTCCAACTAGTTTTGCAGTCCAAAATTAGCTCTTTGGTGTGACCGAGCTCTGCCTTTGTAGGATTCCATTTCTAATAGAAGAAGATTTAAAATACTTTACCACCTTTCGAACATCGGCGATAATCTGATCAATGCTGACTGCTTCCACAAAGTTTTTTTTTCGGTTCCGAATATTTCAACATCCAATTCATTAATGAAATCGTCATCTTCGGAACCATTTATTCCTGCTTCGCGTTCGATATCCATCATCACAGTCGCTTTTTTGTATATAAAGTATCAAATACCGATTGCTTCAATATGGCTGTTGCTTGGTACTCAATCTCAGTAAAACAGAATTTGCACTTTGATAATTTCAATTTCATACGATATTCACTAATTCTACGCAAAACTTTTTGTAACAAATCAAAATGTTCCGGAATCGTCCTAGTTGCTATCTGAATGTCATCCATATAAACAATGATGAGTCCGGATTCAATAAACTCTCTTAAAACACCGGAAATAAACCGTTGAAAGCTACTGGGACCATTTTTAAGTCCAAACGGCATGTCAACATATTCAAATTGACCCTGAGGTGTTACGAACGATGTAAAACAAATTGAATCTTCTGCCATTTTGACATGGTGAAAACCACTGCACAAATCAAGTACTGTGAAGTATTTTTTTCCTTCCAAGTACTCTAAGCAGTCCGCAATAAGCGGAAGTTGGTAATTGTTGCGAATAGTTAATTTATTTAATGCCCGATAATCGACACACATCCGTGTCTCACCACTTTTTTTTTAACGAGCACGATAGGTGATGCATATGGCTAATCACTTGGACGTATAGTGTTTCTTTTTAATAGATCATTAATGATTTGGTTAACTTCATTTTTCTCGCGAAATGACAATCGTCTTGGTGAGCAATGAATTGGCACATCAGAGGTTAATCTAATTTTCATTTTGTAGTCGTGACAGATAGCTATGTAAATTTTTAAGCCAGATATCTATGCGATAGCGAGAAGGGTGATTTAAAGCGTTATATTCATGGTAACTGACGTTGGTCCGAAACTTTGATGTATCAAACGCTGTGGCGAAACTCACAGGGATTGATATATATAACGGGATATGGCATGGACACAGTATGGCCCTTAGCTACGTAAATTTATAAAATAATTAAGGTTTCTGACCAACGTCACTTACCGTGAATATAACGCTTTAAATCAACCTTCTCGCCGTCGCATAGATATCTGGCTTATAAATTTACGTAGCTAAGGGCCCTACTGTGTCCATTCCATATCCCGTTATATAGATCAATCCCTGTGAGTTTCGCCACAGTGTTTTATAAATCAAGGTTTCTGACCAACGTCGCTTACCGTGAATATAACGCTTTAAATCAACCTTCTCGCCATCGCATAGATATCTGGCTTATAAATTTACGTAGCTAAGGGCCCTACTGTGTCCATGCCATATCCCGTTATATAGATCAATCCCTGTGAGTTTCGCCACAGCGTTTGATAATTCAAAGTTTCTGAGCAACGTCAGTTACCATGAATATAACGCTTTAAATCACCCTTCTCGCTATCGCATAGATATCTAGCTTATAAATTAACGTAGCTAAGGGCCCTACTGTGTCCATGCCATATTCCGTTATATAAATCAATCCCTGTGAGTTTCGCCAAAGCGTTTGATAAATCAAAGTTTCGGACCAACGCCAGTTACTATGAATATAACGCTTTAAATCACCCTTCTCGCCATCGCATAGATATCTAGCTTATAAATTTACGTAGCTAAGGGCCCTACTGTGTCCATGCCATATCCCGTTATATAGATCAATCCCTGTGAGTTTCGCCACAGTGTTTTATAAATCAAGGTTTCTGACCAACGTCGCTTACCGTGAATATAACGCTTTAAATCAACCTTCTCGCTATCGCATAGATATCTGGCTTATAAACTTACGTAGCTAAGGGCCCTACTGTGTCCATTCCATATCCCGTTATATAGATCAATCCCTGTGAGTTTCGCCACAGCGTTTGATAATTCAAAGTTTCTGAGCAACGTCAGTTACCATGAATATAACGCTTTAAATCACCCTTCTCGCTATCGCATAGATATCTAGCTTATAAATTAACGTAGCTAAGGGCCCTACTGTGTCCATGCCATATCCCGTTATATAGATCAATCCCTGTGAGTTTCGCCACAGTGTTTTATACATTAAGGTTTCTGACCAACGTCGCTTACCGTGAATATAACGCTTTAAATCAACCTTCTCGCTATCGCATAGATATCTGGCTTATAAACTTACGTAGCTAAGGTCCCTACTGTGTCCATTCTATATCCCGTTATATAGATCAATCCCTGTGAGTTTCGCCACAGCGTTTGATAATTCAAAGTTTCTGAGCAACGTCAGTTACCATGAATATAACGCTTTAAATCACCCTTCTCGCTATCGCATAGATATCTAGCTTATAAATTTACGTAGCTAAGGGCCCTACTGTGTCCATGCCATATCTCGTTATATAGATCAATCCCTGTAAGTTTCGCCACAGTGTTTTATAAATCAAAGTTTCTGACCAACGTCAGTTACCATGAATATAACGCTTTAAATCACCCTTCTCAAAATCACATAGGTTGAAATTTTACTATGAAACACGATACCATGTGATTTAGTTCTCGTATTTTAATTATTCTTGTTATATTAATTACATTCCTTATAAATATCACCTCTTTTGATTTGTATACATATATAATGGATGAAATACAATACTATTTAAACAATTCACTTCAGTGTTATATTAAATTTTAATATTCATATTTTGATTAATAATGCCTAAATTATAATGAACAAAGCTTAGTTTTAAATTTAGCATATTTATCCTACGAAAAATTTTTCGGGCTGAATTTTCGTTTTGTGTACTAATTTTCAATTTTTCGGGCTGGAAGCTAAGACACTTTAGATTTATAGCAAATTCACATTCTGAAAAGACCTTTTTCGGGCTGAAAGGTTTTTTCGGGCTAACTTCACATACATCGTTTAATCCACACTTGAAACAAGCTCCTGGTTCGCGTTTGACTTTGTTGCAGTCTTTAGTCACGTGTCCATATGCAGAACAATTGTAGCATCGACCGATCTATGGTTATTTGGCGAGACTTTTGCTGCGGAAGTAGAAGATGCGATAGTATTGTACGATGATGTTGTTACCAATTTGGTTAGCGTTTGTGCTTTAAGGCTTTCATATCGTAGAAGAAGAGCTTTTAATTGTTCTATGGTAGTGGCGGTATACAACACAGAAACAGCAACACTATTATCCCGAAGTCCCCTAATAACAAAATCGATCAAGTCAGTATCATCCACTTGCGCTGGACCAGCAATCTCCTGCATGGCAATGACATATCGCCGCAATGATTCACCTGTTTTCAATTTTCGGACGCCTAGCAACTGATAAATTTCTTGACGAGTCTGAACGCGAATGAATTCTTTCAACAACTTCTCTTTCAAATGCATCCAAGATTTAACTTTCACAGTTTGTAAAAACATTTTTGCAGTCCCATCCAATAACCGGCGTGCACTAAGAAATCGAAATTTCTCGTCGCAATTCAATGGTGCCACAACGCACTCGAAATCATCAATCCACTTTTTAATACAATAAGTGTCATCACCTGTAAACTTAGCAATGGCAAGCTCAATATCTGAAAATTCATACCGTTTTGGTTGAATTTCTAACCCCTCACACAACTCTCGTTGTAACATCATTATTTTATGCCGCTTTTCCACTCGCGCTAACTCTTTATTCAGTTCATCGTCTTCATCAACTGTTCCATGTATTTGTTCACGTTACATTAGCAAACTCCCACTGTTTTGCTCAGAATGAACAAAAATTTCATCCTCACTCTCCTGACCACCTTTTCCATCAAAGCGATGATCACCGTCCGAATATTCGGTTGGCACCACGTGCTTAGCCAACAAATTTCGCAATTGCGACACGGTAGCCGTCGATGAAAAAACAATACTACTGTTGTCGCGTAAATTTTTTAAAATCACTCATTTTTATTGCTCCAATAATCAAAGAAATATTACACCCCGAATGCAACTTTAATTGGATTATCCGAAACGGCGTGACGAAAAGAATATTCAATAAAACACTGTACACTAAAATTTATTGGTTATTACCCCACATCTGAAGTTGTAATACACTTTTTAATAAATTTATTTATTACGTTTTTCTTTTATACATATAATTGCTTTATTCTGTTGACGTTCCTTTCAGCTTCGAAGCTGCTCTTTTTTTAATAATCGTTCTTCACACATTTTTCTTTCTCTTTTCGTTATTCTTACAATACCCACCACCGACAAAGTGGTGGCAGCACAAATCAAGAATGAAGATAGAAATGATTATATTTGAATTTGAAAGGAACGTTAACTATTACACTATAAAGAACTGTACAAAGAATTATCTAACTCTGGCGCACAGCGATCTATCAAAGAGTTTGCCATCCAAACCAACCAACCACATGAAGCTTTGCCAGCAAATATATAAAATGATGATGCCACAGTAGAGAATTCATCGGACGAAAGTGTTAGTGCAACGACGCAGCACAAAAGGATGCGCATATTATCTGAAAGTGAATCCGAATAGAATATTGTCTAATGCTATTATTACCTAAAGTTCCTAATTTTTATTTTTTTTTTGTTACGTGCGTTTTATTTTTTATTTACATATTTTTGAATTTTTTATTAAGATTTTATTTTGTTTCTTTGTATGTACATATGTATGTATGTACATATGTGTGTATGTATTTATCAAATAAAAATTGATTGAATTATGTTAAATGAAACAAAATTTTTTATTTATTTACCAATTAGTATGAAACATGAAGTTGTTGAACCTATTCATTATTTCACCTACATTTTTTTTACACGATCTTTCTTAACACGATGACGATGCGGAACGCATGTACCGTATAAAAACAGGATTGGGTGTATATTATTAAACGACAGATAATCCTCGAAACGAATTTCAACTGCCTTTTCGAAAATTTTGCAAAACACTGTCAAAATAGAAATTGGGCGATAGTTTGCCTCTGATAATTTATTGCCGCTTTTATATACAGGTGTGACTTTGGCAATTTTGAGACACTCTGGGAAATCTCCTCTCGCAAAACAATCATTAAATAATTTTGAAAGGATGAGGCTAAGAGGATTTAGAATTTATTAGAAATGTTGTGGTATCCAAGCGCTGATTTTTTTTTAACGTTTTTAAAATATATTCGATTTCTATATTATTTGTCGGGTAAAGATGAAACGGATTAGTTATACTCGAAGGGATTAAATTTACAGATATGTATATGAATTGTGTTTTGCGGGACAATTTTTTCAATACATGTAACAAAGTAATTGTTGAATTTTTCACAAATTTTATTAGTATCGTGAACGATATTGTCATTTTCCGTAGGAGAATTTTAGCACTACTTTTAGTTTTGTTTAAAACATTCCACAGTTTTGAGTAGTCATTATTATTAAGTTCATTAAAGAAAAATTGTTTTTGTAACTGTTTCTAATTTGTCACTGTTCTTGTTGTAAGATTTAAATTGTACTTCAAAGAAATTATTATTTGGATATTTTGTTTTTTAATTTGTAAAATTTATCGCGCTTTCTTTCTAATATTATTAAATCAACTGTGATCCATGGATTTTTTCTATAGTTTTTTTTTCACCCCCAAACACTTTCGTATTAACTGAAATTAGGTGCGCACAAAAATCGTTTAATTCTTTAAAATTATTCATGATTTTTTGTTTTGAGTGAAATATCGTCGATATTGATTGATTCATATTTTAAAATACGTATATGGAACATATGTAATGGTTATATTTATGTATTTCTGGGTTCGAGTGCTGGTTCACTCATCCAGTGTCAAACTGAAACGTTGATTATTAGATATTTTCTCCAACAATACGGAAATCATTACCGATTTCTTGACCTCATAATGTTTGTGAATCAGATTCATAACGTCACTCTCATTTTTAGGCAACTTATATCCACTGTTCGCTACAGTCTCCCGGATAAACTCAGATCTAGTAATTGCTCTTATGGAAATGATATCTACAGCCGCCAATTTCGCTACGGTTTTTTCCAAACTTTTTCGTTGAACAAAATCTAACAGTGTTTTTGGTTTTTCAAAGGGGGAAATTTAAAATAGAGGAACGGCCATAATTGTTGAAATAATTATTAACACGTTCCAGTCACAACACTTTCTATCAATAAAATTTTTGTGATCGCGAACCACCTAATACTGGAGATTTATTTTTCGTCAAATTGCGCATGAGAAAGCTAATTTTTCGTCGGAATATCTGAAACAAGAAATACCTCGTCAAAACATTTTTCATGCTTACTTACATACATATGTATGAATATGTAGTTTATTTTGCTTTGTTAAGTGAAAGATAGTAAAAAGAAATTCCATGTTATATTTATGTAAAAAGAAAAACATAGTTAAAAGAAAGTTATGAATGTTTGAGAATGTACATCATTATCGCTGTTCTTAGTGCAAAATGCATATTTCTCAAAAAAAAATTAATTGCACAAACCTCTTAAAAATAAAATGCCAATAGTTTTCTAAATATAAGCGTACTTCCTTCACAAATTTACAAGAAAAATTCCGTTGAATAAATGTCTGCACGGGAGTTAAATATTAAATTATAGAAAACGTTTTATTTATTTAAATGGGGTGGGAAAGGGGGCTTAAGTAATTGGTCTACAAATAGTCCAAATGTCATCCTCACCTGCACGTGGTGCACCCTGCTAGATAACTAACGAGGCTCTGGCGACCGAGACACGGCGGTATAACTGACTACCGAGAATTTAGTAAATGATTTTCTCAAACCAGACCCACTACCAACTCGTACTGGTCAGAGTGGTAGATGCTTTATGACCAGTAAAATAAACAATGAGTACAACGGATTCAGGAAATTGTACCCCAGGTGGTAACCCAGCTAATCAGCTGGCAAATCCACCCTCTAACGAGGCTGGCTCAAAGGATTCTGGGGTGAGCCAATCATTGTTTAACAGCCCTTTTGGGCAACCCAACCCATTTAAACAACAATCCAGGGTGGGTAGATCACCACCACCAATAGCAAACACCTTAGAAAGGGATAACGCAGAATTGCGCAATAAGATTTACGAAATAGAAAAGTTAACGTTAAATCTAAACAAGGAACTCAAAAACATACAGCAAGAAAACCAGGAGTTAAAAGATGCTCTAAATGCAGTAATGTCTGAGAAAGAAACCACTAAGATAAACAACACCAATGATCATATAGAGGTTATGTATGAAACAGACGAGGAAGAACTCAATAGAGAAACGGGATGGATTCTGAACCGTAACAAAAAAAATAAGAAACGTAAGATGAGTAAATCACCACAGATTTCACCCGATTCGAAACAATCAGTTGAGCAGCTTCCAACCGGAAGTAGGCACGTGCAACAGGAGGATAAAGCTCAGGTTCCGTCGGAACAGAAACGGCCAAGTAATGAACTCCCAACCGGAAGTAAGAATGTACAACTAGAGAAAAAAGAGCCACGGCCGCCTCCAGTAATAATATCTAATTGCAATAATTATCAGAGTATTAGAAACATCATGGACAACAATCATATAAAGTTTCAAGCTACAGCGTTAAATAGTGGTGATATCAAAATAAATGTCACAGACGGTGATAGCTATAGAAAGTTAACAGGAGCTCTTAACGAAGAAAAGACAGCGTGGTATTCCTACGAAGATAAGCAGACAAGGCAAACCAAAGTCATTGCTAGGAAGCTACACGCTTCATGCAAACCAGAAGAGATAAAAGAGTATCTTTTGGAGAAAAAATACAAAATTAAAGAAGTTACACAGCTGCTAAAAAGAGGTGACAAAACACCTCTTCCATTATATATGTTGTCTTTTGAAAGAACAGAAGACATTAAAAATATTTATGCAATCAGCGAAATACTCCATATGAAAGTGCAAATAGAATCAGTTAAAAAATCTAAACTGATCCCCCAGTGCAAAAAGTGCCAAGTCTACGGACACACGCAAAACTTTTGTAATAAGGAGCCCAGATGCGTGAAATGTGTAGGAAAACACCGTACGGCTGAATGTACGAAACCAAAAAACACCTCACCAAAATGTGTTAACTGTGGAGAGACACACCCAGCCAACTACAGAGGTTGCATTGTTATAAAAGAGCTGCAAAAAATTCGCAACAAAACAAGGGAAACTTCAATAATTACCAGGCCAGAAATTAACTCAGCCTCAAAAAGAATACCTACAAATTTAAGGCCACACCAAACATTAAACCAGCCATCAAGAACTAATCCAAATGTAACATTTGCTGATGTACTATCTACTGGAAGTTCGAGAAGACAACATAGTTCTCTTTTATTTAATGATTCAAATAATAACCAAACTAATAAAATGCTACAAGATATTCTTGATAGACTTAGTTCACAAGAAGAAAAGCAAGAAAAAGCCCTTATATCAATCCTACAAAGGCTCACTCTACTCGAAAAACATGGCAAATAATTTAAAAATTCTTGCATGGAACTGCAATGGTATATTGCAACGACAAAATGAAATACAACTATTTCTTGATTTAGAAAAAATAGATATATGTTTATTATCTGAAACACACCTTACTACTCAAAGTCATATAAAAATCCGCGGCTACGAAGTTCACTCAGCAGTTCATCCCAATAATAATGCACGAGGGGGCAGTGCCGTGATTATAAAAAAAGATATTAAATACCATCTGCAACAAAAACTTGAAAGTGATGAAATACAAGCAATTAGCGTTAACATTAATACCCGCCACCACAAGTTAGTGGTATGCGCAATATATTGCCCACCTAGATATAACATCAAAGAGAATGCTTATACTCAGTTCTTTAAGCAGCTTGGTGAAAAATTTGTAATCGGGGGTGACTTCAACGCTAAACATACTGACTGGGGATCAATACTAACCACAACTAAAGGGAAAGAGCTTCATCAAGCAATAATTAAATACAACTGCAACTGGCATTCTACTGGAAAACCAACTTATTGGCCCAGTGATCAAAATAAAACACCAGACCTAATTGACTTCTTTATAACAAGAAAAATCCCGGTTGATTATATACAAGTGCAGGAAGGATTGGACTCCACATCTGACCACTCCTCTATTTTAATGATAATAAGTGATACAATAATTACTAATGATAAACAGCCACTGTTAACAAATAAATATACTGATTGGAAAAAGTTCAGGAATGAACTAAACAATAGCATCATTTTAAACACACAACTTTCATCAGAAGAAACATTAGAACAGGAGGTGGAGAAGCTCGTCAAGGACATACAGCTAGCGGCGTGGAAAAGTACTAACACAACAAACAAAAAAATAGCTGGCAAATGCTATCCAATGGAAATTAAATCACTAGTTATAGAGAAGAGAAGTACCCGTAGGGAGTGGCAACGTACACGAGACCCAACCGTCAAAAATAGATTAAATTATTTACACAACGAATACGTAGAGAAATACGGGAATTTAAAAATAAATCAATAAATTCATACCTACAATCTCTCACCTATGATAAAGGTAGTGATTATTCATTGTGGAAAGCAACCAAATATTTGAAAAGGCCAGTTATGCATATACCACCAATAAGAACAAATAATGGTCACCTGGCTAAAAGCAAAGAAGAAAAAGCAGAAAAATTCGCGGATCATCTCGAGCGTACCTTTCAGCCAAATTTAACAACACTTAACCAACAGGATATATTGTTCGAAAACCAAACAACTATCCTGAGACAGGAAATTCCATTAACTAATGCTAAAGAAGTAAAACAAGTAATAAAGAACCATGTAGTACTTAAAAAATCACCAGGATCTGACCTGATAATTGGAGAGATTCTAAAACAACTACCTAATAAAGCTATTAAAAAAATATCGGACATAATTAATGCTTCCTTCAGACTCCGTTATGTCCCTCTATCTTGGAAATTTGCGGAAGTGATAATGATACTTAAGCCAGGTAAGCCACCAAGTGAACTGGCCTCGTACAGGCCAATATCACTTCTTCCAACTATGTCAAAACTATTTGAGAGATTGTTATTAAAACGAATTAAACCAGAAGTTGTAAAATCAGGAGCTGTTCCGTCCCATCAGTTTGGATTTAGAGAGGAACACTCCACAATCGACCAAGTCCATAGAATAACAGATATAATAGAAAAATCCTTAGAGGGAAAAAAAGATTTGTTCAGCCATATTTCTTGACATAGCGCAGGCATTTGACAAAGTCTGGCTAGATGGTTTAATATTTAAATTGGAGAAAACTCTGCCATTTGAGTATTGCGAACTACTAAAGTCATACCTGAAAAGGAGATATTTTAGAGTTAAACAGGAAGGAGTTTACTCCAGTATTAAAGAAGCTAAAGCAGGAGTCCCGCAGGGGAGTGTCTTAGGGCCTTTGCTTTTCGTACTGTTTACTAGCGACATACCGTAGACGAGCAATACAACTATCGCCACGTTTGCAGATGACACTGCAATTCTAGCTGTTGGTGACACAATCTGTGAAGTCACATTAAAACTACAAATAGCCGTAAATAATATACAAGACTGGCTAGCTAAGTGGAGAATTAAAGTGAATGAATCGAAGTCTACTCACATTAACTTCACTAATAGATCAATAGAACCACTACCTGTGACTCTCAATAATATCTCTGTACCACATGCCAATCAGGCAAAATACCTTGGTATGAACCTTGATGCAAAGTTAAAGTGGAAAATACACGTGAAAAAGAAAGCAGAAGAGCTTCAGTTAAAATATAGAAAAATGTACTGGTTAATTGGAAGAAACTCTCAGTTATCCATTCATAATAAACTTATGCTTTATAAACAAGTACTCAAGCCGGTCTGGACATATGGTATTCAACTATGGGGATGCACCAAAATCAGCAATCAACAGATAGTTCAACGATTTCAAAATAAAGTCCTCAGAGGAATTGTAAATGCCCCTTGGTACACTCGTAATAGTGACCTTCATAGAGATCTCGGAATAGACACAGTCGCAAGTGAAATAAAGAAATGTGCTCAAAAACACCAGGAGAGGCTCCATCATCACCCTAACATCGAAGCTGCAAGACTACTTCATCAAGAGGGTATAATAAGAAGACTCAAAAGACTAAAACCTTTTGAGTTACTTGAATAGTCCGCACAATGCAACATCAACCAAAACAACACTTTATGTGAAGAACACATATGAGTGCTTTATTATTATATTGTCAGAGTCAAACGCTGTTAGTCAAAAATGACTAGTTACTTTGTAAAAAAATTTTATTGTTATCATAAATAAAATTATTATAAAAAAAAAAAAAAAAAAAAAAATTTATTTAAATCTTATTTAAATTATTTCTAATAATACTTTCTTCATGCACAATTTAATTTGTATGGTTGACCATTTTCAAAATGAATTATTTATTTATTTATTTATTTATGTATGTACAATAATTTTGGTACACTCTATTTTGAGCTTTAGCTCATTCACAATAGAGTGTACAATAGGTGGCCAATATTTTATTTATAAAAAGAAACTGCAACCAACATCCCAAATTGCTGATTAATCCTTCCTTTGAAAATATCCAATGTCTCTTCATTTGGGGAAACATTCCACTCTTCTTAACTGGGTCTAGGAATTTTGATCGCCCGAATTTATCCCGTTGATTCCAATCGTAACATGGTTAAGCTGTTTTGGTATTAAAAGCAAGTTGGAAATGTACGATTTAATTAAAAAAAAATAAAAAATAAAAGATTTGTATGAAAAAATATAAAATTAAATCTAACTGAGTTGTTTCCTTGGAAAACAATAAAATCTAAAATAATACAAATTAAATTTTTCTCAAGAAAATCAAAATACGCTTTGTTTAGAATCGTACAAATTTACAATGCGATGTGCAATCAAAAGTAGTCAAGCATACGTCTTTTTACATTGTAAATGAAAAATTTCCTGTAAAAAAAAATTTCCCTTTGCAAATATTTGCACTTGAGTTTTGGTAAGAATCAAGAGTAAAGATCAATTAGATTATTTTTATTCCAAATATTAGAATAAACAATAAAAAAAAAATTTGTTTATTATCATAATCAATGTCGGTTCGGTTGAATATAACCATGATTTAGTTATATAATATTCTATTCTTAGAAATACCTTGCTTCTTATCAGTAATATAACTCATGCGCCAGTATAGCCTCATAAACAAACACCGTTACAAACGGAATAGTCGGAATGAAAATCACAATCAAATTTATAAATTAAACACACAAGTCAATATTCAATTAATTCGGCAAATTTCTGGAATTTTACAAATTTAAATTATGTTCTGCCTGATCAACAATCGTTGATAATAGAAATATTTTTTTTTTATCTTTTTCAATAATGTCGACTGCTTTTTGGGCAAATACTCAAGTTTTCTTAGAAATAAACTGTAAATTTGCAAGCCCATTTCTATCCTTAGTAATCATTAGGCGCGCGGTTCAATAAAAAATGTGGCTGAATAATAGTGATTGTTCAATAATGTAAATTTTTTTACTTTAGTCAGATCTGGATTAACCACTTTGGTGAATAAAATGGTAAAATCAGTTTTATTTAAATTAAGTACTTTAAATCAATATTTTGTGAGTACTAATAAACAAAACATTTTCATTTGCATGCAGAAACTAGAATGTTTTGAAATGTGGAAACTTTAGTGTAGAGTTTGTAATTAGACAACTACTCCAAAATAAGAATAAGATCATGCGATTAAGATCAACTATATACATATATCAAAAGTGAATCCAATTAGTATTCTCAATGTGATGTGTAAACATCGCCTGTGTGTATTATGTGTGCAGCTCGCATTTGATGGTCATAAAACTTAGAAACGAAAAACGCATTTGATGGTCATAAAACTTACAAACATTCTGTTGTATACGATGTTGTAATTGATTGATTGATTGATTGATTGATTGATTGTGAGTGTACGGCCAAGCATTATAGCAAGTCTCCCGGGCACACACCGTGCACCCGTTTACACATAACAAAACCGAAGGATTGGATAGGATTATTAGTTGGGACAGACTCGACCCGGTTACAGACACCAATGCGATCGATAGTTAGTAAATAGACGGCACAAAAGACAACACAATCTAACTACATTTTTAGATGATCATTTCTCTGGAATCCAGGGCCGGATACTCAGGACTCCCTAAACCTAAATTAAAAATTATTAATGTTGTAATTTTCCCCTGTTCGCCTTTCATTAATTTACCTGATAAAATAATTAAGAAAATTTAAAATTACTAAGCTAAAATTATAATTATAATTATAATTACAGTAGAACTCGCTTATAGCGAACACTCAAGGGACACAATTTTGTTCACTATAGCCGGTTGTTCATTTTAATCAAATATTCGTTTACGTTTATAAACGTAGTTCTTTGTTTGTAGTGTATAAGAAAAAATAAGTGTTTGTGCAAATTCAAGGCACACAACTATATGACAAAACTATAAGATCATTATAAGCTTTTGTTCGTTATATACATGGTTTGGTATAAACGGATTCTACTGTATTATAAAAAACATCATTATAACAAAATAAAGATAAATTTAAATAAAATAAAGTTGAAATTAAACTTTCATGAAATACATAGATTTATTAATAATTCAATAAATTAATTAGGTACTATAAGTATATTAAGAATCAACAAATAAAATTAACATACAAATTCTCAGACGACTCTGAAAACTAAATTTAATTAATAAACATCATAATAACAAATTTTATTACTTAAATAAATAATTATTATAACAGGATCTTCAGTATTCCCGAGCACACCTCGTACACCCATTTATCCATCCCCAGCCGAAGGATAAGAATAAATTGTTAGTAATTATATAGTAAAAATAGTTAGCACAGGACAACACAATTTCTAAACTACAACTTATTCACTACTTATTAATCCTGGAGGGTTGATTCAAACTAAAATTTAAATTTGAAATTCGGGATTAATTTTGATCCCTATAATAATGATTAATTCTAGAACTATGTTTATTCTGAAAATTGTATTATTTATTAGTAAATTAAAAAAGAGATCCCTTTAAGTATTTTAAAACTAAATTACTAAATTTGTTCGTTCATTAATTTGCCTGATAAAATATTTAAGAAAAATTTAAAATTACTAAGCTAAGATTACAAAAACCGCGCTTATTTCATTTTTCATGGTCCTTCTATATCTAATTAATTAATTATTACGTACTGCAACATGAATTAAAATAAACGTTAACAACTATTTTAAACATAAAATTTTACTTAAAACTAATCAGAAATTTCCTACCGATCAAGAAAAAGAGAATAAATAATTAAAAATTCAATTATTTTATAAAATTTATAATAAATAATTTAAAAATTATAATGTTACAGCACCACAACAGCCTAAAATCATGAATAATTCAGTTAGTACTATAAGTAGTATATCAAGAATGAACAAATAAAATCAATATATAATTTCCCAGGCAATTCTGAAAACTAATTTTAATTAATAAGCAATTTTGCTACCACCGAGTAAACATTTAAATAATTTACTTATTACTTGTGTGAAAAGTTGAATCAGCAGTTTAAATCATTTTTTTTTAAAATTTTGTGATGTGAAAAATAAGTGAAATCGTGATGTTCTCATCTCCGCCTCAAGTAAAAAAGGCTGGGCAAAATCAGCAGACAGCGATGTCCGCAAGCGATTTGCCACCGAACGTCACGACCTCAGATATTTTTAATAAAAATACAAAAGTGCAGCATAGTCCAAAGCGACAACAAACTTTAAATGTTCAAAAAATTACCTTACCAGGCAATTTAAATCAAAGTGAAATTATTAATTTAAATAACATTGGTGTGTTGAACCATAACGAAAATAAAAGTGCATCGTCGCCAAATATTGACAATAAAAAAAACAATGAGAGTGTATCGACATCAGATGACAATAAAATAAACAGTGATGTAGGTCAGTGTTTAGTGCAAACGGGAATAGACCGGTATATTACTGTCACATCAAAACGAAGAAGAAGCCCTAGATCAGCGGCCAGTGCAAGCGCGAATAAATTCACTAAGCTAGCTAGCGTTGAATTAACGCATGGTAATAGGTATTCTTGCTTGGTTGTTGACGAGCCGCCGCCCGAAAAAACTTCAAAAGCTGAGAAGCCACCACCAATCTATTTGAGGGAAGAATCAAATAGAGAACTTGCTAAAACGATCGAGTTTATCACTGAAGGTGCATTTTATATTTCCGGGATCAAAAGAGGAAATATAAAAGAAACAAAAATTCAACCGCTCAATACTGATGCTTACAGAGCGTTAATTAAACATTTCGATCAAGTTGGTAAACATTACTACACGTATCAATTAAAGAGCCAAAAAGGATTGGTTGTTGTGTTAAAAGGAATAGAGAGTTACGTGGATGCAAACGAAATTCAAGCTGCTCTCACTGAAAAAGGTTTCCAGTGCAAAACTATTACCAATATTTTTAATCGGGAGAAGGTTCCTCAGCCATTGTTTCGTCTGGAATTAGAACCAGACAATAAAAAGGTTAAAGGCAACCATGCAATATTTGACCTAAAATATCTATTGCACAGAAGGGTTACCATTGAGGAACCCAGGAAAAGAAATGGGCCGGTACAATGCGTTAAGTGCCAAGAATATGGCCACACTAGAGCCTATTGCACTTTGAACGATGTTTGTGTTATATGTGGTGAACTCCATAATTCAAAGGTTTGCAATAAAGCAAAAAATGAAGCATCAGTGAGAAAATGCAGCAACTGCGATGGAAGTCACACAGCTAATTATAGAGGGTGTCCAATTTATCTGGAATTGAAAAGGAGAATAAATCCAAAGCAGCGAGCAGAGCAGCGAATCTTTAATCTTCATTCTTCAGTTAGAAAAGAAGCACGGCCAGAAATTGTAAACAGAAACGCTCGAAATGAAAATCAGTGCGCAACTGAAAACGGCAGCGTGCACCAAGGGGTTTCATACGCAAGTGTTCTCAAAGGTACCGCTCCTAAGGTGCAAGCAAGTGAAGAGGGAAACATCACAACAGCTTTAAACAAATTGACTAATATGATGCAAAGCTTCATGGCGATGATGGAGAGAACCATGGATCTAATGATGCAGAATATGAGCACGCTGATGCAGATAGTCGTAAAAAGCCAAAAATGACCATCATCAAAATAGCCATATGGAATGCAAACGGCCTAACACAACATAAATCGGAGGTACATACATTCCTCACTGAACACAATATTGACATAATGTTAATATCAGAAACACGCTTCACCAAAAATAGCTATTTCAAAATTAATGGGTACTCTATTTATGACACCAAGCACCCAGATGGTAAAGCACATGGAGGCACTGCTGTATTGATTAAGCGAAGATTAAAACACTACGAACTTACAAAATATGAGAAAGAACATATACAATCAACGAGCATTTGTCTGCAGGAGTGGTCTGGAAACTGCGTCATATCAGCAGTGTACTGCCCTCCAAAACATGCTATAAAAAAACTCCAGTTCTTGGATTATTTCAGCCAGTTGGGTAATAAATTTCTTGCGGGTGGTGATTACAACGCTAAACATACTCATTGGGGTTCCAGGTTAACTTCGCCGAAAGGTAAACAACTTTATGATGCCATAGAGGAACAGTCCCTGGATTATTTATCTGCCGGTAACCCAACTTACTGGCCCACGGATAAAAAGAAAACTCCTGATCTAATTGACTTTTGTGTAACTAAGGGCATTCCACGTACATATGCTAAGGCCACTGATTGCTATGATCTGTCTTCTGATCACTCACCGGTAATAGTAACATTGAGTACTGATGTCCTAAGGAACGAAATACCGAACCGTCTTACAAACAAAAAAACTAATTGGGATCAATATAGGAGGTTAGTCGAACAAAAGTGTCTACTTAATATTCCTCTGATCACACCAGCTGATATTGATGCGGCGGCAGAAAAACTAAAAGATGTCATGACATTATCTGCTAAAAGGGCTACACCCGGCATAAGTAGTTCGGAAAAAGTTAATAAACTGTCACATAATATACAGGAACTAATCCAGGAAAAGCGAAAGATTCGCCGTCAATGGCAGCAAACAAAATCACCGTTATTGAAGTGGAAATTAAATCGAGCTATTAAGGCCCTAAGATTTGCTTTGAGCGAAGAAGAAAACCAGCGTGTAAAGAACTACTTAAGTGATCTCTCGGCAACCGAGAGGACAGATTATTCCTTGTGGAAGGCAACAAAAAATTTAAAAAGGCCAACAAATTCGAATCCACCGATTAGACTACCAACTGGGAATTGGGCGAGAAGTGATGAAGAAAAAGCCAATGCTTTTGCTGCTCATCTAGCAACAGTATTCGTCCCACACGAAGAAGATAATTATTTTGTGCTACCCCAGCCAACGGATGATGGTTTATCCTACAAACCTATAAAGTATAACTGGAAGAAAGTTAAGAATACAATTAAAACTTGCATAAGCCCGAAAAAGGCACCAGGACATGATCTTATTACTGGAAAAATGATAAGGGAATTGCCGGATAAATGCATAAAACTAATAACATCTGTATTCAACGCGGTCATGCGAACCAGTTATATTCCTCAAAAATGGAAGATATCTTTGATCACAATGATACATAAGCCAGGGGAAAAAGAAACGCAAATCTCATCATATCGTCCAATAAGCATGCTGCCCACAATCTCAAAGCTATTTGAAAAAATGTTACTAATAAAATTGAAACCAATATTAGAAGAACGGCGCGTTATTCCAGACCATCAATTTGGGTTCCGAAACCAACATGGTACTACAGAGCAAGTACACAGGATTGTAAATGCAATCAAAATCACTTTCGAGGAAAAGAAATATTGTGCTGCTGCCTTTTTGGATATCGCCCAAGCTTTTGATAAAGTTTGGCACGATGGACTAATTTACAAAATTAAGGAGCTTCTACCGAAAAAATTTCACTCAGTTCTGGGAAACTATCTTCTTCAAAGGCAATACATGGTCAAACAAAACAGTGCAACTACTTGCTTAAATGATATTAATGCAGGTGTCCCGCAAGGTAGCGTTCTAGGACCAATATTATACTTATTGTACACAGCTGATATACCTGTAACCAACAAAGTGATAATATCAACATTTGCCGATGACACTGCCATCCTGGTGTCTCACACTAATCCTGAAATTGCCTCAAAGGAATTACAGAATGATTTAAACAAGGTCGCGGACTGGCTAAAGGCATGGCGAATAAAAGTGAACGAAAACAAATCAACTCATGTCACATTCACGCTAAACAAACGCACCTGCCCACCAGTGAAATTAAACGATAAAAATATTCCTCAACAAACGAAGGTAAAATACTTAGGTTTGCATCTGGATAGAAGGTTAACGTGGAAAAATCATATTGAAACAAAGCGCAACCAAATAAAAATTACATTTTCCAAAATGTATTGGCTGATGGGAAGAAAATCTCGGTTGTCATTAGCCAATAAAGTTTTACTGTACAAATCAATAATCAAACCCATATGGACTTATGGTATTCAGTTATGGGGATCCACCAGCGCTTCAAACAGAGAACTCCTGCAACGAACCCAAGCGAAAATACTTCGCAGTATCACCAATGCTCCTTGGTACATTCGAAATAGTAATATACATCACGACCTTGGGATTAAAACCGTTAAAGAAACAATTAAAGAATTCAGTTCGAAATATTATTCAAAACTAGAAGCACATCCCAACGAATTGGCCAGGGAGATACTAAAACAGCCGCGATTTAGACGTCTGAGAAGAACAGATCCACTCGAACTAATGAACCCGTGAACCTGTAAATTTAATTCGATATATACATATAAGTGTAGTCTAAATTAATTAAATTGTGAGCCCTAACAATAAGTATTAACATTGGTTAAGACTTAAAATATGTAATAATTTTTAGTTTAAGATTTGATTACTTCTTGTTAGTTTCTTATGTTGAAAGATTCAAGAATAAAGCCATTGGCAAAATTTAAAAAAAAAAAAAAAAAAAAAAAAATTAATAAATCACCATAATATTAAAGCTAATTCTGAATTTCAGGATTAATTTAATCTCCATATGAAAGATTGATTCTGGAACTATGTTATATTCTGAAAATTGAATTATTTATTAGCAAATTAAGGAAGAGAAACCTTTAAATATTTTTAATCTAAATTAATTATTATATATTAATGAGCAAAACACAACTCGTATATTACATAGAAGAATTACAAAAATTAACATTTTATGAAATTGCCTATGTAAACTCTTCCACTTCTAAGCTAAAATTCCAGAAGAATGTTTAAAATTTTAAATTATTAAGTTATAATTTAAATTCACAGCACTTGTTCCATTAGTTACCATTCTCCTGTAAATAGTTAATTAATTGTTTACCTACTGCAACTAGATTTACAAATAAAAAGTTGAAAATTTATATTTAACCATACTATTAAAATTAAACTAATCGGAAATTTCCTACAAATCTTTTGTAAAGGGAATTAATAATGTTGAAAATAATTATTTATTTATAAAAGTATATAATATAATTTAAACATTGATCATAATAACACGCAAAAATATAAAATATACACGAATATCAATAATTTAGTTAATATTTATTAGTAAAACACAATTAGAGTTTCCCAGGTATCCCTGAAAATTAAATTGCTTTACTACATAATTAATAGAGATTAACCTATTTAAATTAGTTAGTGATAAATAAAATAAAATAGATAACACAAGAACAATACATTTTCTACGCTACATAACTGCTGCTTGAAGTTTCTGGATGTTGAGCGAGAATTCACCAATATTTCTGTAGCTTGGAGACGATCTAACAATTATATATAATTAAATATACTTAATATCAACTAGACCATCAGACAAAAATACCCGAACAAACTATGACACTTTGATATAATTAAATTAAATTAAACTGACAAAAAGTATTGAAATATTTTCATCAATACCTCAAATAATTTTGCAATGCAATGCAGTTTACAATATCATATAAAAGGGAATTTCCCTTATCCTAGATAACGCACGATGCTTTTCATTTAATTAGTATAATATTTCAATCTATATACATAAATATTTAACGAAATAGCAACATTAATATAAATTACAATTAAATACCAATAAAGTGATTGATTTTAGCAGAAGATAATTTTTGATAATTGCAACGACAAGAAACTTATCAAAATAAATCCCTACAATATGTAATATCAAACGGTAGCATCAGTTTCATAAAAAGAAATTTATTGAAACTAAATCAACACAAATAAGCAACGTTGTAAACGCACACGACTTTAACTAAGTCGACTGAGCGGTAATTTGCACGAGTAGCAAAATCAGCTACCCCAAAATCAGCTCCAATGATTAATCCCGGACGTCATCCAAATATTTATGTCTGATAGTGTACATATTCAAATGATTTGCTTCAACTTAGTCATTTTCGCAACCCAAAAATAAAACTTATAAAATATTAGACTACCTAAATAAAAATCCAATTAGCATTATTTACCAATTGAAGAGATCACCGCCACCAAAAACCTGAACCTCAATAATTCAGAAATTTATCTCTTTATTAATAAATAAATACAAATATATCCAAAGTTTTAACTCAGTTCACGGACCTCATTCCCTGCCAAATCAAGCATGCAAAGTAAATAAAACAATAAATAAATGCAATGAAAATTAACCCTTACTTTCTTAAAAAATGTATCGATGTGTCATATACGTACGTAATTATGACGATTATGTGTACATCCCACCATCTAAATTTCAATAAATCCATTAAGACAACCATTAAACTCAAAAATCAAATCTTAACTTAATTTAAACCAACATTTCAAAATTCGCGTTTCATTTATCTATTAATTTATTTATTTAGACAATTTATAATTTATAATATTAATTAAATTAATTAGAAAACAATTTGATTCAGTATGTAATACCGTGTAAAAAATTTATTAAATTCAAATGAATTGTATAAGACAGCTCCCAATTCCAATTCGACTCAAACCAATTCGATTATACAAAGTATAAAAATCCTATTTGAGTCGTATATACAAAATTTCATTGCGCTTACATAATACATGATTTCATTTAGTCGTGTTTTCCATGAGAACTGCACTAGAACTCGATAAATTTTTAATTCCTGTTATTCTATGTAAACAGAAAAAAAATTAAATTCATAAAGTGATAATGTGTAGTGCATTTCACATAAATACACATTTTAAGTTGTCACAGCAATAAATAATGACAATTATAGCTTATTTTTTAGTTACACTGGATAAACCCATGAATTTATCGAGTGTAGTTGCGTGTAATGACGTCAGCAAGAAATTAGAAAATATTGATGAAATAACTGAAGGGGGAAATTTTTAAACTTAAAATATGTAATTATATCAACTACACTACACATTCGCGCTTTAAGAATTTATTTTTTTTCGTTTTACATGGAATAAAAGGAATTTAAAGTTTATCGAGTTCTAGTGCAGTTCTCATGGAAAACGCGGCTAATATCATACTCGTAGTTGTTTCGTGAATACACAAAAAACACAAAGAGATTAACAACACCTGCATTCAAGTAACAAAATCTTATATACTAAAACCGAAAACATACTAAAACCACCAACACACATTGACGGTAAATATTTTCTACCATCTTTCATGTGCGTATTAGTAGGCCTTATAGTACATATAAACACACTTAAACTATGTAACGCAAAAAATTCTCTTTTTGTGTTGTTTGTGCATTATAATACATAATCCAACAAAATATATTACATTTCCTTAACAGAATCCGTGTAAAGAGCGAACAAACAGCTGTACAACCATATTGTTGATCCTGGGGGCCTATTCTCGAATTCCACATCCATTTTCCACATGTGGACATCTGTCAAAACTCATAAAAATTGAATTTTTTCGGTACTAAGGGAATATTTCCGAATGGGTATAAGCATGTGGAAAAATTCCCCATATAGGAAAATGTCAATGCCGCATGTGTTTTATATACGAATTACAATTTTCGAACCATTTTTTGACAACTTTGACAGATGTCCACATGTGGAAAATGGATGTGAAATTCGAGAATAGGCCCCCTGCCATATATAAATCAAGTTGTATGGATGTATTAGTGCCCATTTTACACAACAGTAAAATACTTGTGACGGCTGTATCAAACAAAACCAACGTAAAGATTCTCTTTCTCGTTGTTGTTTGTACTTACCAAATTATAATTATGTATTAGCGTCGATTGTAAAATCTACACAAAAACACACATAAGAATCCAAATAAGTGTGGGTAAAAATAAACTCTAATACCAAATTTATTGCGACTTATTTTATATACCATAATTTAAAATTTATTTCAATACTATCTAAATATTAAACTTTAGTAATTAAAAATTGAAATTTGATTGTATTTACAATCCACAAAATATCAAATCATCCTTTTTTAATTTTTCTATCTACAAAAATAAAAAACATTGCCTGACAAATGCATCCCAGTGGATTGCATTTTCCAAAATTACACTTTAGTTTAATTATTTTCACTACAATTCTGTTGTATACGATGTTGTAATAAAGCTTAATTCTATTTTATTGATAAAAGAAAAATAAATGCATTTTTGATTAAAAAAAATATTTTGTTGGGTTTCCTTTGTTTTTTATAATAGCCTGAGCCTGTGATCGATCTAGCATCGATTCTTCTAATGTTTTTGTTGTTTTTGGATGAATTTTATGCCATTCCTCAAGACTAACTGATTTTAATAGATTTTTTTTTGTTGTTAAATTGAGTGATTTTCTATCATTTTCCTTTTGAGATGATCCCACAGATTTTCAATGGGATTGAGATCTGGACTTTGGAGAGGAGTCTCAATCAATTTTGGACACTTAAAAAGACACCACATTCTTACAATCCATGTTTTATGTATTAATCATTGTCTTCTATTTATTTTTATATTTTAAGGGAAAATCTAATCTTTTCTTTTTATTTTCTTTACTAGTAAAAGGTTTTTCCTCGCTATACGTGAAAAATAACCATTTTATCTTAAAAATTTTCTAACTGTAGTGGGATTTATATTTTTACCATTAAACCTGAAGAGCATTTTAGTTAATTCCACTGTAATTAACTTAGGGTTTTGTCTTACTTCCCGCATAAGGAACTTTTCATCGGATGGTGATATTTTTCTCGGCCTTGCTAGGTATATTTTCGATTCGACCTTCTTTAAGATATCGATCACAAATTTTTTGAACTGTTGATTTACAAATGTTAAGTATTACTGCGATTTCACTCAATGATTTCCCTTTTGTTCGGTGAAAAATCACTAACGATCTGATATTAACCCACGTACTCTTACACATTTTAAAAGAAATAAAGCAGATATTGAACTGCACTAATTAAATAATAAACGAAAAACCATAGTAGAGAAAAAATACGCATGCCAAAAGACCAGGTTTTTCGACATGCATTCTACACTAAAAAGATAATTTTTTCCATCTCTCTTATGTTGTATTCTAAAAAGTTACTAAATTTTTCTGTTGTTGTATTTTTTTGGTAACTTTTTGGGGTATATAACACAAGAGAGATGGAAAAAATTTAACATTTTAGTGTAGCATGCGTGTCGAAAAATCCGAGGTCTATTGGCTTTGCGCCTACCTTGAATGTTTGTAAGTTTTATGACCATCAAATGAATAATCAAATCCTTGATTTGATCAAATCAAACCTTGAACCTTGATCCGTTTTTTGTTTTTCGTTTTTTTATTTTATTTTTTTACCTTTTATTACCAAAATAATAAATTTAAAAAAATTCTGAAAAAAATATGCCGTATACAACTGAATGTTTCTGACTGTACACCCTAGACTCTAATTTTTCGAATTTGTGTTGAAAGACGATATTGACGGTCGTGTATTTTGATAAGAGTAGACGTGCAAAATGCATTCGCCTCGCTGGACATTTTTAAGTGGTTCAGCTTCCGAACTGAAAAATTATTGTTGATATTCCGGCTCGATCGTTTATAAAAGATGATAGTCTGAGAATATCCCCATATTCAAGAACAAAATCTGGCAACTTGAATATGTCTTCGATGCACTTGATTATATTTGCGAGATATATACAACTACTGAAAGTAATAATGTTTAATAGGAAGCTGAAATGTACAAGGGCACATATCGCCGATGGGCTGTGTTATCGCGTAACGCACCAGTGAGTGGACCCTTCAGTACAGTTAGTGGCCCTTCGAGACTCGTTACTGGTGATAAAGCAACATAAACAAGTTGTTGACTTTGTTTTTATTGTGAGATAGCTTTTCGTTATTAGTACCACTCTGTGGTATATGAATCGTGGTGACCACTATAGGTACAACTGGAAAATGATTAGAGGGTTTATAGGCGTATGGCACGTGGGCCCATACCACCTATTTTATATAATTTTTTTTTAGTTTTTAAACAATAAACTTAAACAAATTTTTTTTTTATTCACATAACTTTTATTATTTAAGATAACTTTTAAATCCAAAAACAAACTTATTATTATCGTTACATGAATCTATCAATGTATTTATGATGTATTCACTTTCAAATAATCTTATAAAAATTATACAAAACTTTTTCTTATTTTTAAATTGGTCACACAAAAAATATATTTAATTTTATTTTTGTTTCACACTCTTTAACGCTTCTCTAACAACTGACCAAAAACCGCGTTGAACAATTGTTATTGTAATTTAATTTTTAGTATATTGTCTATTCACCGCATACACGCGCGAAACAGGGACAACCATATCTATTAATAATCTTAAAACGTAAATGCCGAAAGCACTACGTAAATCAAAATATTAATCTTTTAAAAGCAAAATGCTTAAGGCGAAAAATATTGTTGCATAATATTTTCCGTAGATGTCATTAGTAAAATTTTTCTAAACAGAATTTTAACGTCGAAAATATAATTATTTTCCGAAAATGACGAATCGTAATTTAATGACTTGTGAATAATATTAAAATGTAATACGTTGAAAATGAACATCATTTTCAGAAAATACCGTATACTATGATGATGTAAATTATAATGCATAATGTGGTATTTCACACGCATAATTAATATATCAGAAACGAATTTCTTAGGCTAAACTGTAAGGAAAATTCGTTCTGTACAAAAATTTTAAATACAAAAGACTGTTGTTGTTGCGGTCCAAAATACTTATGCATTAAGGTCGATTTATATTATCAGTTCCTTTCAGTTCCTACTCGTATCGTGTCAGACAAAAAAAACATTGTTACATGTACTTTCTATATGAGTATTTATATTATCAGTTCCTTTCCGTTCCTACTCGTACCGACACAGACACGTATTGTTGAAAAGAATGTTTTGTATGATATCTGAAGGCGAAAAAATACGAAAGAATAGCGAAACAAACAAAAATTGTAAATTGCTACTAAATTTTTTTTGTATTTTTGTGTGTTATCAAGTAACCAAAAGATACGAAGAAAATGTCTGAATTGAAAGGTACGGATAGTATAAATTAATGATGTCTGACACGATACGAGTAGGAACTGAAAGGAACTGATAATATAAATCGACCTTTATCCGCAAAACAACATGCACATTTCTATTCTACAATGGAAACTGGTGTAGTAGAAATGTGTGTAAGAGAAAAATGAAATATAAACAAACTTTCATGTGGTATTGACTACGTATGTATCACACACATTAATAATATAAATATTGCAAATGAAATTGCTATTCTACAGTGGAACTCCCAGGGTAGTAGCAACTCAAAATAAAATTGTAAATTTAAATTGTTTGTTTATAATATTGTAGTGAGGATTCAAATATTTCGGTTGAATATTTAGAATCAGTCACTACAGGACTCCCCTCCAGTTTGATTCACGGTTTTTAAAAAAAAAGCCCCGAGAATCCTAAACTAAGAACTGCACTGCTTTACGAATTTGGGATATATCAGTATGAGCACCCGAATCGAGAATACCAAAAGCAGGCTTTAAACGATCAATTGAAATATTACAATTTTTGTCTTTAATTAGAACAATGAAATGTTTTCGAAGACGTCTTATAACTTTATAAGGCCCTTCGTACGGAGGTGAAAGCCCAACTCTAACTTTATCCGACCTCACGAAAACAAAATTACAGTTTTCCAACGATTTTGGAACAAAGATGTTATCTTGTACAGATTGTCGTGTCGATGTGGGTATTAAATTTTTCATTGCATTACGTAGTTGGTCGATGACTATATCACTACTGGGCAATGGTGAAAGAGGATTGTCCACGAAAAATTCTCCAGGAAGTTTAATAGCCTGGCCATAAACCATCTCAGCTGGAGAGCATTTCAAATCTTCTTTCACTGTAGCACGGATTCCTAATAAAATAATTGGAATTTCCGAACTCCAATTAATGGTATTGCCTCTTGCCATGAGCGCGGCTTTAAGTTGCCTATGGAAACGCTCAACCATGCCATTTGCTTGCGGGTGGTATGCTGTCGTATGAATTCTGTGAACACCTAACAGATTAGTTAATTCACTAAAAAGTTTGGACTCGAATTGTGATCCTTGGTCAGTGGTAATCTGAGAAGGAACACCAAAACGACTGATGTAATTATTTACAAAGGTGGTTGCAATGGTGGCAGCTGTCATGTTGGTCATGCAGTATGCCTCTGGCCAACGAGTGAAACGATCGACGCATGTAAGAATATATGAACAACCATTAGATATCGGAAGCGGACCTACGATATCTAAATGGATGTGTTCAAAACGACCTTGCGGAACATTAAATTGTCCGTGTGGAGAAACAGTGTGCCTTTGAACTTTGGCTCTTCGGCATGATAAACAAGAACTAGCCCAATGGTTTATATCTTTGTTTATGCTCGGCCAAAAATAACGTTCCGAAATCAATTTACGTGTTGCTCGGATACCTGGATGTGACAAATTGTGCAACGTGTGGAAAATTAAACGACGTAATGGTTCTGCTATGTGCGGACGATTTTTGCCCGTAGATATTTCGCAGTATATTTCAAAACCTGGCAAAGCAAAAAGTTCGATTTTAAATAACGAGTTAGCTTTACGACCAGAACCAGAAAGTAAATTCTGAAGTTCTTAGTCGGATTGCTGTGCCTTAATTATATCATTATAATCAAATGATTTTTCGACAACTGCTGCTTCACTGGTTCTTGATAACGTATCAGCGACCACATTGTCTGAACCAGGAACATGTCGGATATCCGATGTAAATTGACTTATAAAATCCAGATGGCGAGATTGCCTTGGATTCCTCTCCGTCTTAGACTGCAGAGCTTTAGTCAATGGCTTATGATCGGTAAAAACGATAAAGTCTCTACCCTCGACATAATATCTAAAATGCTTAATTGCAAGATAGATTGCGAGTAATTCCCGATCAAAAGCTGAGTACTTTCGTTCAGCACTCGACAATTTTTTTGAATAAAATCCCAACGGTTCCCATTTTGACTTGCTATTTTTACTAAGCTCTTGCAGGACGGCGCCAACGGCGGAGTCGGATGCATCAGTAGTTATACTAATTTTCGCATCCTCACACGGGTGTGCTAGGAGCGTAACATTCATTAATTCATTATTAAGCCGTGAAAATGCCAGCTGACACTCCTCAGGCCATGAAAAATTTTTGGGACGTTTTGGCGATTTATTTAGTATTGCCAAATGTCCATGAATTGGAGCAAGAATTTCAGCTAATTTTGGTATAAATCGGTGATAATAATTTATCATACCGACATACCGCTGAATATGTTTAATTGTAGTTGGTACCGGGAATTCCCTGATGGCAACAATTCGATCTTCGGAAGGTCGAATCCCATCAGGTTTAATTGTGTGGCTTAAAAATTCCAACGAGGACACACCAAAAACACACTTGGATGTTTTGATGTGTACATCAAACTCAACCAATCTTTGGAATAATTGTTCCAAATGGAGCATGTGTATATCCTCGGTTTCTGAAGCGACTAAGATGTCGTCGATATAAACAAAAACAAAGTCCAGTCCGCGGACTACTTCGTTAAAACGTTGAAACGTTTGTGCGGCATTACGTAAGCCAAACGGCATTCTCATGAACTCAAAGAGGCCAAAAGGGGTTGTAATAGCCGTTTTAAAAATATCTTCAGGTGCCACGGGAATAATATGATATGCTCTGACTAGATCGATTTTTGAAAAAATGGTTTTGCCATGCAAATGCATTGAAAAATTTTGAATATGTGGAATAGGATATCTATCCGGTGTTGTTACCGCATTTAATCTGCGATAATCTCCACATGGTCTCCAATCGAGATCTTTTTTTTTTAACCATTTGTAAAGGACAAGACACTGGGGATGCCGATGGGCGACAAATTTCCAATTCCAACATATGCTGGAATTCAGTAAAAGCAGCCTTGTGCCTATTAGGGTCTAATCTACGCGGTCGCGCCATTGGTAAAGGACCAGTTGTTACAATATGATGTACAACATTATGACGGACCGGAATATTGTAATCTGGCAAAGCTGTGAGAGAAGGAAAACGACTCAACAGCGTTCCATAACCATTGTCAACAGAAACATGCAGTGGGGTTGGAGTTTCAAACTGCGTAATCAATACACTGACTGACAATAGGCTTTTCGAATCTATTAGACGTTTTCTTTTTAGATCGACTAACAGACCGAATTTAATTAAAAAATCAGCTCCTATAATTGGACGATTCACAGAGGCTATAACAAAAGCATGTGGAAATAATCGATTTAACCCGATATCAAGATTAATCAACCTTGTACCATAGGTACGAATTATTGATCCATTGGCAGCTGATAGAACTAAATCGGTATTATAATTATTCACATTAATATTAAAATAATTCACTGGAATGACTGACAAATCAGCTCCCGTATCAACTAAAAATTTCAATTTGTTTCGATTATCATTTATAAAAAGTCGGCTAGCGCGGTTTAATTCATTTGTAGCCGACTCAACCCTGTTTGACCTTACTCGTTTTTTGAACCACTACCTGACGGCAATTGGTCAATATTGATGCCATGAGACTGTGCCGGTTTTAAAATTTTTTCAAATTTACACGGCTGAACACAGGATGTTGCACCTGGTCCATATTTGGCGTGGATCCAGCACCACCCGCGGCCACCATACCTTTGGCTACTGCTGGATCCATTGCGATAATTTGCAATGAAATTACTACCTCTGTAGTTTGAGTTGCGTCCACGAAAATCATTATTTCGCGTTGCGGATCTCGAACGTTCTGGTTGGCCGCTTATCTTGTTGATGCGGGCCTCCAATGACTCAAACTTCGCCAACATAGTGGCTTGTAACGATTTTAACTTTAATTGTGGCTTTTGCCTAGAGGATTGCGGTTCCGAATTAATATTGGAAACTATTTTTTTATTTTTATTTGAACTTGTGTTAACACTAGAAATTTTATAATTGCGATTAACAGCCTCATGGAGCCGGTCCTCTATTTCGGCTAATTTGTCGCTTGACATTGAAACTGATTGTGAAATTAATGCGACTCGGATCACTTCAGGCAATCGCCTGGTCCACAAAGTTTTTATTATGGACTCAGAAAACTGATCCTTTGACAGTGTCTTAATATGTCTAAGCAACTGTGAAGGTCGTATGTCCCCAATCTCTAGTCCACTCAGAAGCTCATTCAGTTGGCTTTCTCTGGATGGACTTAGACGGTCAATAAAAGTTTCTTTTAATTTTTTATAAACGTGTTCCTCCGGAGGATTGTTGATAAAGTCCGAAACCAACGCACACGTTTTAGGGGACAATGCATTAATTATATGTATGCATTTGGTTTTGTCGCTAGTGATGCCCTTGAACTTAAACTGCAGTTCCGCTGTGCTGAACCATATGACCGGAGTTCCAGTCCAAAATGGCTGCAGCTTAATTTGTACTGAGTCCATTTCCACTGTGCCTACATCTGGCATTTCTATATCCGCTTGTGCGGTTTGGCCGTTCCCACTTTTGTTATCCTCGTTATCACTCATGATTAACTTGATAATCTTAATTATTGCAGTGAGATTCCAATTATAGTGGAAATAGCAGAAAATGACTAAATTTTTTTAAATCACTAGCGACACTAACTATTGTTCTTTTTGAATTAATTATATAACTAAAATTAAAGAAAGAAGTATGACAGCACGGCGGAAATATTTCGAGTAGACACGTGCTGTCTTACTATGAAACTACTAACTATACGAGATGCCTCCGAATAGACGCGGTCTAAATTACCCTGTAATTGAGAGGCTCGTGGTTAGGTTAAACAATGAAATTATAGAATGAAAAAAAATTACCGGTCCACACCAGTTTAAAATGATTAATTCAAATCAGAAAAATAATTTACGATAATACCATTTAATTTCAAAAAAACTAAAAAAAATTATACGAAATGTAGATACACCCTATTGTATTTAAAAATTTTAGATGCCTAATTATTGGCTTTTATATATGCGTTACTTGGCAGCATCACGCCATAATATTTTCAAGAAAATACAACAACAATTGTTTGTACACGCCGTTATCAAATTTAGCGTGGTCTCTAACCGAAAACAATAAAGATGGAGTGTGAAAAAAAATTTACAAAATAATTACAAATGTTTAAATGATTCTACGTTAATATTTATGAAAAAAATTGTTAGTTGGTAGGCGCGACTTCTATAATTATAGATGATTTTGACGTATGTATCACACACATTAATAATATAAATATTGCAAATGAAATTGCTATTCTACAGTGGAACTCCCAGGGTAGTAGCAACTCAAAATAAAATTGTAAATTTAAATTGTTTGTTTATAATATTGTAGTGAGGATTCAAATATTTCGGTTGAATATTTAGAATCAGTCGCTACAGGTTAGCATTAATTCCTACAACGGTATAATAATCAACATTACAGAAGAATATCAATAGGATAAGAAGTTAAATTGAAAAATCTAGTATTCATAGTCTACAGAAATGTCAATGTTTCCAAAGTTTCTATGACGACCGTACAATTGCAATGTAGAAATCGCACGGTAATATAATATTAATCACTGGTTAATGGTCTCTAATATTTTACTTTTTTATCAGCGGCTAATTATAGACTTAATTGTGTTTTACTAAATTTTATTTAATAAATCTTTATGAAATTGTGCCGAATTTTCGTTTTTTCTTTTTTTAAATTTTCAAGGCCAAAATTACACTGAACTTCTCGTCACAACAAAAGTTATTGTTGTGAAGAGAAGTTTAGTGAAATTTTTGCCTTGAAAATGTTTTAAAAAAACAAAAATTCGGCTCAATTTTATAAAGATTTATTAAATAAAATTTAATAAAATACTATAATTAGCCACTAATAAAAAGAGTAATATAATATTGTATTATATATTAAAAATATATATACATACATACATGGGAGTCAAAAATAAGTTAACAAAGCATTTTTAATTAAAAATCTTGGGTTTAACGTCATAAATTCCATTTATTTGATTGACGAATATTTTGGTTTAATTCCGTATATTAATTTAAATATAAAAAAAAATAAAAATCATAAAAAAAATTTCATTGTAATACTTTTATAATTTACCAAAATTTGAACTTCCGAAAGGTACCTACCATAAATAAGTTAACATTGGGTTAATAACCACAGTGGCCATAATTGTGAAAACACATTTTACTCAAACGTGTTGGTAAATTAATTGCGTATTTTCGACACTCTTCTGGAGTAATTTTATACCATTCATCGACAAGGGTTTGGCGTATTTCACGTAAATTAGCTGGTGCTCTATCACTTATTCGTTTCTTCAACAAACGTCAACAACCATAAATTTTCAATCGGTGAAAGGTCAGGGCTTTGCGGAGGCCATTCTAAAATATTGATATTGTGGTCCTTAAAGTATTTCAAAACCTTTTTGGATTTGTGAATGGGGGCATTATCCTGTTGAAAAACAAAATCCTCCCCTATTAATCGTTGTCCTTCTGTAATGGCAACATCTTTTAATATTGTCAAGTAAACATCGGCATTTACTTTTCCCTCGAGCACCACTATTTTTTCTACCCCATTTACTGACATACAGCCCTATACCATCAAACCTTTTCCTAGTGATTTCATTGTTGGTTTTGAGCAAGTGTAAGAAAATTCTTCACCTTTTCTACGCCATACTTTCATTCTACCGTGACTATATAACAAGCGTATCATGCTCTCGTCGGTCCATAATATTTTTTCCCAAAATTCAAATGGTTTTAGGACATGCTGGTTGTAAAAAATCATTCTCTTTTGTTTGTTAGTTTTGCTAACATATGGTAGCTTCCGAACTGCTCGTCCGCGTAAGCAACATTCGTAAATTCTACGCCTAATGGTGCTGTCAGATAGTAACGTTTTGCCTTCTAATGCTAATTTTGCCCTAATTTTAGGTGCGGATATTAATCTGTTACCTTCACAAAGTTGTTTAATTCGCTTATCTACCATCTCGTTTGTTATTTTGGGTCGTCCTGGACGATGGCTAGGTGAAATCTGACCTTTTTCCTCATATGTTTTCCAAATTTTGTATATGCAAACTTGGCTTTTATTAAACAATTTGCCAATTTCTCTATAAGTTTTGCCTTCTGACCTTAACTTGACGATAATAATTATAGTCAACACGTTGTTCTTCCCTAGTTAACTGAGATAATTTGCCGATTTTAACTAAAATATGTTATAATATTTATTAAAATAAATATTAATTACAATTTAATAAATTAAGCCGCAATTAACGTTAAAAAATACTTACTAATTATAAAAATAATTATTATTCAGCAAAATTTTAGTCCTAATGATTCAATTAGAGCGTTAAAATGAAACAAATAGATACAGTAGGTTTTGTTAACTTATTTTTGATCGGCAAGTTTCGGAAAATGAGTCGAAAAAACAAAACTAAAAATATTTTAACAAAGAATTTTACACACACAAGTGTATAATATTTAGTTTTATGTAAGTAGTTAGAATAGAAATCAATATGATGCTAATTCCGGAAATTAATCATAAAAACCGTTTGTTAACTTATTTTTGACTGCCATGGTACTATTACTACTATGTCATTTCCATTCGTCTCATTTATGAGATTACTCCAGTGTAAAATTTTTTTGATGGTAGGCGCGAGTAATAGTAGATTACATACTGAGGCGGAAAGTATTCCTTTCATGTCGAAAGAACTTTCAGAGAACACACAGAGGTATTCACAATCAGAGGCATTTAAAAAACAAGCAACATTATAATATAAATAAATAAAACCCTAGTAAGCGCTGCACAATTGACATTTTATTAAATTAGTTAAAAATCGATAGTAGTGCCCCCACGAGTTAGTAATGCTTTCATTACTTGCCGATTACGCCTCATTACTAACCCCTTTTTTATTATTACTGACCGTTTGAAGTGTATCCATGAAAATTGCTTACTTTCTAACCTTTAAGAGGTTGAAAACGCGGTATGTTACCAACTGATTGTGAGAATAAAAATATTTACACATCAAAAAAGTAATCAAATAAGAAAAAATAAAATCGATTTTGAGTCGATTTCAATTTCGATCTGAACGAAACTGTTATATAAATTTCTTATATTTTGGAATGCCTCTTTCAAGCTTTCGGATTTTCTATAAGCAAACATTAAAAGGAGAATTTAAATGCATTACCACATTTAAGCTTAAAACAAAGAATTAAAAATGAACATAAACATACATTTATCAATCAACTGACAATGTTTTCAATTATCATTAAAATAAAATCCCAGTTAACAGTGGTGTAATTATTTTTATTTGTTTGTAAATCGAAAATTAAGAAACCGCAAAATCCAGAAATTGCATTTTAAGTTCTAGATACATTTTTCCGAAATATTTTCAATTACACGGAGAAAAAAAATTACTGATTTATTTACTGTATAATATAGTACTCAAATTATAGCATGCGGTGCTATACATTTCAGTAAATGTTACCAAATGTACGGCGGACTTTACTATTTGCATAGTAGTATGTGCAATATAGGAATCACTACTATATAAGAAACAAATGAATTATATAATATAGAAATGTTTCCTATAATCAATAGTAATTTTTCCTTTTTGTTAAGATAAATCTCGTATTTTAGAATGATGAAATAGGCATTTTTCTTTTAATGGTACTTGTTACTATATGTTATACGAAATTTTACGTTTTTTATGATAACCGATTGTATTCACATCAATTAACGTTTTCATAATGTTGTAGTAAGCGTTCTGATAAAAAGCCACAAATGCCTTTATAACTTTATTAGTAAAAACTGAATAACATTTTAAAATAAAGCTTTATAAAAATAATCCCTAAGATATCTGTTTTTGTTATTCGAAATAATATTTCGCATAACCTTAAGAAGTGCAGTACATGAATTTGGTCGCAAAATTCCTCACTGCCTCATGAGAATTTTGTTTACGTACAAGGCAAGGCGTATAAGATACATTTTGTTATTGTGTGCTGTCATTTACGTTATTTGTATTAGTGTAGCGTTTTCTGACGGTAAGTATCAAAAGTAAGCCAATCGGTTGAAATCGGTTCAAATATTTTGGTGCTTATGCTCGCGTGTGAGAAGATCTAACTTGCTATGAAGCAGGAGAATTTACAATGTACTGCGTTGTTCGTTGTAAGTATTTTTTGAATATTCTACTTTTAGTAAAGTTCTATTATTGTATAATAAACAAATGTATTTCTTTAGTTTTAACTTAATATGTTTGTTTATTAATATTTTATTAATTTATAATAACTCGGCTTTTTATTATAAATTTTTAAAAAATTAATAAACAAAAATATTAAGTTAAAACTAAAGAAATTAATTTTTTTATTATGTGAATGTAACGTAAATTAACGATAATTCGTACTTGTAATATATAATATAATTAATTGACCAATGAGAAAGTGTATAAAGTGCATCTTATGAAATAATATTGACTAACTATCTCTATAAATATAAATAATTTGAAATTAAATATATCGAATTGCAGGTTGTACACAATTTTAATTGAAATTAATAAAATTTTAATACACAATTTTGCATTTTAGTCAATTGGTTTATTTTTCTTCACGATTCGGTAATTCTCGCGTCACTGACTCATGATGCGACCAAAATTCATGTCCAGATAACTTATTTTTTTACAACAACTAATTCACCGCGAGAGAAAAAGGGGGTTAAGTCCAATTTTTATGGCATCAGGTATCGCACTTGAAATTGTAGATTTGGTTTTTAAAAAATATAATGAACAGCGATTTACCGTTTGGTGGAAAGGTAGTTGTGTTAGGAGGTGATTTTCGGCAATTTTGCCAGTAGTAAGAAATGGAAATCGAAGTTCAATAGTGAACGCTATAATTAAGAAATCACGGTTATGGCGGCATTTTCATTCATTATATTTAAAAAGGAATATGAGAGCTATTAGTGATCCTGAATTCAGTGAGTTGTTGTTAAATGTCGACAATGGTAACCAAGTATCTGCCGAATTAAATAAAAAAACATAATATTCGTGCGAAGTACCAAATAAATACGTCTCACAGGATTTAATTGCTGATGTTTTTGGGTAATCGTTCACAACCAATGATATTTCTTCAATATCGCGATACGCTATATTGTAATGAACGAATGTCGGTAATGAAGTTTCAAAAAGAGCTATTATGGAATTCGCGGGTGAAACGCACTCTGTAGTAAAAGTGTCATTTTAAATTCGCATCAAATTCACTGCGGATTGAAAACTGTTTTGTAGTGTTTAGATTTTTTGTCATGGAGATTAGTAAAGTGTAAGATTTGCATTATATGTAAATAAACAAATTAAGTTAATTTTAAAATAAATTAAATTATTAAATAAATAAAACTGGGGCCCTGTTATGAAGTTTTCGATTTCGTTTTTTTCCAATAATATTGAAAATTTTCTACTGCTCTTGAGGTGACGACCATTTTATTTCATCAACGTAATTTAATAGAATTAAATTGCAATATTTAATAAATAAAAATATTTTTGCAGAAATGTGAGTTGCAAATAAACTTTTATTTTATATTAATACATATTAGATTTATTATATTAATATTAACAGAGAAAACTCACTACAACGGACATCGACGGGACCAAAAAGCTAGTCCGTTGTAGTGGGGTGTCCCTTGAACTGATGATTTATGATTTTATTTTATAAAAATTTCCTTGGGGTTCTATTTCTTATGCGATTTTGATGAGGTTCGGCATTTCCGGTGGGGGTGGGATTGTCAAATGGTTTTTGGACGAAGTTCTGGAATATGGCCTATAAAAAGAAACTTGGTCGTTTCTTATCCGATGATGATGGGGTTCATCATGCGCGATGAGAATGGGATTCTGTAATGATTTTCAGATGGTGTTCTGGAATATGGCCAGTTAGGAGGGAACTTGGCCGTTTCCTATTCGACTTTGATGAGGCTCAGTATTTCCGATGGAAGTGGGATTCTTAAATGGTCTTTGGGGGAGGTTCTGGTGTATGGCCGATTAGGAAGGAACTTGGCCAATTCTTATCCGATTTTGGTGGGGTTCGGCATGCGCGATGGAAGTGGGATTCTGGAATGGTTTTTGGATGGGGTTCTGGAATGTGGCCGACTAGGAGGGAACTTGGCCATTTCATATCCGATATTGGTGAGATTCGGCATGAGCGATGGGAATGGGATTCTTAAATGATTTTTAGAGGTGGTTCTGATATATGGCCAATTAGTAGGGAACTTGGCCGTTTCTTATCCGATATTGATGAAGCTCAGAATGGACGATGGAAATGGGAATTCTAGAATGGTTTTTCGATAAAGTTCTGGAGTGGGGCCAATTTGGAGGAAACTTAGTCATTTCTTATCTAATTTTGGTGAAGTTCAGCATGCGCGATGGGAATGGGATTCTGGAATGACTTTTGGATGAAGTTCTGGAATGTGTCCAATTTGCATGGATCTTGGCTGTTCCTTAGTCGGTTTTAGTGAGGTTTGACACTTGCGATTGAAATGGGATTCTAACATGACTTGAGGATGAAGTTCTGGGATGTGGCCAAGTATGATGGAACTTGCTTATTCCTTAAACGATTGGATGAAGTTCGACATGTGCGTTGGAGATGGGATATTCAGACGGTTATTTGTTAATGACTTTTCTATAAATCATTTTAGAATCCCATTTCCAAAGCACTTGTCGAATTTCATCATAATCGATAGAGAAATAGTAAATTTTCGTCATATTTGGCAGTATTGCAGAGCTTCATCCAAAAATCATTTGGGAATCCTCTTTATAACGCACATGTTAGGTTTCATCATGATCGGTTGAGAACTAGGCGGGTTCCATCATAATTGGCTATATCCCAGAGCTTCATCCGGGAATCGTTTTGGAATCTCATTTGCAGCGCGCATATCAAATTTCATCATATTTGGATGAGAATTGTGCAGGTTCCGTCATACATGGCCATATTCCAGAGCATCACCCAGAAATGGTATTGGAATCCCGTTTCCAGCGCGCATGTCGCATTTCATCATAATCGGTTGAAAAAAAGGCAGGTTCCGTCATACTTGGCTATGTTCCGGAGCTTCGTTCAAAAATCATATGAAAACCCCATTTCAGACGCACATGTCGAATTTCATCATGATTGGTTGAGAAATGGGCAGGTTCCATCATACTTGGCCATATTCCGGAACTTCATCTAGGGATCGTTTTGGAACCCCATTTGCAGCGCGCTTGTCAAATTTCATCATATTTGGTTGAAAACTGGGCAGGTTCCATCCTGCTTGGCCATGTTCCGGAGTTTCGTCCAAGAATCATGTGAAAATCCCATTTCAGACGCGCATGTCAAATTTCATCTTGATTGGTTGAGAGATAGGCCGGTTCCATCATATTTGGCCATGTTCCAGAACTTCATCTGGGAATCGTTTTAGAATCCCATTTGCAACGCGCATGTTGAATTTCACCAACGTCGAGTAAAGGATGGCCAAGTTCATTCCTAATTGGCCATATTCCGGAAATGTATCTAGAAATCATTTTAGAATCCCATTTCCATCGTGCATGCTGAGTTTCGTCAAAGTCGGATAGGACAAGGCCAATTTCCAAATAAATGTCTTATATTTACATATCTGCCAAGTATGTGCCAAGTAAATGTCTTATGTACGCATATGAATACATATATACTAAGTAAATTTCGTATACATATACGAGTATAGATATCTCTATGATGTCACAATTAAATTGAGGTGATTTTCAATATCGATTATTTCATAATAGGTATTTTCGACGCTATCGGAGCACTCGATATTATCGAGAGGGAACGCTATCGAAGATTTCATAATAGGGCCCTTGATTCTTTATAGAAAACGTACGATCAACCGGGCACAGTTTGAAAAGATGGTGAGCCTCATGACTGAGCACCCATATATAGCGAAGAATCAGAAAAACTGATACATACATAGACAGTTGTACAGTTTTGGTAAAAATTACAGAATGTCATCGCACATATTTCTGATCGCTTTTCGGGTTTGCTTTCTATTATGCGGCGGCACTTCATCGTATAAATTTAGACAAAGGCTTCATAATTAAAACACTTCATTTAAATTTTGGACTATAAATATTTAATTTTGTGTTATTCAATGAAAATTTAATAGAATAAAAACACTAAGTTCAATTATCAATATTTTGACAGCTGGTGGGATTGCAGCTTCTTTGCGGATCGATAACACAGTTTTCCAGCGGATTCTTGGCGGATAAGTGGCGGCGGATTTTTTGTTTTATTTTAATTATGTCAACCCGATTAGTAAATTAAAACATCAATAATAATAATAATTTTTTGACGTCCTAATTTACATTTATAAAATCCTGAGTTCTGGCATTTAAATTATATTATATACTTTTATAAATAAATAATTACATATATAATATAATACATAATATAATACATAATATAATTAATACATATATAAAAAAAAACATAATATGTATCAGTAATATTGAAGAAGGAAAAACAAATATTTCAACCATCAACATGTCAGCATCTTCTGCAACACGGTTCATCTTAATATAAAACAACAGATATTTAAGTATCACTTTGTTTTATTTTATATTTTTTTATTACTTAAAAACATTTAATTTTTGCCACAATTATATTTTTTTTTGTTAATTATTATAATGTTAATTTGGTGAAATTTTATAAATTTCATTTTTCCTTCCATTGATTTTTTTTTCTTTTGAAATTGTCATTATTAATTAAGTTTTTGTTGTATTTACCTAGAATAAGGAAAGGTTAGTTAGGACCTAGGGTTAACTTTCTGTAAAATCTCGAAGAGAAAAATTGTACATGGATGTTTATTTTTGCTATTTTTTTATCTCTATTCTATACGGAAATATAACCTGATTGAATGATGGAAATAATTCGAAATTCATGGAATTTTTCTTTATTTTCGTTTTGAGATATTATCTGAAATTGATGTAATTACAACGCTGTGTCATGAGAGTGTGAGGTTGGTATAGCTGTTGACTTCTTTTGGGTGAGTATTCTCCTCCTGCTTCCACGCTTTAAATTTGTTTGGTTTGAGTTAATTTTTTTCTATTATTCTTCCGGTCTGCACCCACTCTTTATTTCTTTTCCTTTTATGCGGTCCGACTAGATTTCTTTTCCTTTTATGCGAATCCTCCACGACCACCCACCCAGCCCTGAGCTTTAGCCGTGCTTAAACGACCGCTGTGCAGGCTCTGTGCAAATAGATATGAAGTACAGGTACGGCAGATATACCGAGGAGCAATTAGTTGATCATTGATTTCCCACATAATCTGGTCACACCGTAACAAATATTTATGAGCCTACAAAATCATGATGGAGTAATTTTAGTACCAGAAACACAAACCCAACGTCAGAAATTATATTGTTTGTACTAGAATGCTAAGAACCAGATACATATTTATTGTTAGCAATAATATTGGGGGTACAAATAAGTTTAGAGGTTTCTTTTTATAACTTCGAAGCTTTATTTAGCGAAATTGGTACAGTATATTTTATTCAAAGTATTGTCCACAGTCAGCTACGACTTTTTCCCATCTTTCAGGCAGCATAAGGATCCCGCAACGAAAAATATGCTCATCTTTTGAGGCGATCCAAGAAACGACCTAATTTTTGGCTTCTTCGTAAGCAGTGAAATCCTGCTTGGCCAGGCCTACTTTGGGACTTGGTCATAAATGACCTGTTGCTGAGACTGGAGGACGGTGGTTTCAAGGTGGTTGCCCATGTGGCTGATATTGCTATTGGTGTCCGTGGCAAATATCCCGACACCCTTTATGAGCTTATGCAAAAAGCCCTGGGCATTCTTTCGTTATGGACAAACGGCTGTGAGTTGAATATGAACCCACCCAAACCCGAATTGGTTCTCTTCTCTAGGAAATATAAACTTCCTCATATCGATCCTCCCACTTTAAATGGGTGCAGCTTGACTTTTACAGATGAAGCGAAGTTTTTGGGTCTCGTTTTGGATAGCAAATTGAATTGGAAACCTAATATTCTGGAAATGGTAAGAAGGCTACGGTAGCGCTGTACTCTTGCAAGAATGCCATTGGGAAAGTTCGAAGGCTGGAGCACCACATCGTACATTGGCTTTATACCGCAGTAGTCAGGCTCACACTCTTGTATGGGGTAACAGTCTGGTGGCCTGCTTTGTACAAAACTGTCAACCAAAAGCTGTTGACAAAAGTTCAGAGAACAATCTCTCTGTGGATCAGTGGTGCATTGAGGAGCACATCCACTCAGGCACTGGATACTCTGCTATTTTTGACTCCGCTAGATATCTTGGGGGAACAGTTGGCAGCTTTTACTGCCATACGACTGAAATCCACCTCAATGTGGACCTGCAACAATACAGGGCACTCATCTATTTTGTGCAACAAACAAATTCCCAAGACCACCGGCTATACTGTCCCGTCACTATCTTTTGACACAAAGTTCCGGACTAGGATTCCATCCAGGGAGGACTGGACGATGGGTGCGGTTTTGTAACCAGGAGTTATAAACTTCTTTACTGATGGTTCAAAATGGGATGGGAAAGTCGGGGCTGGGGTGTTCTGGAAGGAACTTCTGTTTAATCTCTCCTTTCGTCTCCCCGACTACTGTAGCATTCCTTAAGCTGAAGTAATTGCCATAAAGGAAGTCGTAGAGTAGTTGAGGAATAATGTAATATCGGTTCGTTATATTTGCATACATACGGACAGTCAGGCTACCATTAAAGCGCTTCAATCACACCTCCTTACGTCGATAGTAGTCCAGAACTGTCTCTCATCTCTTAACGAGATGACAAATCAGTTCAACATCCACATTTTATGGGTACCAGGACATTTCATAAGTACACGGAATATAAAAGCCGATGCCCAGCTGACGAATGACAGATGGTCAAGTATCACCTCATTCGTAATAACTCGGCAGGTCTGGCCAAAGTTCGTCTTGGCGAGATCCAAACAGCTGAGCTCATTTCTGCGGAGTCATATCAGTGTGGTTGTTGGAGTGATTACGGGGCACTGTCTCATAGGCAGAGATGTGAGTAGACTTGGTTTCTTCTCACATGAATACTATTGTAGTTGCGAGGATAAAGAGGAGGAAGAGACAGTACTTCATATTCTTTGCACCTGCCCTCGTCTGGCAAGAAACAGACTAAAGTTTTTAGGGGCACTTTACTTCAAGGATCTGAAGGACCTCTGTAGGATGGACGTCAGGAGTATCCAGCGCTTTGTTAATAGGTCAAAATGGTTCCAATGAGTTGGAGGACAACAATTATTCGTGATATGGCTACGGACCATTTTTGTGTCTATGCCTGGTTCTAGTGGACCGCCACCTAAACCTAACTTAACCTTGGCATATTGTGGTTGGTTGCATCAATTGTTGTATATAACGTTCTCCAGTGGTGGTTTCGTTAGGCTGGAGTAACTCATAGTAGATCACCCTGAACTGATCCCATCAGATGCACAGCATTAGCTTCTTGCCATGAATATTCTGTTTGGCCGTTGAAGTTGGTGCATGACCAGGCTTACCACACGATTTTCTGCGCCTTGGGTTGTTGTAATGGATTCACTTTTCGTCCCACGTCACGATTCGATGCAAAAAATCGTTCCAATTTTGTCTTTGAAGCAGTTGATTCACACGGAACCCAATCTCCTTGTTTTTGTACCATACCCATGGCCTTGAGACGGTATTGAATCGCTTGTTGACTCACTCCCAAAGTTTCAGCAAGCTCCTCTTGAGATTGGCATGAATATTGGTCCAATAACGCCTCCAACTCAGCGTCTTCAAACTTCACTGGTCTCCCTTCGTATTCTTTGTCATTGGTGTCAAAATCGCCACTTTTAAAACGCCGGAATCAGTATTCGCATGTTTTTATTGATGGAGCATGTACCCCATACGCTTCACACAGCAATCGATGTCCATCAGCTGCACTTTTCTTCAAATTAAAACAAAATAGCAGCGCTTCCCGCAAATTGTGTTTTGTTGTCACAAAGGTTGACATGGTTAGATCACAAAAAAATATGTTTTTCACACTTCAGCGAAATGACACCTGATGAATTCCTCAAAACTTATTTGTACACCCAATACTTTACAACACGTTAACGGCTAAAAAATTCAAAAAATAATTTTTAGTTGATGAGTTACATAAATTTAAATTATTTTTTACGAAGGGAGAAATTATCGAGAAATTTTGCAAGTTTCAGTTTCGATCTGAGTGAGAATAACGAAAAATTTAATTTAATTTTTTACCAGTCAATCTCATCAGGCTATAGCGACTGAAAATGCTAATTACACTTTACATTACTTTCTAAATATAGAAAACAACCGTGTAGTTAAGTATTAGCGAATTATACGCAAATACAAATATTAAACAAATATTTAAATTACATTTTTTGCAAAATGCCTGGGTTTCAGTTTTACAGTTTGTCATTTTGCATATCTTTTTGCCCGATCTTTCTAAAAATAAACAACAATAGTGCCCTATTTGGTCCTATCTGAAATTGTTTGAGGCATGCATGAGTTCTTCGGTTTGGCTGAAAGCGGCGATTCCGAAAAAGATGGACGATTCGCCGATTCGAAAAATCGATTTTTTCATTTTCTGGTTTTCCTTAAAATGTGGTAGCGCCAATAAGGCTGTTCATTAGATCTCTACCCATGTGCTTTGTTGTATTCCTTAAACGATAATGGAACAATCCATCTTTGTATTTCGCTTATTTATTCGATCCCATCGCATATCTTTTTCGTGGTTGCTTGAGATGTCGAGACAAAAATGGGTTGGTCCATGGCGTATCACGCCATAAAACATTGATAATATCCAAGCCATAGGCTGTGCCAACGTATTCTTAATATCCAGATTTATCGCTTAGACTTTCACGTCAATTAGACCTAAATTTTTATTTTTTATTATTTTTTTTTTTTCTTAAAAATAATTATTTTAATTAAACATTTTCGGGGAGTATTACCAATCCAAATGTGAACCAGCCAAATGAATCAACTTAAACTTAAGACCTAAGCAATGCCAGATAATAAATAATAGGTCAATCTGGTAGTGTTAATTTTTCAAAGTTCGAATGTTGGAAAATATCCAAGCCAAGATGAGAAATTGTCATGTTCAAACGTTACCGGATGAAATTCGGCTATGCTGTGGATGGGAAATCTAGGAAAAATCAAAAATCATGCAGTCTTATAATTAATTTGGCCACATGCACTCCATTGTGAATAAGCTTATGCTCAAAATGGTGCCTAATTTCAGTAGTAGTAAATAAATAAATATTCTTCGAAAATCCACTCTCAACCTCGTTTGTTGCTTGCTCCAATTAGGAGAATAGTTTGATATTTGTTACTGTTTCCAAATTATAGGTGCCACTTCTGCGAAGGTATACGAGCAAACCGAGCGAGGTATAGAAGCTGTCGAAATAATTAATGTAAATAATATTAACTGTGTTTTAACACACGAACAACTTCATTCGATGCGGCCCTGGATCCGGTGCATTCTCAGAAATTACATTATCGCCAGCACCCGAATAAATTTCAAATGCATAGGAATACCCTATATTGAATCGCAAAGTGAGAAAATTTTCGAGAAAATTTATTTGGTTTGGTCGGCTTATATTAAAGTATCCGATTTCCTTGCATTTTAGTAGCACACATTTGTTCATCAACGCAGGGACGCTGATGCATTCGGACGGAAACAAATCGTCCGTTGAAATGTTTTATAAGCGGTTGTATTTTATACCTCCAATGGCAGCCCGGTTGATATTTTGAAATCGTAGCTGATTTATCATTGAAATGCGGGTCATACATTAGCTGCATATCTTGACATATGTATAGTGTGATCCGGATCAGTTAAAAATTTATACGTCAAGCAACAACAACATTTGATACAACAACTTTGATTTTGGATCCAAATGGTGATCGAAAAATTAGTCCATCTATTAAAATGTAGTTGAACAATAATTTTATATTAAGGAAAGAAGCGATAAAGAATATGATTAATGCAATACGCGTATAAAGAAACTGAGGAGTTTTCAACATTCCCAAAAACATAAGAAATGTTGACTGTTGGTAAGTTTAACGTAATTTTATGAGAATGATGAGATTCCTTAATTAGTACCTGACCAATTATAAGCCCATCGAATTTCACACACAGAATCGCACCGCCGAGTAAAGTGCCCAGCTCAAGAACGTGAGGGAGATAACCATAACGGTGAAGGGAACGCAATTATATCATTTAGCACACAATTGCGTTCCCTTCGTCAACATCCATTTCGTAAAGATAAAGTCACGTTGCTCAGGAGTTCCTGCGAAAGTTATTCTCCAATATGACCAATTCAGACTGAGCTCAGTTTCGCAACAACGTGCGACCATATAACAGCGCTATTTCCCCTGCTTCGATCGGTGCAAAGATAGTCGACTTGCTGGGGACAGGGAGAGGCCCTTATGCAAAAGTTCACGGTCAGACATATCGCACGTCCCATCTACAGCCAGTAAATAATCAAGTTCTACAGTTCGCTCAGCTAGGTGCTTGACAGCATTTAAACTGCGAATAACAAAGAAGAACATGCGGCCAACAATTAATGTTGTCGAGATATTTTAGACAATATTGATCACCGTTTTCGTAAGAAAAATCGATTGCAAGAAACTATCACCTCATTCGATTGAAGCATGAAAATGGCTAAATTAAATAGAGTCCACAACAACACATCAGCATGGAACATTTCAAGGCTGCCTAAACAGACCGGTGTGAACTTGGCTCGAAAAACCATCCCAAAAAAACTTATCAAAAAAATTATATCTGTCCTCAATAAATTTATCAATAAAAGGCCACAGCACGAAAAATATTAAAAAATTTATAAGTACAAAGAAAATAATACTCCATCCCGAAAAATGTTTAAACTTTATTTTTACCTGTAATAAAAAAAGGAGACAAGGGGCGCTTCTACCTTCAAATCCTGTTGCTACAAGAACATGCTTGTTGCCAATCTTTCAGTCGATTCTTTCAGTAACGGTATGGTATTCGAACATTTTAGCTATATCATCCGCGCTTGGACTAGTGGAATCAGACCAGGAATGGGAACAATACCTGATAGATGGCGGCATTTACCTGATGCCAAAACAATTGCGTGAGATATTCGCCCACATTTGCTCTTTTTGACAGACCGCTCGACCAAACAAGCTACGGAAAGACCACATCGGCAATCTGATACTCTATTATTTGCGAAAAGATAACGGCAGAACAAAAGCTGAATGGACAAAATTTTCTCGGCTATAAATGACGAGAACGTAGTCAGACGAAATGTTTTTATCTCGATGATCCAGCGAGTCCAGGAAAAACATTCCTGTACACCATACTCATATCGTTTATTTGAGACCGGAGAAAAATTCTGTTGACATTTGATACAACAGGTATCGTCGCAACGCTACTGAAGAGATGACGGACAGTACTTAGCAGATTTAAGCTTCCAGAACCACTGCTGGACACACTCGTATTTTCGATTAAATTTACCTTATCAGTAGCTGAAGTCTTGCGCCAAGTTTCGTCAACGACTGGTCATCACACAATGCTCGAAAAAAACAGACTCCTTGTAATCGATAAGCTTTTATTTGGCGGGAGGGGGGGGGAGGATGTCTTTTTGGTGGGAGATTATTATATGTAGTCGCTCCCAGTGGTAGGAAGGGGAACCTGCCTAGGTATCGTGGAGCACTGCATCAAGGCAAGCCGATTGTGGAAAATTTTCCAGCAGTACACTGACCACAAACACATGCAGCTAAGTACTAAATCCACCCAATGAATGGCTCCTGCAGGTCAACATGTGAAATTTGCTTCCGCTCCTGGGAACTTCCGAAGGTGACACAATTCAGATTCCGTGTAAAAGCAGCTAATTTTATACGCAGCTTTGTATCTTGGTTTTATATTTATCTTTATTTTGTTTTAATTTAATTTTGTAACAACCATATCCAATGGTGGTCTTTTTGCAATGCACATACGCAATCTTTTTTCTAACCAAAAAAAATAAAAAACTACAACAAATATAGTTAACGTAAAATTATAACATTATAACAGATGACGCATCGATCAATATTCAAAACTTATATCTGCGGCAATACTAAAATATTACAATACATCTACATTTTGACGGTTCTAAACGTCATTGAAAAAATGCAATAATCAAGCTAAGAATGACATTTTTCTATTACTAAATTACATAAATTCTAATAATTATTTTTATTTCAGCGCAAATCATTTATGTCTAATTATCCAATTAGGACAGCAAAATCTGTTGCTTCGATTGATGTTCAACATTCCGCCTCCCTTGACTCACTGGAGATGGAGTCAATCTTCGGTAATAGACAAATTTTTTGGATTGGTCGCTTATATGTACCCTTTGATGTCTGGACTGTTACAACTCTGATTAAGTTATCTGGACCGGGATGCACTTCAATAATCTTAGCCAACGGCCATCTAGCTGGTGGTGCGTTATCATCCTTCAGTATGACAACATCATTGACGTTAGGTTGACTGTTGACTTTGTTCCACTTAGAAAGTTGGTTGAGTGATGTTAAATATTCGCCGTTCCATCGCTGCCAGAAATGTTGTAACATTTTCTGCACCACTTGCCATCGGGATAATGTGTTACGTGGTTTATCAATTAAATTTCGTTCAGGTGCCAACGTCAGGGAATGCCCAACTAAGAAGTGTGCCGGTGTGAGCGGGTCATCGGCATCGTCATCTCTGCATAACGGTCGTGAATTTAGCACCGCTTCGATCTGTTTCAGGAGTGTAAGTAATTCCTCGTAGTTTAAGACCGTGTCACCAATGACTCGACGTAGGTGGAATTTGGTCGATTTCACGGCCGCTTCCCACAAACCTCCAAATGTTGGGGCACCAGGAGGTATGAAATGCCAATTAATGCGTTGCTCTGACGACCAATTTTTGAGATGATTACTTGTCGCTTCCGCCTCAAAAAATTCACCGAGCTCGTGCAGCTGATTTTTGGCTCCGACGAAGTTGGTTCCGTTGTTGGAAAAAATATCACTGCAAATTCCCCTGACAGCCTGAAATCTTGTTAAGGCAGCTAGGAACGTTTCAGTGCTAAGGTTTGTTACCAATTCAAGATGCACTGCCTTGGTAGCCATACATACAAATATAGCAAGATAGCCCTTGATGACCTTTGAGTTTCTTAATTGGTGCGCCTTGACTGGATAAGAACCGGCGTAATCAATACCAGTTCTCATAAAAGGTCTCACCAAAGACACCCTTGATGAAGGTAGTTGCCCCATTAGCTGAGTCTGTTCCTTAACTTTTTGACGATGACATCTCATACATTGACGTGTTACCGTCCGTACCAGTTCTTTTGCTCTCAGAATCTGAAACCTTTCTCTGATATGACACAACAATTGTGACGGTCCAGCATGTAGTAATTTTCGATGCAAATGTGCCACCATTTTCATGACAATCGGATGGTCACCTGGTAAAATTATTGGATGCTTGGTGTCGTACTGTATTGGTGCGTTAGAAAGTCGCCCACTCACTCGTAGTAATCCATCACTATCTAGAAATGGAAAGAAATTGATCAGTTTGCCTGTTATTAACATAACGCCTTTCTTTAGCAAGTCAATTTCTTTTCTGAATCTTGTGTATTGGATCAGCAAAAACAACCGAGTTTCAGCCCACAACAATTCATCAGTTGATACAACTCCAACATTTTTTATAATGTTCATTTTCTTTGCATTGAACGCCACTCTTCCAATTCTGGCTAGCACTCTCAAAATAATTGGAAACCTTGACACTCTGTTGGACAACTTATCTATGCCACATTCAATCTCGTCATAGTTAGAACTGCACAACAATGTTGTTACCGCTTGACATGTATTATCTTCTGGTACCGCTATTTCTTGAAGTTCCGTGGGTGGCTGGAATGGGTTCATTTGCAACATTTTCGGACCCTTCCACCACAATTCATTATTTAATAGTTCACTCGGACGCAAGCCTCTTGTGGCACAGTCGACCGGATTCTCCCTTGACGTTATATGGTGCCATTGAGTACGGTTTGTGTATGTCAAAATTTGGCTTGTTCTGTTAGCTATGTAGGTAGGCCAGCTTTTCGGGTGCTTAGAAAGCCAATTTAGCACAATGGTGGAATCCGAATATAAATACACAACTGGTCTCGTTGCAAGTGTAAGAGACTTGATAGTGGTTTCTAGTAACTTGACCAGTAGGGATGCTGCGCATAATTCTAGCTTAGGTATGCTTATAGTTTTTATTGGTGCCACCTTTGTTTTGGCAGTAATGAGGGTCACCTTTACGTCTCCGATGTCCGTTATTGACCTTGAATATAAGGCTGCAGCGTATGCATCATTTGATGCGTCAGCGAACCCGTGAATCTCAAATTGTTCTCCAGTATTCAGCCATCTGGGTATCTGCAAATCTTCAAGTAACTTCAATTCGTTTCGAACGTTCGACCATTTCGTTTTGTGGATATCTGGTATTTCATCATCCCAGTTTAATTTTTCCAGCCAAAGTTGCTGAAATAGGCATTTGATTACTACGGTTACAGGAGCAAGCCAGCCAACAGGGTCGAACAATCGTGAAGCCTCGGACAATAACTGTCGTTTTGTGGTGTGAGACGATGTAGGTATGGTTACACGAAATTTAAAAACATCTCTAGTTGGTTGATAGTATATACCCAGAATTGACACAGTTTTAAATCCATCGTTAAACTCTCGTTCCGATATTTCCAGCTCTTGAGTTGGTAGATGTTTTATAAGGTCAGAATGGTTTGCCGACCACTTTCGCAATCTTAACCCTGCAGTATGAAGGGCTTCAATTATTTCTCGTTGCAATTCCAAAGCTTGTTCCAATGAACTTGCTCCAGACATTAAATCGTCGACATAGAAATCTCGTTTTATCACTGTCGCTGCTTGTGTAAACTTGTGACTAATGTGATCAGCAATATACTGCAGACTAAATGTTGCAAGAAATGGTGCAGAAGATGTGCCGTAAGTCACCGTAAGTAGACGATATTGTCTAAGTTGCTTGGTTGGTGAATCTCTCCATAGAATCCTTTGGTAATCCGCATCTGCTCGTTGTACTATAAACTGCCGGTACATTTTTTCAACGTCAGCTGAAAATACGTATTTGTATTTTCTGAATCTCACCAAGATTTCTGTTAAATTTTGCTGCACCGTAGGACCTGTCATCAATTGATCATTAAGTGAGCACCCCGTTGTTGTCTTTGCTGAGCCAACAAATACCACTCGCAGTTTTGTCGTAGAACTCGACTCCTTCAACACACCATGATGTGGTAGGTAGAATGTCTTACCAATTGGCTGAATAATTTCATTTGTCGGTATCAACTCCATGTGGCCCAATTGCAAATATTCCTCTATAAAACCTTTGTATTGTTTATGTAGAGAATGGTTTTTAGACAGCCTTTTCTCCAACGCATTAAATCTGAGCCTTGCGTGATTGAACGAATCTCCCAACCGCGGAGGACGCTGTTTGAATGGTAAGGAAACAATTAGCCTACCTTGACTGGTTTTGGTGACAGTATCGTTGTAATAAGTGATACATTTAACTTCCTCATCTGTGAAGAGTGGCTGACAACCGACCTCCTCGATTTCAGAAAACTTCCTCAGGAGACGATCGATATTTAATTCTTCGTTTTGTGTGAAAAACACCCGTTCTGTTGAATCTACTGATTGTAGTAACTCGCATACACCTCCAACTATCCACCCAAACTTGGAATTTAGAGCAACTAAATTGTTCACGGTATTGGTTACCTTCCCCTTTTCTATGATATTGAGGAAATGGTCACATCCTAGTAACATATCGATAGGCCCAGCCTGGTAAAAAGTAGGATCAGCTAATGGTACAGCTTCAACAAATGGAAGCGCCTCCTCCAAATCGTAGGGTGGTAGATTTGATGTTATGCTGGATACAATTAATGCGGCTACGTCGATTATGTAGTCATGGTCTAATCTCGACCTTATTCTAATATTGGCCATACCATGCGAAATACCTGCTCTGGATTGGTTGATTGTCTTTATAACAACTCGAGCATTAGATCTGGCAATTTGTAACCTATTGACACATGCTTCAGTTATGAATGATCGCGTGGAAGCAGAATCGAGTAACCCACGCACTTCTTGCCAAATGTTGAACCCATTTTCAATTTGTACGACTGTGGTAGGTAGTATGGCGTTTTTACCATTGGCAAGCGACGTTAGTACTACTTCACTATTCTCATAGCAAGCAGCATGAGCAGTAGTAGCAGTTGAATCGGTGCTGGTTTCTTGTTGTATGGAGCTGGTGGCTGGTTCAACATTCAAATGCACTAATGAGTTATGTTTTTTATTGCACTGTCGACATCTTCTTTTAGATTTACACTGGTAAGCTGAATGGGTTTCGGAGAGACAATTGAAACATCTCAACTTGTCCTTGAGAAATTCCCGACGTTGAGTAACATTTAGCACATTAAACCTTGGACATTCAAAAAGACGATGTGTCTCACCTTGACAAAGTGGGCAAGAAACCGTTGCGGGAATATGAAATGCTCTAATCGATGATTGAGATTTGAAATTAGACCTTTTGTCAGACGTTGATGTCGATGATTTGCTATTGGCTGCAGGACTCTCTGTTAAGGCACTCATTTTCTTGAGTAGAAAATCCAAGAGCAATTGAAGGGTTGGAAAATCGGTTTCAGCGGTCTCGTATTTCCATGCGCGCTTCGTGTCTTCGTCTAATTTCTCCACTACGATGTATATCAACCACGGATCCCGTGATTCGGCTTCTTGACCTAACGCTTTGAGCCCTCTTACGACTTCATCCAAATGATCATGGATTTGTGTTATGCCCGAACAGGTTCCCTTGGACATCTTAGGTTGCTCAAACAAGTTTCTAATGTACGACTCAACGATTGGTTTCCTTCTGTTATATCTTTTAAATAGTCGTTGGTACGCCTCGATGTAACTGCTATCATCGACTCTGAAGTGCTTAATTAGATCATGCGCGCTTCCCTTTAGCAAGCCCTTTAAATACTTAAACTTCTGGGCTGGTGTAAGTGAAGTGTTTTCATGTATTGTTGACGTAAAAATGTCAAAGAATGATTGCCAGTCCTGCAATTTTCCATCGAAGGTAGGCATCGGTAATGATGGTAATTTGAAGTCTGAAGCCGCTTGGATGATTGATTTATTGTTTATCGATTCATCTAATTTTGACGAAGTAGTGGTGCTATTACGCATCAGTGCTTGAATCTTGGCCACAAGTGAATAATAATTGTCGTCTATTAAATCCATTTCAGACTGCACCTTCGCATCAATTTCGAAAATTGCGTCTTCGACCTGAACAAATTCTGAGTATAAACGATGCACGTTGTCCAATCTCGCCTTTAACTCATCATACAGTAACTCCGCCTCTTTCGCTTCAACAAAATTGACCATCTTGGTAAGTTGGCCCTTAATTATTGATTTCCTTTTAGTTAGTTTGTCCATTTTTGCAGGTCAGGTTACGTTTCACTTTACTCAACACACACTTGAAAACTCTTGACCACTTTATTCGAAATTAATGATCTTATTAACTGGATATTCTTGCTTATATTTCTAGGTTATTTTCAAATGAATATAAAACCGATACTTATCGATTGCAGCTGTAACTGGATATAAAATATACACGCGGCTGTCTCGATCTAGAATTTTCCACTCAAATTCACGTCATGGATCAAATTCTCAAGATGTCTTCCGCCAAACTGTGTTAATTGCTTACTTAAATGACGCCGTCGATTCGTAACAGGTGCCTGATTATTAATTGATATCAATCCCACGCTGTGCCGATCCGGCTCGAAGGACCAATGTAAAAGCAGCTAATTTTATACGCAGCTTTGTATCTTGGTTTTATATTTATCTTTATTTTGTTTTAATTTAATTTTGTAACAACCATATCCAATGGTGGTCTTTTTGCAATGCACATACGCAATCTTTTTTCTAACCAAAAAAAATAAAAAACTACAACAAATATAGTTAACGTAAAATTATAACATTATAACAGATGACGCATCGATCAATATTCAAAACTTATATCTGCGGCAATACTAAAATATTACAATACATCTACATTTTGACGGTTCTAAACGTCATTGAAAAAATGCAATAATCAAGCTAAGAATGACATTTTTCTATTACTAAATTACATAAATTCTAATAATTATTTTTATTTCAGCGCAAATCATTTATGTCTAATTATCCAATTAGGACAGCAAAATCTGTTGCTTCGATTGATGTTCAACATTCCGAAACAAATGGTGACGACTCAGATCTTGATCTGATCACATCAATCTGGCCAACATTCTGCAGTTGTTCGGCGAGTGCCTGTCGAAGCGGGTCATTGTTGCCCCACACAAACGCACAGACGCTCGACACGAACCGTAAAATTATAGCTTTGGAAGGAAGGTGTTACAATAATGTTATTGAAAAATCTCAACCCGGTAAAAGGATTGTGCAAAGGAACCCATCTGGTAGTTTCTCGTCCAAAACTTCATGAAATAATTTTTCCGAAAATAATCGAGTCGATCTGGTAGTCATTCCTCGTATTGACCTCACTCCAATCCTTGAATTGCCATTCACACTAAAGCGACGTGAATTACCTGTGATTCCAGCATATGCTATAAGCATTAATAAGACGTCAGGGCAAACTTATCATGTCGCCCTATCACGCATACACAATCCGCGCCAAGTGAAAATACGAATCGTATCGCATCCCCAGCAAGGACAGCTGCTTAGCATATCCGCGTGTTCACATCATCCGTAACCATTTCACTCTTTTTCTTATTTAAAATAAGTTAGTTTAAAATAAGCTGTATTTATGGACAGTCTCTTCTTCCTGAATCATGTCCACGTGTATCACAGAGAAACTGATGACTAGAAATAATTTCGTTTCACTCTTTGTATTTATAATTATTGTAAATAATAAAACAACCGTTAAAATCAAGTAATTTATACGATGTTTACTCAATTCTCAGCAGAACAACAAAATCTCTATCAATAAATGAACACTACTTTTATTGTTTGAAAACTGATGATTGCATGATATATAGTTCCAATCTAAGCTCAACTTTCCTTATCAAATAACACAATCTGAGTTAGTTATCTTTTAACAAAAATGATGCGAATAAGTATCTAACTAACGTTAAATCTTCATGACACCAAACAAAGGCATGTCACTCAAAATTTACAATTATTTTTTTCGAAAACGATATAACTTTATCGTTTTTAATGTATGTTAAGCGTATTGTTTTAAACAAGTTCGTCCAATTTACTCAATTGGTGGCTACCCCTTTATATTGCACGTTAAAATTAAGTTAATCAAGATTCTAAGAAAAACTAAAGTATTTACACAACGATCAATGTATGAAAAAATTCAAAATAATATTTTCGTACAATTCGCTCAGTTCTTTTTAAGTAGTATAGTTGAATAGCAGTTTTTTTTTTTTTTTTTTTTCAAATTGTGTACAGAAGATAAAATTATCCATATTTTTATTTGATAATATGGATTTTTGTGAGGAGGGTATGTTGAACAAATCGAAGATATTATATTGAGAATTTGAAATATTTTGGTTTTATTTTAGTTTGTTTACCGATTCAAACGGCACCTTTTCTTAAAATAATAGAAGAACCACGGAGTGAATTTAGATTCCGTTATCAAACTGAAGTTCGTGCCGCACATGGATGTTTGCTCGGTATAAACTCGGTCTCAAATCTAAAATCTTATCCTACAGTACAATTGTGTAATTTTAATGGGGCAGCTATAATAAGGAGTACATTGTGCCAAGTGAATTCATTAAATAAATCACTTCATCCTCATAAATTAATTGTTCGAAGAGATCGCATCTTTCACTCGGATCCGCACATAATTGAAGTTTCATCAGTGATTGGTTATCAAGCCGTGTTCAAAGGTTTAAGTATTATGCATACACCTCGAAAGGATATACTAGATAAATTAATTGATAAAAAAATAACGATAAGGTCGTTTGAACGAGACTGCGAATTGAGAGATAATGAAATTGATATGATAAAGCGAGAAACCGAATTCGAATATAAAGATATTGATTTAAACCGCGTATGTTTGTGTTTTGAAGCGTTTTTAAAAAATAACGGCAAAGGATATATACGACTTTGTGACCCAATTTATTCGATTGTAATAAATAATTTAAGTAAGTCAATAATTATTGCATACAAATTTTTCACTGACTGTGATTTTTCTCTTCAGAAAGCAGCTATACTGGTGAATTAAGAATAACTCGTCTCTCGAAACCTTCTTGTGAAGCTCAGGGCGGAGAGTTAATATTTATACTTGTAGAAAAGGTAAGCAGCAGAAATATTCGTGTTCGATTTTTTGAAAAGAACGATCAAGATGAAGTAATCTGGGAAGATTGGGGGAGATTTCAACCCGCCGATGTTCACAAGCAATATGCAATTACATTTGCTACACCACCGTACAGACATCAAGATATTAACTTGAGTGTAAATATTTTTATTCAACTGCACAGGCCTAGCGATGATGCTGTAAGTGAACCGAGGTCGTTTATGTTTGTACCAAATATTAAGAGGTAATTTCAAAAATTACTATAAATTACTTTAAATCAAATAAATTTTATTTATTTCTGCAGTACAAGTGCATTAAATCAGAGTACACAAATAAATGGCGTGGTACTACGTCGTCTTATTGTAAGACGTTCCAAGTTGTTTAAAACAGAAAAATATCCTATTCTATTCTTTCCAATATTAGTCATTCAAAACCGATTAAACTTAAATATTTATATATAAACAATAATATAAGACAATTCATTCTTAATTGTATACGTAAAATCACGCTGTATTGTTTTGTACAATGATTTAAAAATCACCCTGTTACAAACGAATTTTTCCGATTTTTGTGCATTTCTTTTAAATTAAAAATAATGTATTCGATTTATTTGTATGTATAAAATAAATAAAACATTTTTTTATTGATAAGAGGTATTTTCCTAGAAACAATTAGTTAGTAGCAATATTTTATAGTTTTCATAATTCTGTTATCACATAGCACATGTGAACGAGTTTATTTATACCTTGGGTTTTATCTCGCGACGTACAGAAATCAGATAAAAACGATAATATTCAAAAATAGCAATTGTTCAAATTTAAAATACTCACATTTCGTAATTATTATTAATTAAATTATTTTGTTCAATATTGAATAATAATCAAGCCTTGAGTCATTAATAAAACGTTACCATAAAACGATTACAATAACGACTATTTTAAATATTTATATGTACATATGTATGTAAATTGAATAAAATCAGTCGTTTTGATAGCACATCGTTGATGATATGCGGCATACGTTCTTTTTTATTGTTTGTGATTGTTTTGAATGAGTAATAATATTTCAATGAGTTGTGAAACATTATAAGGTTAACAACATTTTACTTGGCGCAAAAAGTAAAAGAAAAAATTCTTCTCATTTAGCCAAACTAAATTAAGGTTTTAAGAAATTTTTTGTCTTTGATCTAAAAGTGCAAAAAATGTTAATTTGTTCAATTTAGAATTTACAATTATAAATTTAGTACATTTAACTTGTTTCCCCGCATCCCATCCTTAAACTTATTTCGACGTGTCACCTAAAAATATAGATTTTGATCTCGCACCACAAATTAAATATCTGCAAATTTATTTTATTTATAATATTCTATGTTTCCGTAAACCAAAACAAAAAAATTATATAGTAATTTGATAATAGTTGATGGATGTGGCTGTTTTGAGAAGCATAGATCGTCGAATTGTGGCTCAATTAATGTAAATCATGCTCAACCGTTGATAAGCGGGATCTATACTTGGTCTTTATATAAGTTATTGCAGAAAAACATGATTCGCATAAATACGTTGAAGCAAATGGCAATAGTATTTTTTGAGCCTTACCTGACCAGACTGAATATTCGGTACAAACGCAGAAATTAAAAATTCGGTAAAACTTTGAGCGGATAATGAAAAATGATCCGGAGCAGCATGAATATTAAAAGGTTGTCTGAACCAATCATACTTTTTAATATCCCAATCAGTAAAGGAAGTATTACTTGAAGTTTTCTTGAAAAACCGACACATGCTTTATTATTATTGTTTGAATTATTGTAGTTCCATGTTAAATTTCCTAACAAAATCGCATTTGCATGGAAACATATCGATAATTTCTTGAGCAACTTTAGCTTTCAATAGAGATAATTTTTTATGAAATGCCATTATTTTACCAAGATATTATCTGAAAAATAATGTTTCTTTTTAAATGCAAAAATGGTTCCTATATTTTCAGTTCACTATAGGGTTTCACTTTAATATCAAATAAGTCGCAACAGGAGGAATAATTAAAAAAATGCACCAATCGCGTTTAAATATAATACTCACAAAGTAATTATATTTTTAATTCGCAATAATTTATTATTCTTTATTGATATTTAATAAAATTAAAATATATATTACCGTTTTCTTGCTTCAATAATCTCCGTTTTTTTTTGCTTATGATTTTTACAAAATGGTTTCACCTAGATGTATCTCGCTTACTGGTCGCCAAAAGAATAGATCGAGAGAAAATTTGTCTATCATCATGTCATAATTAGAAAATGGCTAAAATTTCCCTTCGATCTTAATATTTTAAGTAAGTCGGTTAATTTCGATGTATTTCAAATTATCCGCTTTATACTGCTAGAAATTGCAATACAGAAAATACATAGAACGCACTCATTGCTGAACACAAATAATCTGCTATGGTATTGGTAGTTATTATTATTTCATAAACAAAATGTCAAAGCGTCAAATCAAAGTTTTTGTGAATGTAAACAATGATAAGAACACAAAATGATTCTAACCGATAAAAATCATTAACCCGTGGCGATTATGGACGCAACTCGATGTTGATTCAATATAATAAGATAAGTATTTAATTACATTACTTTTAATACAACAACAAAAAAAAATTGAAAATAATTTTCTTTTGCATGGATTTTTTGGGCTGTCATCATTAACATAGACCGCCCCGTTAACAACTCCAGTTGTTAACTAATTGGTAATTTGCATATTTTAGTGATTGCACGCTTGACCGTTGTGGATGGTGTTTTAATAGATACTACTCGTATTAGACCATTATTATCCGGATGAACCTCTATGATCCGGCCCAACGCCCATTTACATGAGGGTAAGTTATCGTCTTTGATTAATACGAGGTCATTGATTTTTAAATTGTCCATCCTTTTAGTCCATTTATGTCTTTGTTGAAGAGAATTCAAGTACCCATTGCTAAATCTCTTCCAAAATCCTCTCACTCGTTGTTGTATGTGCTGCCATCGGGATAATCTCGCAATCGGTACATTTTCTAAATCATATTCTGGTATCGCGGGTATGGTTGAGCCGATCAGAAAATGTGCGGGAGTCAAAGCCTTGATAGTAGTGTCGTCTTCAGATATTGCGCAAAGTGGCCTCGATTTTAAAATTGCTTCTATTTGTGTTAGTAACGTCGACATTTCCTCGAATGTTGAATTGCAAGTGCCGATGGCTTTGTTCAAATGTGTTTTTGCTGATTTTACAGCCCCCCAAAATGAGGAGCTGCTGGTGGTATTGTATGCCATTGTGTAGAATTTGACACCATATATTCTGCAATTAAACAACTGTCTCTCTCTTTTAACTGTCGCCTCGCTCCAATAAAATTTGTGCCATTATCTGCAAATATTTCATTTGGTACCCCTCTTCTCGAAGAAAATCGCTTCAACGCTGCAATGAACGCGTCACTGGTAAGGTCTGTCACAGCTTCTAAATGGATAGCTTTGGTAACCATACAAACAAAAACAGCTATATATAGCTCTTTACTATTATAGCTCCTCGTCCTCTTTGGTTGGCTATAGAAACCGGCCCGGCATAATCTATTCCACATTTACTAAATGGCCTGGCTGGTGTGGTTCTTACCGCCGGTAAATTCCCCATAAGTTGTTTCGTGGTTGTGGCTCTTTGTCGGAAACATTTTACACATTTCCTTATTTCTTCTCTGATAATTCCTCTGCCTCTGATGATCCAGTATTTCTGTCGGATTAGATGGGATGTTAAGGAAGGGCCTGGATGTAAATATTTATTGTGGACATGGGAAATTATCATTCTACTCAGGATATGGGATTTGGGTAGAATGATTGGGTATTTTAAATCATATTGATTTGTTGAGTTTTGTAATCTTCCTCCAACTCTTAATATGCCATTTTCATCTATGAACGGTGTTAGTGGGAGGAGATTACTTTTACTGTGTATTTCATTTTTCGCCCTCAATTGTTTGATTTCATCACGAAATTCGCAATTCTGGATATGTTTTATCACTTGCTTTGTTGAGTAATCCAGCTCCTTTGCTGAAAGTGGTGTGAATTTTCTCTCATCTTCTTTAACCCTTAAATTTGCTACAAATCTGTTGACGAAACTTACAATTCTTATTAGTTTGCTGAAAGAAAAGTGTTCGTTCAATCAGATCATTAATTAGATTGCTAGTAGTTTCACATTGAAGTACATGAGTTGCAGCTGGCTTTTGAGTTCGCTTCACTAAATTTGTTGTACCATATAAATCATCACAGGATGGCCAACAAATGCTTTCTAACTGTAACCATGCCGGTCCTTTCCACCACTGTTGCAAATTTATGAGCTTCGAAGGAAACACACCCCTTGAAGCGTGATCTGCTGGATTATGTTCTGATTTCACGTGATTCCAGTGCTGCCTTGGTACTAAATTCAATATTTCTGCAGTACGGTTGCCGACGAAAGTTTTCCATTTGATGGGGTGATCGGATAGCCATACTGAAACTATCGCGGATCGATCCATGCGTATAATTTTGTTGATGATGCCATAGTGTCTCTAACTGCAACAAGCAATCTCGCTAGAAGATGAGCTCCACATAACTCCAATCGTGGTAAACTAACTTGCTTTATTGGAGCCACTTTTGTTTTTGATGCAATTATCGTAACGTAAACAGCCCCCGTATCATCTTGAGATCGACAATATATCACCGCAGAGTAGGCTCGTTCACTCGCGTCCGAAAATCCATGAAGTTCTGCTTCACCGGTAGGTACGTATCTTTTAATATTCGACTTCTGAAATTCAATAAATTCATCTTTAAGTTGGCCCTATACTTTAGCAATATCGACTGGTAGTTCCTCGTCCCATTCTAATTTTCGTAACCATAATGTTTGCAACAACATTTTAGCGATAATGGTAGAAGGTGATAGCCAACCTAATGGGTCGAATATCTTACACGCGTCGGAAATCAATGTTTGCTTGGTTGATATCGCACTTTCAGGCAGTTTTGCTGTGAATGAGAAAAAGTCTTTTGAAGGATTCCATTTTATGCCAATAATGTTAACGTTTTCTTCAGTTTCTTTGATCTCAAGAACACTTTCCTTTGTACCCGTTATGTCTGCTAGTTCTGTTGAGTTCGACATCCATTTCCTCAAGTTAAAATTTGAGTTTCCAATAACATATTGAATTTTTTCTTTTAGGTTTTTGGCATTTTCGACCGAATTCGCACCTGTAAGGAGATCATCAACATAAAAGTCATTTCTAATTACATGGGCTACATAAGGAATATCCTTTTCCATATCAACGCCGCTTGATGTAGAGCTCTTATGGCTAGAAATGTTGATAAACCAAACGTAACTGTGGTGAGTATATAAGATTTCAACTTTTCGTTGTCTCGTTCGCGCCATAGAACCCTTTGGTAATTTTGATCTATATCTGGGACCCTCACTTGTCTGTACATTTTATCGATGTCTCCAGCCAGAGCGATCTTATGATAACGAAATCTCGTTAAAGTTGACCACAGAGTTGGTTGAATTGTGGGTCCAACTAGCATGTTATCGTTCAAAGAAAATCCGTTACTTGTTCTGCAAGATCCATCAAATACTATGCGGATCTTCGTGCGTTTCAGATTCTCGTTGGCATTTAATTTGCGCTCTAAGTTCAGGAATCGTTTTGTGGTAACATAACAGTTTGGGTGCCGTAGTTTAAATCGCCTGATAATATCCATCCAAACAAGGTATTTTGTGCCACCAACGTATTGTCTATGTTTTCGATGCGGCCTTCTCGTAAGATATTAAAAAAATTGTCAGCACCACTCATAACATCAATGATATTCGGTTTGTTGTAACGGGGATCTGCAAGCTGCAAATGTTTTATGTTGTCGCAATTGTTAAGATTGAACTGTTGACCTAGCAATTGGTTCGGTAATTTGTTTAATATTAAAACATTCCCAGGATGGTAGGATAATTGAAGTCATTCCCTTGGTGTGTATTGTATCTGGCGTCAGACCTCTTATAGATATATTGGCGTTCTGCCTAGGAAGCTGTAACCGCTGTATACATCTCTCGGAAATAAATGATGCTTGAGCCCCAGAATCCAATAATATTCTGCATTTTTGATACTTCCCAAAATTATCGCGAATTCTCGCAATTGCTGTGGGAAGGAGTGCCTGGAATTTATTAGTCGTTGATGTGTTTGCATTGATTTGTGTGTCTTTAAATAATACTTCGGTTGATGTTTGGTAGTTTGTGCTTTCCTTGGACGTTGAACTGGATGTTGCTTCACTGTTCGTTTCTTTTGTTACTGCTGCATCTACGTGTAATGTGGAGTGGTGCTTCGCCTTACATGTGCTGCATCTAAATCGAGATTTGCATACTGCAGCCTGATGATTAGCTCTCAAACAATTGAAACAAAGTTTTGTTCTGCAATTAAGCCTCTTCGACTTGTAACGTCCAATTCTAAAAATTTATCGCAGATATATAAGCCGCGGTTGGAATTACATTTTGGACAAATTTGAGCATTAGGTATGACGTGCATTATTGTTTTGGCTCTGGATACCTAAGGTTTGCTTGCTCACGTTGCTTGATTTTTTAACTTCGCAATCGCCCAATGCATTGCCACGCCTTTTGAGAAATATTTTAAATTGATCAAGTGTTGGGAAGTTTTCATCACATATATTTAGAGCCCAAGCTTGTTTGGATTCGATATCCAATTTATTCACCAAAATGGAAATTAACCACGGATCCCTGGTTTCGGCTGGTAGTCCTACTACTTTAAGCCCCCGCAACACTTCCTCCATTACATCAGACATGTGGGTTGATCGGTAAATCGTTTTAATAGATTGGTTACGGCATATCGCTTGTTATCATATCTCTGTTGTATAATTCCCCAGGCTTCGTCATATTTCGCATCAGTGATCTCGATATGCCTCACTAAAGCATCAGCGTCTCCTATTAGCAGTCCCTTCAAATATTGAAGTTTCTGTGCTCCGCTTATATTCGCTTTTCTTCCAACTGGTGCTTGAAATAGGTCCTTAAAAGATTGAAATTCTGAATAGATTTCTGAGAATACAGGAATATTTTCTAGTACATTCATTGCAGTGTTGATATCATCGTCAAGTTTAATTCGGCTTTCAAGTGATTTAAATTCTGATTCTCTTCATCATAAAAGGTATTTCATCCAATTACACTAGAGTCGAAGGAATTAACGACTTAACATCTGATCACATTCCTGTACTGTTGTCAGTAAGCGCTATAGTCATCAAGAAAAAAAAGAAGCAAAACCTTACTAATAGATTCACGGATTGGGACCTCTTCAGAGAAAAACTGGAAGAGCTAGTTGAATTAAAAGTTAGTATTAAAAGTAATGAAGAATTGGAACAACAAACAAACAATTTCATTGAATACACTCGTATGGCCGCCAGTCTAGCTACTCCAGAATTAAAGGACAAAGCGGAGATTGAAGTCAAATACCCGGCTGAAATCAGGGAACAAATCAAGGAAAGGAGAAAGGCAAGGAGAATATGGCATCTCACCAGAAATCCCGCTGACAAAACCACCTTCAATCGAATAAGTAACAAAGTCAATAGGCTAATCAAAAGCTTCAAACAGGATTGCTTCGACAACTACTTAAGCGGGCTAGGTCCAGAAATGGATAAGGACTACTCGTTATGGAAAGCAACCAGAAAATTTAAACGACCTGTAGTTCGAGTACCACCTATAAGAAATGCTCAAGGCAATTGGGTTCGACATGGCAAAGAAAAAGCGGAACTCTTTGCTCAACACCTAGCAACAGTGTTTCAACCCCATGACATTCAATCCAACATTGACGTAACACCTGTCTATCAAACAAATCAGGATTTTAAAAGGGTCACGCCAATGGAAATTGCTGAAGAAATCGACAAAAGTCTTAGTCAAAAAAAGGCACCAGGAATTGATGAAATATCACCGGGTCTATTCAAGGAACTTCCACGCAAAGCAATCATCATGATCACATACTTATTTAATGCCTGTATGAGATTGAAGTATGTACCCAAATGCTTCAAAACGGCTCAAATAATTATGTTGAAGAAACCAGGTAAACCAGATAAAGAATTAACATCATACAGACCAATTTCACTGCTTCCGACCTTATCAAAGCTGTTTGAAAAACTACTACTAAAACGTCTAAAGCCAATGGTAAACGTTCCTGATTTTCAATTTGGATTCAGGAATAACCACTCCACAATAGATCAAGTCCATCGAATAACTACGGTAATAGAGCAAGCGTTAGAAGAAAAGAAATATTGCCCCGCCGTATTTCTGGATGTATCTCAGGCCTTTGATAGGGTTTGGCACGAGGGATTGACATTCAAGATGAGCAAAATGCTACCACAAAACTATTGCCAGCTGCTTGAATCATACCTCTCTGATCGCCAATTCAGAGTCATCCATGAAGAAACATGTTCTGACTTTTATCCAACGCTAGCGGGAGTTCCGCAGGGAAGCGTATTGGGACCCCTCATCTACCTTATCTACACTGCGGACATACCTACAACGAATAAAACATTCATCGGCACGTTCGCTGACGACACTGTGATTATGTCAGTAGACGAATCACAACCAAGGGTAGTGGAAAATCTTCAACGAGCAATGAACAACGTTACTAAATGGACAATTGACTGGAAAATAGTGCTTAATGAGCTCAAATCAACCCATGTGACATTTACGCTCCGACACAAAAATAACAGCCCACACATATACCTCAATGGGGTGCAAGTGCCGCAGGCTGAATCGGCTAAATACCTTGGTCTGCATTTAGATTCAAGGCTCAACTGGAAACATCATGTGAGACAAAAAGCTGAACAGATACGATTAAAACAACGTCAAATGTACTGGTTAATTGGGCATCATTCCAAAATGAACCTGTATTGCAAAAGACTAGTCTACCAGACTATCTTCAAACCAATATGGATGTATGGTGCGCAGCTATGGGGTTGTACTCATAAATCCAATAGAGACATTATACAACGTAGCCAAAATAAATTTCTTCGAATGGTCACCAACGCTTACCGATTTGTGACTAACAGAGAAATACACAATGATCTAAAAATACAATTGATAGACGACGTCATCCGCGTATGTGCCATTAAACACGAGAAGAGGCTTCTTAACCACACCAACGTTGAGGCCGTACAACTACTGGACAGTACAAAGGAAATAAGGCGGCTCAAACGAATCAAACCACATGAGCTAACCGTATGAATATTATATCTTAAGGGAACTGGATACTGGTCCAGCAGACCCACACAAGTTTATGCTTATCTCATAAGTACTAATGTCAACCTTACTAATGAATTAATAATGTTTAAGATTGTAGTAGCCATATCAATAAAGATGTTAAAAAAAAAAAAAAAAAAAAAAATTGCTTGTATTTACAGCAGCAGGTAGTATCGCATATACCTGCTTTTATTGCCGTCTAATTAGTTTTCCCAAATTTATGCACATGCTCATGTAAATTTCCATTAGTTATTTATTAGCTGTCGTTGGGTTAAGTTCTATTTCGTGTATTCCAGAGCAATTAAATTGAATATTTTTGTGATTCATTTTTTTAGTGCTAAGGCAATGAGTGCTAATTCAAAACATTTAAGCCTAGCAGATAGGCAAAAAGTGATTGTGATGAGTGAAAAAGGAGAGAGTCAAGTGAAAATGGCAAAAGCCCTGAAATGTTCCCGAAAAGCTCTTCAAACTGCGTTACATCGTTTTGCTGTCATAGGTTCTCATCAGGACCTAGCAAAAACGGGCAGACCTAGGAAAACTAATCCAAGGATTGAACGCCAAATGGTCAGATTGTCACTTCGTTCAAGGACAAAAACCTCTTCAGAATTAGCGTCTGACCTAAATGACACCGGAATCGTGGCAATATCTGCCCAAACAGTGAGAAGGAGACTGACAGATCACGGATTGAGGGGATGCAAGGCCAGGAAAAAACCTTGGCTTTCGGAAAGGAACTGCAAAATTCAATTGGAATGGGCCAAAAATCATAAGGATTGGAAGCCTGAGGATTGGGCCAAGGTGCTTTGGTCCGACGAATCTAATATATAAGTAAGTTGTCGTAGGCAATAATGTTCAATATATAACCACAAATCTGTTGAAGTTTATTTGCATTAAAAATAATTTCATATTTTAAAATTAATGAAATTTGTTTAAACCCATCTAGCTATTTGGCACCCTTGGGACGATTTACGTACGGAGGAGATGTGGAGAAGAATTTCACCCCGACTGCGTCATACCTACTATTAAATTTGGTGGTGGAAGTGTAATGATATGGGGCTCTATGGCAGCAACAGGTGTTGGAGAAATGTTCGTGTGTGAGGGTAAGATGAATTCTTCGACATATACCGCAATGCTTTCACAAGTGTTAATGCCTTCAGTGCGTAAGGTATTTGATAAAAAGGTCCAGCGAACATTTCTATTTCAACAGGACAACGCTCCTTGCCACACTTCAGCAGCTTCAAGGGAATACTTCCGGGACCAAGGAATATCCGTCCTGGAGTGGCCAGCGCAGTCCCCGGATTTGAATCCGATTGAGCATTTATGACCAATGCTTAAAAAAAATATTGCTCAACACAAACCTAAATCAAAAACAGAGCTAATTTTTAAACTTAAACAAGAATGGGACAAAATTCCTGCAGAATTTTGTAAAAAAATTATTCAAAATATGCCAAAAAGAATAGAAGCAGTAATAAAAGCAAAGGGTGGTGTAACCAAATATTAAAAAACTATTAAATACGAAATTAAATAACAATTAAACTAATTGGTTTGTTTTATTTCATCATATTAACTATAGAAAAAGACAAATATGGGGTGCTCCATAATTTTGAGCAAGGCTGTATATGTAGGTGCAACAATTTTATCGCTACTTTTAGTTAAAACAGTTTTCTCTTTATCAAAGTGTTCTATTTGTTGCAGTTGTTCTAAATTTTGATAGGTTTGAGAAGCTACATAACTCGAGTTATTTTGAGTTATGTTGTTTTGGGGGTTAATGGCCACAGAAATTATTCATAGGTTTAATAATAGTTCATAAATTGGAAGCGGCTGAGCTGGTTATTTATAAACTGCAATAAATATGAAATAGTTACGTATGTACATATTTTAAAATATTTGTATGAATTTTATTTTGAGGAAAAAATGTTTGTAATGTACATATACACATAAAATTATAAGTTAAAAATTATTTTGTAGTAAATATTGGGTGTGTCAATATGACTCCGCCCTTTCTCAATTAGTGTTGTTATTTTACTGCTTATGTAAACTATAAATGCGCAATCCGGCTGATCACACGCAGTTAACACTGCAACACATAATTTCCTCGTTTCTTACCTTTTTGCCTATAAATTACTTTCCCCCTCCAGTTAGTTTATTGGCAAAGAGGTAAGAAACGAGGAAATTATGTGTTGCAGTATTAACTGCGTGTGAACAGCCGGAATACTTGTATTCTATAGTACTTGATGTCAGCTATCAAACGCAGTATAAGACATTTGGTTGAAGTGTAAACAAATAGTATTTTTAACTCTTTCAAAATGTCGAATTTTATTCCAAAAAAACATCATTTGCGGGAAGTTTTATTACATTATTTTATTGCAAAGGAAAGGGCAGCGGAAACTTACCGTTTGCTTGTAGAAATTTACGGTGAGCATGTTCCATCGAATACAACGTGCAAAGAATGGTTTCGACGATTTAAAAATGATGATTTTGGCATTGAAGATAAAAAGCATGGAAAACCACCCCAAAAATTTGAAGATGCTGAATTGGAAACGTTATTGGCTGACGATTCTTCTGAAACACAATCAGAATTGGCTGTAGCATTAAATGTTGATCGATCAACTGTTGCAAAACGTTTACAAACAATCGTAATGGTTCAAAAAGCTAACAACTGGGTTCCACATGAATTAAAAGAAAGAGACCTCGAACGTTGAAAAACCATTTGTGAAATACTGATTCAAATACAACAAGGAAAAGGTTTTCAGCATCGGATAGTTACTGGAGATGAAAAATGGATTTATTATGAGAATCCCAAACGTCAAAAATCTTGGGTGAAGCGTGGTGAAGCTGGTTCATCGCAACCAAAGCGAGATATCCATTGCAATAAGGTTATGCTCTGTATCTGGTGAGATCGGAAAGGTGTGGTATATTATGAACTGCTGGAATCAGGTGAAACTATCAATGGCGATGTGTACCGACGATAACTAATACGTTTGAAGCGAGCTATAGAGGAAAAACGACCAGAATGGGTGAATAGACACAACAAATTAATTTTTCAGCATGACAATGCAAAACCAAATGTATACAATGCAAAACCAAACGTTGTGAAAAATTATTTACAAGGACAGGACTGGGAAGTTCTACCCCAACCGCCGTATTCACCAGACATAGCTCCTCCAGATTACTACTTATTCCGGTCGATGCAGTCGTCTCTTTCTGAAACGCGGTTCAGTTCTCGCGCAGAGATCGAAAATTGGATTAATGATTGGATCGCCTCCAAAGACCAAGATTTTTTCAGTGAGGGAATCCGTAAACTACCTGAAAAATGGGGGGAAGTTGTAGCTGCAAATGGAGCATACTTTCAATAAATAATTCTTTCATTTTCTAAATAAGCAAATGTGTTTTATTTTAACAAAAAAGGGCGGAGTCATATTCGTAGTAACGTGCAAGTATAAAATATGCCAAGGTTTTTATATAAATGGTAAAAATTAAAGGGCCTAAAATTAACCGTTGAGGCACACCAGCCACTACATCACTTATGCCAGAAAGATCATCACCAAGTTGTACAAATTGTTTAAATAAGAATGAAGCAACAAAATAGCAGAATTAGAAAACATACTTTAACTTAAACTTGTGAAGCAAAACAATATGATAAACACAATCAAATGCTTTAGAAAAGTATAATGGGACTAAAATTGCAAATGAATTACCTTTATCTAAAGTAGCAGATAGATTATCAACAATATGCATAAGTGCAGTAGTAGTACAGTGACCAGATTTGTATCAAGATAGAAATTTGCAAATGTAATTATATCTATTGAGGTGCTGAAGAATTTGTAGCGGTATAACTTTTTCCAGGACCTTGTTTAGGACAGGCAAAATATTAATCGGGCAAATGTCGTAAATATTAGAAACTGCATCTTTCTTAGGTAGCCTAATAATCGAAACCACTTTCCACACATTAGGAAATACTGATTTCGTCGAACACTGGTTAATGATAAATGTGATTTGGGGCAGGAACAAATCAATAAATAATTTTAGTACTTTGAAGTTTACCATGACAGATTAACTGTATGAATTGTATTCAATACCATAAGTTCATCGACACAATCAAAAAAAATTCATAACTATCACTACTAGGCACAAGGCAAAACACCTATCGATTCTTTAAGTCTACCGATCCCTGCTAAAATTTTATCAGCAGAAAAGTCAATGACTGCTTCAGTTGGCATACATACATGAAATATCAAGTGTTTTTGAATTACTCCACGTTGTCTTAGGTTTGAGTAAATTCCCAAAATAATAGTATATTATTCAATGAGCATATAATGATAGCTGTTATTCATGAACATATAAATAATATTGTATTTTTAATCAAATCCTTTAACGACCTATAAATAATATTGTATTTTTAATCAAATCCTTTAAACAATCCTAAAATAGTTTCCGTCGATATTTTGACATCTAAATTTAATTATTGTGAAAATAGCAATAGACTGCTAGATAAAATTTTAGAAAATACATTTTTAGCTTGATTTATGCATTTGTTGGTGTATGGTTTCGGAGAAATCTGAAATACAAATTCGGTCGACTTAAATTAAACAAATATGGTTTTTATAATTACACTAATAATTTGTTTATTCACTTATTATACACAATTTTTCAATTTAAGCACCCATATGAGTCGTCCAGTGAAATCTACAATCGGAACTTACTGGGAAAATAACCTAGAAGAAAAAGCAAAATATTAGCTGGAAAATTAATAATTTGAATATTCAAGCAACTTATCTTATTTGAACGTCGGGAACAGTTATATCCATTGTAAATTCCCTGACTGGCTCATCTGGAACAGCATTACCTAAAAATAAGTTAATTATTTAATATTATAATTTCATAATTTTGTTTTGTTTATTTGAACTTACCTAAATTTTGTTTACAATTAACATCTGTCAAATTAATTGATAATGTAGAGCGAGGGGTAAAATAGAATATTTGGTCGGTTTACATGTAACACTTTATATGGTAATTATTCTAGTTCCTTTTTTGTTTTGTATAAATAACCTTTTTCTCGGATTCATTTTGTTGTTTGGTCATTACCGATTTTCCCATTAAATAAGACAGACGTCAGACAGGTATATTATAAAACAAAATCAATTAAATAAAATAAAAATCTAAATTTGGTAAGAACTGTGTTTTTGTTCTTCACACATAGAAATATATGTTGATTGGCGGTGCGGCATTCTTGGCGACATATATTTCATTTGGTAGTGCGGTATTCTTCGCGGCATATAATATAATTTGGCGGTGCGGGATTTTTTAGAATATATGCGCCATTGTACTAATGCGAATTTTCCATTGTTCATATACGAAGTACAACTAAACAGCAGTTTTCGTAACACGGTTTTTTGGAGGTTATTTGGATTGAAGAAAATCCAAATTAATAAAATAAAAACCAGCACCTACTCGCGGAAAAATAAAGTAAACTCCGACAGTTGGATTTATTTCTAAAATATTTAAATGATTCAAAATCAAGCCAATTCTCTTCGTTGCTTTAAATCCAAAATATGTTAATTTAACCAGGGAGCCCACGGAATTGAACTCTTCGAGTATATCATTGACACAAGATTCAAATAAAGCTTTAACCAGTCTAACGAATAGAAACAATCTATAAAATATTCATGATTGATTGCTTAATAATTAGGAACAACAGTATATGAAATTTTATCTCTCGTATGAGTGAACTTAAAGCAGGCAAAAATCAAGTCATTATCACAAATAGCAGGAACAGCAAGCTACCCAAAAGAAATAATATTATGCTTATCAGGCTCTTACAAAATTATCAAATCTAACAGGCTGCTATCCAATCTAGATGGTTTATAAGGTAAATAAAATAAATTATGTAAACTCAAGCAAGCACTTAGTTTATTGCTAATCAACATATTAAATATTCAGAAAAAATTATGTGTAAATTATTAATAACTGAAGATAATGGAGGAATAACTGAAGATTAGGAGGCGGGACAAGTACAGATGCCAAAACTTCAAACCTTACCAAAGGCACCAGAGAACAATTTGCTGATCCCCAAAATAGACCAAACGTATTAGTTTATTATTATTCATAGGGAGCGACTTGTTTGTAATTTTACTGTTAAGAAGAGTTTCAGTTAAAGCGAGAAAATCAAATTTGTATAACTCTAATAGTATAGTAATTTCATTAAAATATTTAACCAAACTACGGACATTAAAATGGGCAAATTTAAGTTATAATTACAAGTTGTTATAATTTAACGTGTTTTATTGTTGGCTACAGCATTTGTCGGAAACTTCACTCGTGAAGCCAATGTTATTCGAACATTTTGATTATTAAATTCCCGAATGTATACCCCGGTCGACCAAGTATTTAGATTAAGAGCCTTAACCCGTAAATCTGCTTCCCAATTTGTAGCAAACAAACTTCAAAGATTCAATATTGCATTGCTTAGGGACAACTTTAAATACTTTGCAGTCTTAGCAATCAAAAAAATGAAATATCATTTTAGGTGTAACCATAACGTCGGTGTAAATGTCATTACCCCAAAATTTTCATTAGAAGTTTAGTACCATAATTTGATTTGGTACGCTGATGTTGAGGAAGCTTTTTATTAACCTCAGGTAAAACAGCACTGGAATTCAGTGCGGAAAATGCCACCTCAGCAAAGGTTCTGGTAAGAATTTTGCATTGCTGAGGGTAGTATCATTTCACTGGATTCGGTATAATAATCTGTTGTATTGTTCTGTACACTAACAGAATTCGCACTTTGTATTATTGAATAGCTATATAAATTGGACAATTTTTCGAACGCCACAAACATAAACATCCACGTTCAAAGGCTTCTTTTCGATTTTATTTCTATACTGTTATGTATCGATATATGTTTCTATTGTTATGAATCCGAATAACTAAGAATAAGTGATGTTTCACTAACTTTATACCGCCTGACATTTTCGTAGAATGAAAGTTAAAAAAAATTAATCCGATGCTCAGTTATTAGCGGATGGTTTCCGGTGACAAGAAAGTTCTGACACTTCAATCAAATCGATCGAAAAATTACGTATCTCGCAATGACTTTATACCGCCTACCGATAGCATAGGCAAGTTACATTTGTTACCAAAGATATTATTTAAATCGCGAGGCAGACGGTTTATTGTAATGGCCTGGGTATCGATTTAAATTCGCCAGAAAGTCGACGATCTCGTAATGACTTTATAACACTTTTCAAATATCAGAAGTTTGGTATCACCGGAAACCGTTTGCCGATAACTGAGCGCCGGATTTTTTTATTTTCGTTCTATAAAAATGGCAGACGGTATAAAGTTAGTGAAACATCACTTATTCTTAAGCGATATCTAACCTAAAACCCTTAGTTATTCGGGATTTATAGCTATAAAAACATATACCATATTTAAGGTCCCGAAAGGGTAGACGGTGCAAAACCATGTTTCAACTTGTGTCGTTTTCACCCGGTCTATATAAGAAATTGCTTTTAGTGTAAGGAATTTTCTTTTATAAAATAAAGTTTTTCCTTAAAATTTTTTTTTTATTATTGAATTATATAATTAAATTTTGCGATTAATTATTGTTAAATTATTTTAAAATGTAAGTTCGTTTTTGAGATTTTCTGCAAACAATTTTTCTTTACATTGTGATTTTAACCTTTTTTATATTAACATTTTAAATAAAACACTTGTTTAATATTTCGCAAATTTGAGATACAATTTATTCTCAATCGATTTCGACTTGCTAGGTCATCATCAGGAGTTAAACTAACAGTTACTTACAAAAATGGTGGTTTAAATATAAAATTACTAGTAATAAAAAACACACAAAGCCTAACAAACATGAAAAAAAAAAAAAAAAAATTTTAAAAATATATATAACTAAAATTTTAACCATCAAAAAAATAAACTAATACAAACCAAAAATATAAGCAAATTGAAGAAAAAAGGCATAACATCTATCATAAAATAATTTAGGGGTGCGAGTAAAAATAAAAGAGAGAATAAAAGAGAAATAAAAGAGAATATTATTTTATGAAGGTCGATTATGAAATAACACAGGATCAGTGAGGGGTGAAAATCGAATCTCTCTTTGTTCATTTAAGATATCTTGGTTAAAAAATATAGCTTTCCTAATTTCGTATGATTCTAGGGTATCAAAACGCCTACCTTTATTTTGTATATGCAAAATACCTAAATTATTCATGGATGAGGAATGGTTTTGTTGGATTAAATGATTATGAAAAGAAGACTCTTTAAGCCCTGATAAATGTTCATTGGCTCTGATTTTAAAATTACGTCCTGTCTGTCCAATATAACTGAAACTACAATCATTACAATAAATTTTGTAAACACCTGACTTGGAAAGGACATCTGTTTTTTCTATGTTGTTAAAAATTAATTTCTTAATAGTGTTTCTATTATAAAAAGCAAATCTAATGTCACTAAATCGGGATACAATATTATTCAATCTCTGGCTAGTTTTACCAACATAATCTAAACGACGCCAAACCAGGGATGATGTGTTATCCGTGGGGTAAATACTATTTAACGTTTGTTTTTTTAATTTTTGTTCAATAATTTAATTATGGTTGGCTCTGTATAACCGTTATTGGTGGCTATTTTCAGAATACATCTCAATTCTTTATTATAATTTGTGTTCGTCAATGGGTTGTTAATTAATCTGTCCAAAAATGAGTGGAAAGCTGACATTTTAATGTTATGAGGATGGTTAGATGAACTGAATAGACTTCCAGTCTATTTTTGTCTTTTAAAGAGGATAGATTAATAATAATTGCAAAAATTAAATATTTTAAATTATTTTTAACTGGTTTCAAGTAAATCAAATCGCATTAAAGTGATATATTGTGAAAATGTTGTAATTATCTCGGTAATTATAAACAATAAAATGAATTGTAAAATTCTATGATTAATAAAGTTAATTCGTTGTCAATAAAATTTGTGCTAAACAATTTACCCATCATAACTGTGGTTACTGCTATTTAAACTCTTGTTAATAAAATTTTCGTGGTGTATTAACTGTTATTAAATTAAAAATTATAATACATAAATAAATACGTGCAATAATTTAAATAATGAGTTTATGTAAAATTTGTGCAACAAAAATTAATCGCGATGATTCTAAAGTCAAGTGTGTAGTTTGTTCCACTTTATACCACTCTGCTTGTATTAAATTAAATGAAGCAGATCTCGATAAGAGATTACTCTCATGGAAATGTGCTGTGTGTACAGATAACCAAAAATTATCGAAACCATTGCCTTCGTCATCTAATATTGGAAAAACAGCAACATCTAAAGATACCGCTTCTATCCAACAACCAACTGTGTTCGGTACAAATGATGTGGATTTCAGTGACAGTGTTGCTTCATTCAAGTTTATATACGAACAATTGAAAATGAACGAAGTGACCTTCTCCAAACGGTTTGACAGCATCGAAATTCTCCTTAGCAAACTGGATGAACTTCAATTAGAAAATTCAGCCTTGAAAAAGAAAGTAACTAATTTAGAATGGCGCATTGACAGCATTGAACAGCTGAACAGAAATAAATCGTTGGAAATATTTGGCTTGCCTGAATCACTCACAGCTGATGAAAATAGCATAATTGAAAATACGGCTAAATTAATCACTCAAGGTCTAAATATTAACATCGGCGTGGATGATGTACAGTCGGTCAATAAAATAAACATACCGCGCGTGAAGAAGTTAGTTATTAAATTTAAAGATCAACGCATTCGAGATTCTATTTTGGCCACTAAAAAGAAGCAGAGATTATCAACCCAATGCCTTGGAGTATCACCGGTAAATATTTTTATTAATGAAAATTTGACAAAGTTCCGGAGTCATCTATATGCTGAAGCGAGGAAAATCAAAAAATCTAACACGATAAAATATGTATGGATTCGTAATGGTAATATCTATGTACGGAAAACTGAGGGTTGTCCAGCAAAGTTAATTAAATCAACATCTGACCTTGATGAAATTTAAAGTATTAATTTTATTAATTTTAATTTGTTTTGATGTCATTTGTAGTTCATGAAGGTGGTGGTGATTTAATTGATGATGTCAATAAACCTGCAGAAATTTCAAAATTTTATGTGTTGCATTTTAATATAAGAAGCATGCGGGCAAATTTTACTTCGCTTCTGGTTAACCTATCTAGTTATTCCATTGTGCCGGATATTATTTTTTTAACGGAAATATGGATTACTAATAATGAAGTTCATTTTTATAAAATCCCTGGTTATAATTTTTTTAGTTGTTGTAATGATATAAATCGTGCGGGTGGAGTAGCGGCGTTTGTAAAAAATTCTATTACGGTAAATTTTTTTAATTATAATATAATAACTGCTGACTGTATGGAGCTCAATTTCTCTGTTGGGGATTTTTTAATTAGTAGCTTATGTATTTATCGCTACAATTGGAACTCTGTTGATAACTATTTAAACGAAATTATTCCGATCCTAAATAAGTTTCGCAAATCAAAAAATTTTCTACTGATTGGTGATATCAATATAGATATTTTATCAACCAGCAATATAATAGACAATTATATGATGACTCTATCGTCTTTTGGGCTATGCTCTCTGATTAATTCACCTACTCGAGTAGTAAATAACAGCTCTTCATGTATTGATCATGCGTTTTACCGGTTCAGTTCTAAACATTTATTAATTTTTGGTGAAACAGTTAATCTTCAAGTTACCGATCATTCACCGATTTTATTGACACTCTCAATCAAAGCTTCAATAGATCAGAAAAATAAAGATCCCAGTCCTAATGTATCGTGTATTAATTATGACATTTTTAATGATCTTTTACAGTGTCAAGTGTGGGATGATGTGGGTTGTTGGGGGAGTAGTTTTAGGAGTCAAAGCTTTCTAGGATATGCGATTCTCATAAGACTTCTTCCTAGTGTAGTTACGCCTCCTCGTGGCGACAACCGGGCAATGCATCCTAGAATGTAGCCAAGTAACTTACACGACCGTGCAATGGCGGTAAATCCATTGCCCCAAGCTTTGGTGGGACAACATACGCTGAGAGCTGCGTGGCTAAGGGGGAGCTTAGTCTTTAGTATGTGAACTCCGGGTACCAGGCGACCCCCGGTTTAAAGTAGCCTTCCCACAGTATACCGATCTCTGCTGTGGGTGACCTTCATTTCTCGGATACTCGTGGGATTCAAATGGAAACCGAATTTAAAAAAAACATAGAGGGTGATGCCTCTTTAAAAGCATCAACTTCACCAGCTATTGAGTTGGGTCTCCTAAGCTATGATGGAATGGTAGATGCCACAAGGGCCACCACTCTTGATTATCTTAACGTCCGGACCAAGGAAAAGGTGGAACAGTCCACCTCTTCTACTACGGACACCTTCTGTGACGACAACATAAGTGTAATCTCACAGTTATCGGGCACCTCAACCATTGGTGTTGATATTGGGAACATGTCCCTCAACGCCGGGGAATGGGTTAAGCTCAACTCCTTCGAAAGAAGGCGTTTTAAAAAGGGGCTCAAGGAAGGCAAAACTAGAGAAGAGGCTCTAGCTGCTGCTAAGTCCGCGACCCCTCTGAAAGCATCCTCGGGGCCTGTTGCTCCTACCCTAGACAAGAGGTCTGGTGGTAAGCGTGAGAGGTCTTTTGAGGTTGCTCCGGAACCAAATAAACCACCTGCCAAAAAAGCAAAAGAAGGGCCTTCTCCGGTAAAGCCCTCTTTCAGCCAGGTAGCAGGCAGTGTTAAGCTGGGCATCGTACCAGGTGATCTCAGTGGCAATCCTCTTAGTATGGAGCAAATGGCAAACATACAGGAGTGTGTCATTGACCTCATTATTGGGATGCAAGGCTCAAACCACAAGCCGCAATTCCTTGGCTGTTTCCGGAGAACAGGTTGGCTATATTTTATATGTTCCGATCATTCCACAGCGGAATGGATGAGGAACAGTTTTGTAAGCCTAAGGGAAAAAATTGGTCTGAACATAACTTTGGTGGAAGAGGATGATTTTCCTCGGCCAAACATCGTTAGGGGGTTCTTTCCACAGAGCCTTAGCTTAACTAGCGAGAAGATTCTCGCTACCATGGCCGCGCAGAACGATGGTCTCGCGGCCAACTCATGGAAGATACTGCAACGGACGACAACTGGCGCACTCGTCCATTTGGTTATGGCCATAGGCGAGTCTTCCATGAAGAAACTACGCGAATCCAACGGGAACATCGCATACCGCTTTGGTAGGATAAAACTCCTTCTCAAGAAGGATTCCCCCTCTACCAACCCAACCACTGGAGTCAGCTCCAGTAAGGAGGGTACTTTACCAGCCCCAGTAGTAGGCACAATCACAGACGAGGAGGCATCCAGGAACAGCAGCGCTATTGAGCATTCTGTTCCTGCTGCCTCTTCGTCGGGAGCACGATCAACGGATCTCTCCGCAACTCCTACTGTGGGATCGAGTAAATCAGCACTCACCCCGAAAATTAAGCATATGGGCGCTCGAGGTGTTACTGGGAAAAGTGGCAGAAACAGGCCAAATCCCGCAAAGCAGACGGCTGGCAAGCAGCCAGGAGCGTAGAGCTCCTTTACCCTAATCATCCAGTATGGCTGGTACTATTAGGGTACTACAAGCGAATCTGCATCACGCAAAAGGAGCTTCGGATACCTTTTGCAACAGGTTCGCGAAACAACACTTAACCCTTGGCCTTATCCAGGAACCTTGGGTTAATGGAGGAAAAATCAGAGGCCTCCACCTCAAGTCATGTAAGTTGATTTACGATCGAAGGGAGGAAGTTCCCCGAGCAGCAATATTTGTTTCATCTAATATTAACGTTCTTCCAATTCCAGAGTTCACCACTAAGGATTTGGTTGCAGTAATCCTGGAGGTTCCGACTAGCAGGGGAATGCAGGAGACAATATGTGCCTCTGCGTACTTCCCTGGTGAGTCGGTTAGTGCTCCACCTGTAGTTGTACAGGATCTGGTGGATTACTGCAACCTAAAAAACAAGCATTTCATCATAGGCTGCGATGCTAATGCACACCATATCATTTGGGGCAGCAGTGATACAAATGGCAGAGGTGAGTCCCTTTTAAATTATCTTATGAGTAGTCACATAGACATTTTAAATAAAGGTTCGAACCCCACTTTCATAAACTCGACTCGGCGAGAGGTGTTGGACCTCACTTTGTCAAGTCAGTTTATTTCCAACTCTGTTGCAAACTGGCATGTTTCAAGCGAAGCTTCTCTGTCGGACCACATGCACATCAGGTTCGATATACCGGGAGTGATCATACAGGCAACAGAGCGTCGTATCCCTTGTTTTACAAATTGGAAAACATATAGGGATATTTTATTTATCAAAGCAGACATGCTGCCAACATCTTTGAATTCAATTAGTGACCTAGAAACCGCAGCTGGTCTGCTTAATGACGTGCTCCTATCTTCCTACGAAAGCAGCTGTGTGGTGCGTAACGTTGTGGTTAATCGCAAAGTTCCATGGTGGAACGAACAGCTGGCTAAACTTCGTAAGAAGGTTAGGAAATTATTTAATAGGGCAAAGCATTCCAATGAGTGGAATGAATATAGGCAAGCCCTAACCAGTTACAACACAGAACTAAGGCGTTCCAAACGCCTCACGTGGAGGAAAAACTGTGGAAATATCGAGGATATACCTACAGCTGCTCGACTCCATAAAGTTCTAGCTAAAGATCAGTCCAACGGGATTGGGCTTCTTCTGAAATCCGATGGTAGTTATACATCAGGTCGCAAAGAGTCGCTCGAAACCCTGCTTCAAGTGCACTTTCCGGGCTGCACTGTTTGCGACACAAATACAATCACTAACTCCATATCTGGTACACACATGGGTGTAAATATGGGTTGGGTTAATAGTTTATCCGGTAAGCTTTTTACTCCGGATAAAGTCAAATGGGCCATTAACTCTTTTCAGCCTTTCAAGGCTCCAGGAGGGGATGGAATCTTCCCAGCCCTCCTTCAAAGGGGCCTGGACTTGATTACCCCTGCTCTGGTGGCCTTGTTTAGAACTAGCTTCAATTGGGGTCACATACCACAGGCTTGGAGTCAAGTAAACGTGGTTTTTATCCCAAAGCCTGGCAATCGGCCATGTGAACTTCCTAAGTCCTTTCGACCTATCAGTCTTACATCGTTTATTCTTAAAACCATGGAACGACTTATAGATCTTCATATCAGAGACTGGTTAACGGCAACCAGACCTCTAAATCCAAATCAATTCGCCTATAGGAAAGGCAAATCCACAGAGGGTGCGCTGCATCTACTTGTCACCAAGATTGAAGCAGCCTATCGCTCGAAAGAAATTGCTCTGTGTGCATTTCTGGATATTGAGGGAGCTTTTGACAATACTGGATACGACTCAATTGCTAGGGCAATCAAGCGTAGAGGTATTGACGATCCGACTAACCACTGGATTAGTTCCATGTTGGTTAGTAGGAAGATTACATCTAAATTAGGTAATGAGTCAGTCACGATTACGGCAGCAAGAGGGTGTCCGCAGGGCGGTGTCCTGTCCCCTTTGCTGTGGTCACTCGTGATCGACGAGTTGCTTGATAATTTACATCTACTTGGGTACGATGCCATTGGTTATGCGGACGATTTGGTTATCATAGTCTCTGGAGGGCATGAACGTACGATGTCCGCCAGCATGCAACAGGCTTTGCTTGTTATTTCGAATTGGTGCACTGGGGAGGGCCTTTCGATTAACCCTAGCAAAACAGTCCTGGTGCCCTTCACCAAAAGACGTAATTTGAACCTTGGTTCAATTAGTCTTAATAATATAAATATCGGATACTCCAATGAAGTCAAATATCTGGGTGTTGTCCTAGATAAGAAACTAACTTGGAACTCTCATATTACTTCAACTACCGAACGCGCGGCCAGGGCCATGTGGGCCTGCCGGCGTATGTTCGGCAGGACCTGGGGCCTGAACTCAAAAATGATTTACTGGATGTACATCATGATAGTGAGGCCAATTGTAACATATGGGGCAATAGTTTGGTGGCCTAAGGTACAGCAAAAAGTTATTATGAACAAGCTGACCTCATTACAGAGACTAGCATGTCTCGGAATTACAGGTGCTATGCGCACCTGCCCTACGGCGGCAATGGAAGCTCTCATCGGGCTCACTCCACTTCATATCCACGTCAAAAAATCAGCTGCTACCTCTGCAGCTAGATTGAAGCTCGCGAATCAATTCAGTCATGATGACCATATGGGTCACCTGGACATTTTGAATGAACTTCCAGACCTGAATATGTTCTTTAGTGTCCCGGACGTTATGCCGAAAGAACTCTGCTTTGGCAGGAATTTCGTGGTAACAATCCCCGATAGAACAGACTGGGATACTGGGTTACCGCAGATGGAACCTAACAGCCTAGTCTGGTACACTGATGGATCAAAAATGGATAGTGGAGTCGGCATTGGTGTCTTTGGACCCAATCGCAAAATATCGAATTCACTGGGTACTTACCCCAGTGTTTTTCTAGCCGAAATTCACGCCATCGAAATCTGCGCCTCTATTATTATGACCAAAGGTCTTAAAGGCGCATCCATCCACATTTTGTCTGACAGCCAAGCAGCACTGAAAGCATTGGCTTCTAACTGCTTGGTTTCCAAGTCGGTTCAAAGTTGTTATAAACTGCTACAATCTCTCTCTTGTCAAAACAAAGTAAGGTTGTGGTGGGTGCCTGGTCACATGGGCATCACTGGAAATGAGATAGCCGACGAACTTGCACGGGCAGGCTCGTCGACTACACTCATTGGCCCTGAGCCTTTTTGTGGTATCCCGTGGGCTTCTGCAACCTACACAATCAGTAAATGGGAAAAAATACAGTGCTTGACTTATTGGAACTGTATTCCCGGCCTTAGACAAGCCTAATCTTTGATCAGACCATTTCACCACAAAAATTTGGCGATCAATTTCAGCAAAGGAAATATTAGGAAACTTGTGAGTTTTCTCTCAGGTCACTGTAACCTGAGATATCATTTGAACAAAATGAACCTGTCCACAGAGACGGAGTGCCGACTCTGTTTGGAAGAGACAGAAACCGCAGAACACATACTATGTGAGTGTGTTGCTCTGTGCACACGGAGGTGGATTCATTTTGAAGAGAGGTATCTGACCCCGGAGAAATGTAAATTGGCCTCTATAAATAGCATTCTCGCCTTTATTAGAGAGGTGGAGAAGCTCCTGGAGTAACAGTTCCCAACAGCACAAAAGATCTTTTAGGTCGTAGTGCTAGCCGCTTTTGGGCAGGGACGAAAAAAAAAAAAAAAAAAAAAAAAAAAAGTGGGATGATGTGTTCTTGTCAAACTGTGTCAATATGTCAATGAATAAATTCTTGGAGATATTTAAGTTTTGTTTTGAGAGTAGTAAATTTCAAAAGGAAAATAATTTCAAGAGCCGCAAGATAGCTCCTTGGATGTCACTCAAACTACATTTACTGGTGAACTTGAAAAATAAATTGGGCAAAAAACTTAGAAAACACCCTATGAATTCTAAGCTGTTGAACCGTTTTAGGCGAATAAATGAAACGTGTAGAGTAATGATTAATTCGGAGCGTATAAACTATTATAGGAATCTTTTTGATAATTGCTCTAATAATAGCAAAACACAATGGGAAATAGTTAATTCATTAGTAGGTGATGATTCTAGTAGATCTGACATAATATCTTCTATACTTGATGAAGATGGTAACGAAATCACGAATTGTTTGGATATTTGCAATATCTTTAACCGTCATTTTATCAGTTCATTTAGTAGCTTGCACTGTAATTCTGCTTTACATTGCTATGTTAAGTGGCAAAATGAAACTTTTGTATTCCAGGAAATTACTCCTGAAGAAGTACTTTATACAATTGCATCACTAAATAATAAAAAGTCCAGTGGTTCCGATAGAATCAATTCTAAAGTTTTAAAACGAACTGCTCTAAATACATGCTATATACTAGCTTATATTTTTAATCGTAGCGTAACAACTGGTGTATTTCCTAATGTCCTAAAATGTGCAAATGTTATCCCATTGTTTAAAAAAAATAATAAATTGTGTATGACAAATTATCGCCCAATTTCACAATTACCAACAATTTCAAAAGTTTTTGAAAAACTGATGAAAATCCGTATGACATCGTACTTGGAAAATTTTAATTTTTTTAGTGATTGCCAATATGGTTTTAGAAAGGGTCTAAGTACTGAAGCTGCGCTTTTAAAATTTTTTTCCTTGGAATATGATTCTTTAAATGGTGGCAAATTCGTGAGTGTGCTTTTTCTGGACATATCTAAGGCCTTCGACTCTGTTAACCATTTACAATTATTAAACCAATTGTGGCATATTGGATTTAGAGGATTTACCTATAACTGGCTACAATCTTACCTGCAAAACAGATTTCAGAAAGTGATAATAGGTGACTGCACCAGTGATCTCAATGAAATTCTTTCAGGTGTCCCTCAGGGCTCTGTTCTTGGTCCATTACTTTTTTTAATTTACGTCAATTCATTTTTCGATTTAAATCTTTATGGGAAAGTAGTAGCATTCGCTGATGACATTGCGTTAACTTATTCTGCCGTTAGTTTCGATGAACTGGAATGCCAAATGAATTACGATTTAGCGGTATCGCACGTTTGGTTTTCTGATCATCAAATGCGTTTAAGTGATAAATCTAGAGGCATGATATTCAATATAGGGTCACGAGTGGTTAGAGATTTGAATGTGTTTTATCACGATGATAAGTGCACTAGTTCTAATGATTCTAATAATTGCTTTAAAATTCAATTTGTTCATGAATTTAAATATTTGGGAATAACTATTGATATCAGCTTAAATTTTAAATCTCACATAAATAATGTTAAGGGTTATTTAAATTTTGCTCTTAGGAAGCTTTCTTTACTTCGAACAATTTGTCCATTGGAAGTGCTGCTCAAAGTATATTATGGAATTTTCAATTCTAAAATTGAGTATGGTCTTGTTGTATATGGCAGAACCTACGTCACTAATATTAAGTCCTTAATAATTGCACAGAAATTTGCTTTAAGAATTATTTATAACCAAAAGCGTACTGTCCATTGTTTTCCGATATTCAAGAAGAGTCAAGTGTTACCTCTTCGGTACTTATATGTATATAAAGTTTTAAAACTTTTCTTTTTGCGTAGTGGGCATAAAATAGTGGGAACTCACTTGTATAACTTACGCAATAAAAATGCCTGTATTATTCCGTTCACTCGCAAAGAGTACTTTAGGAATTTTTTTATTTCAAATGCTCCATTCCTTTTTAACAAATTACCGTTAGCCTTTCGGAGTGAACAATCAATCAAACGCTTTGGGATATTGGTGAAGGAATGGCTTTTTATGCAGGAGGATGTTGAAAGTTTGTTTCAAGTTTGCCATTAGTAGTAACGATGGATGTTAAAGAAGTAGCTTCGTAATTTGGAGAAGTCTAGACCAGGGAGAGGTATTTCTACATACAGTCAATCAGTGTTTTGTAAATTAACTTTCGTGTTTTAGTAAATGTCTTTTATCTTATTGTTTGTTCCTCTTCATTAATTAATTATTTGATAATTCTATTTGATGGTGATTCAATATAGACATATTTGTCTCAGAATCACCTACCTATATTCAACATAATTAAATTATTATTGCTTAATGTCATTGTATTAAAGTAATAGATACTATAAATAAGGTCAAAACAACTATCAGTTTTCTATTAGGGAATTATTGTTAAAATCTATTATTATATGTTAATGTTACAAAATTATAGTTAATATGAAAATTGTATTTTACTTGTATTATTATTGTTGAATAAAGTGATTTAAAAAAAAAAAAAAAAAAAAAAAAAAAATAACGGGATGATGGCGTCCGTATACGTTGGTTTACGATATATGCTAAAATCTAAGGAAGAATTAGTTCGTGTTATCGTCATATCCAAAAAATTAATTGAGTGGTTCGCTTCAATTTCGAGTGTGAAATCTATGCTGGGATATTGGGAATTCAACCAAGTAAGAAAAGAATTAAGCAGTCTGTCAGTACCGTTCCAAAGACATAAAACGTCGTCAACATATCTGTACCAAAAAATAATATGTTTATAGTATGGGTTGTTAGAAGAAAGAATTTTTGGTTCGAAAAAATTCATGAAGATCTCCGCTAACAAGGGTGATAAAGGAGATCCCATAGGTAAACCGTCTGAGAACTTATAAAATCTATTGTTATAACTAAATTAATTTTGTTTAATGCAAATATCAAAAATAAATTTCAGTTCGTTACGTAGAGACAAATCTATAACATCGCGGTCTAGGTAACTATTGACAACTTCTGTCAGAATATTAATCGGAATAGAAGTAAAAAGGCTAACTACATCAAAGGAAATTAATTTAGAATGTTTTGGAATGCTTATATTTTTAATTTTGTCAATTAGTTGTACAGAGTTCTTAACAGAAAAAGCAAAATTGAAGTTAGTATAAGGGTTGAAAAAGTTAATGAAACCCCTGCATAGCTTGTAGGCAGGAGCATTACAGTAAGAAACTATTGGTCTAATCGGTATGCCTTCTTTATGAATTTTTGGTAATCCATATAGAATAGGAGCCGATGGGTTCATAACCGAAAATTTCCAACCATCGTTACCAAAAACTGTTTTACACTTATTAATACATTTACTGACCGATAGTTTAAAAGAAGAAGTTTTAATACATTTACTGACCGATAGTTTAAAAGAAGAAGTTTTTTATATTGGGTTATTTGTCAATAAATTAGTTACACAATCCTCAAAAAGAATAGAAATGCCATGCAAATAAATAAACAAGCTAGGCTATAAACCAGTTTTATTATTTTAATTTAAATATCATAACACTAATAAACCTTCGTTCTTATATTTTAAAAATATAAAATAGACAAATTTTGGTCCCAAATTTCCTCACTGCCTCATGAGAATTTTGTATACGTACAAGGAGTATAAGATACATTTTGTTATTGTGTTCTGTCATTTTCGTTGTTTGTATTAGTGTATCGTTTTGTGACGGTAAGTATCAAAAATAAGCCAATCGGTTGAAATCGGGAAAATTGTTTGATGCTTATGCTCACGTGTGAGAATTTTTCACTTGCTATGAAGCAGGAGAATTAACAATACTGTGCTGTTCGTTGTAAGTATTTTTTGAATATTCTACTTTTAGTAAAGTTCTATTATTGTATAATAAAAAAATGTATTTCTTTAGTTTTAACTTAACATGTTTGTTTATTAATTTTTTAGGTTTCGTGTTGCAAAAGCAGATTAATTTTTTAATAAAAACTTAATTAAATCAATCAAATGTTGTGTAAGTACAGTTTACATTATGTAAAGGTTACTAAAAATACTTACACTCAAATACATTCAAAATACATAATGTAAACTGTACTTTCATAATATTTGATTGATTTAATTCATTTTAATATTAAAGCCATCAAAAATTCTGTTGAAAATTTGATAAATTTAAACAAATCGAGAATAATCGCAATTGATTTTAACAAGCTGTATTTGAAATTGATAATGATGTTTTACGAAACCTTTTTTACGTACAGCGTCACATACAGATGTATGTACTTATTATTAAAACTCTTTTCTTATTTTTTTATTTCCTGTTTATCTTGCTAACTACTTTTTATACATTTTAACAATGCCATATGGAACGTAAACAAAATCATATGGGATTTTCAAATTTATTATTTTACATCGTCTTTATTATCAATTTAAACGAATTTTTTTTTTTTATAAATATAAATAATTTGAAATTAAATATATCGAACTGCAGGTTGTAAACAATTATAATTGAAATTAATAAAATTTTAATACACAATTTTGCATTTTAGTCAATTGATTTTTTTTTCAAACATCGTCATCTTCGTGTCCCTTTAAAAATTTCATTTGTATACGAAACCCTAATCTCAACCAAGAACACAAAATAACTATACGAAAAACTAAAAAGAGCATGAAGAGCATGAATAATAAAAGAGCATTCGAACACACACACAATAACTAATACCATTACGATCCGGTAATTCTCGCCTCACCGACTCATGAGACGACCAAAATTTATGTCCAGGAAATGTACTATTTCAAAATTTTAACAAAAAAATTATGTTAACTGGCAAACATTAACTTTGCTTCTACGCGCTTCTTTAGAATGAGGCATGGTTTTGGATCAACAAAAACCTTTTTGAACATTGGACAATGTTAATCGTTTTATATGGATATATAGTATAAGGCAACAGATACGTGCGATAACATAACGCAACTAAATGGAGTAAACCATTTGAAAAGAATTTGGTAGAATATAGGTTCAAAGAAAACGCTAATAAGTACCCTGTTCTCAGTTTTTTAAAATGCCGAATAACCAACTTCAACCAGGTAGAAAGAAGATGTAAACTTTCAGATTTATTAAAGGCAGAAGGTCACTCATGTGTTGCGGCTTGTTGATAATTTTGTTAAAAAATGAGATGGTTAGCTAAAAATTGCCAAATAATAATTCCTCGAACTTTTCGGCTGTTTTTAAAAAAGCCATGCAAGCTACTCATATAAAATGTATCTTAAATTGTGAATAAATTTGTATAATTTTTAATTTTCAAAACTTAACTTTTCCTTTTTATGGTGCGTGAAAGAATTACAAGTTCAATCAACTAAAAATCTTAACAACTTTAAATGTTATTCTAAATAATCTCTGCTTATTTTTGTTACTGTTTTTAAAATTCAGTGAATTAACATGAAATGGGATTGATGAACGAAAAGAAATATTGTCATCAAAACATCGAAAAATGTATTCCGATACATTTTACATCTATAAAACGAGTCAATTATTTGATTATTATTTACAATAACAAAACTCGATTAAACCCAAAATTTACTTTTCAAACGATTTGCATAATTGAATTTTTCAACCATTCAAATTGGAAAATTGAACATTTTATTAATGATTTTAACAAAACAAACAAATAATCATTGAATTGGAAATGTTAATTAAAATTTTTTGTTCAGTTGGATGGTTATAATGCGTTTGTAAGTAATATTATGGTTGATTTAATAATATAATAGTTTGTTATTTACCTTTCAATTGTAAATGCTGTAATTGTTAAAACCGTTGCATTTGCCGATGTTTCTGCAGCAAACCCTTGACAAACACACACGGCTTCATTAAATGGGTACGGGTAGTTGTACCACATATTATACATTTCTTGTGGAAGGCCTGAAAATAAATAATTTTTAAACACAACATGTTAATAAATGGAAAAACAAATTGCACAAATATTTAATTTTATAGAAATAGACGAAGTAGAGAAATCGTCTTCCGGAAGAAAAACTCTAGCAGAAAAGAAATCTCTGTTGTTGAGATATTTAGCACTTTTATGTACACAGTAAATTAAAAAAATAAAAGTTACATGCCTGTCTCTTATGGTGCAGTATGATACAATATATAATTAATTTTCAAATATATTTGAAATTAAACCACTTTCAAAAATAGAACAAAAATATTTTACCACAGAATTTTTTAGCCGTATCAGAACGTTGATTTTTTCGTTTTTTTTAATTGTTTTGATATAATTTACTGCAAGTTGCTTATGCCGCCGAGAGCTTTATTTCATAAGCATTGTGAAATACATCAAATTGAACGACATCGTAATTCTTGCACAGTAAGAATGTCAAAAAATTCTTCTGTAACACTGTCAAAATTAGTCTGCGACAGCCTAACAAATAGTCCTGGCCGGTAATCTGCTATGCACTTTAGCCAGAATAACAATAAACAACAGAATTTAAATTATTCTTTAGAATAAAATCATTATTAGGAATATTGAATTTCCGACAGAAGTTAAATTATAATAAAGCGTAGCAATCTTTTGTCGTAACTTTTACAAAAAAAATTTAAAAAAATTTCTGAGTTCGATTTAAATTCTTAAAATACGAATGAAATGATTAATATTTCTTAAAGGAAAACAAAGATGCAGGGCACATTTTTAAAATTGTACTAGAGAAATATGTAAGAAAGCGATATTTTGGCAGTAAATTAACTTCATGTTCTATAGTTAATAAACTTAAACGAGTTTTGATGACCTCACGTAAGTTATAAATTGATGACATTGTTACGGCTTTAGCAACTACAACATCTATAATTTCTTTTGAAAGCTGTAACATTTCTCTATGAAATTAATATCTCCGAAGATGAATGGTGAATGGATAACTAAGCTCCATGACTGTGATGTAGAAAAATAAAATAAGTCTTTTTGCTAGGAAGCTGTTGGTTTATTTTTCCGGAATGAATATTCAAACCTAAAAGATTGTATATATCCTATCATTTATTTGTTCTAAGTTTAAGATATCATTTTTTAAAAATTAATCTTACGGAAATGTTTATGGTAAATGAAACAATTCCCTCTTCAGTATCGTGCATTGAATCTATTGAGCTGTTTTGGCAAACATTGTAATAATATAATTTAATTTCACTACATTGTTACATTGTAATGTGCACTACAACGTTTTAACCTCCTTTGGATTGATTTAAATCGGCATTATATATTTCTGAAAATGTTTTGCTATTTTCTAGATTGAGCATTTTGGTTTCATCTTTACAAAATCAAGTTGAAGGTGGTGAACAAATGTTCTTCAAAGAGAATAGACGTGTTTTTTTCTATCCTCTTCAAAAATTTAATTTAATTTTATTTTATTTTTACTTTTTTGTTTTATTTATGTATTGTTATGTATGTACTTTATATACATATGTATGTGTATTACATACATTTTAATCTTAATTTTAATTCTATTCAATTCAATATTAGTGAAATAATAATTAAAGTGTATATTTGGAAGATGCAATCCACCGGGATGCATTTATCAGCCAATGTTTATATATATAGATAAAGAAATCAAAATTCTTGACATTTTAACATTTGTGTGGTTGTACATGGAATTTAATTACTAAAATCTAATAATTGGATCATATTAAAATTGATTTTAACTTAATTTGATATACGTCGTAGTTAATTTCATATCTGATTTTATTTTTACGCATACTTGAATGTGTTCTTGTGTTTTATTTTATGTACAATCGACACAAATATATTCTTGAAGCTTGATACATAGAAAAACCAACAAAAATATTTATACAGGCCGTCTCGTTCGCTCTTTACACAGATCCTATCAAGAAAATGTACTATTTACTATGGGTTTTTGTAATATAATATTTAAAC